>OX063288.1:12315956-12415434 GCA_944039245.1 Nebria salina
CTAGTTGGCACAATTTCGAAGTAAACTTGTCATCTAGTGGTTTTGCCGCAAAACATTTGGTTTCCCTCACCGCTCGGCATAGCGCGCATCTCGAGCGGGATTAATCAATCCGGATAAAACGGGAATAAATGGTCGTTTCGCAAAAAGATACGGAATATCGCTCTCTGGTCGGCTGATCAGCTAGTAAGGCGGATGTGTTACCGTTCCCGTATCGTTCTATATCAGTTTTTTTGTCATGTGCATTTTTGCAGTTAGTACATAATTCCATAGCTGAGTCTCCAACAGAAGCAACGGCCTTAGATAAGTAAATTGGTTACTTACCTTATTATATTGATTTTCGTTTAGCCGGAACCCAGCTTACCACGTGGTTCCAGGGATATTTCTTTTGGCACACGCGCCCATTAATTTTCTCAGTTATTTCTTTTTTTGTAGCGTAAAAATGCAGTATTCAAGCACCCTCATTTTCTTGTTATGTTAAGTTTATTTTAAGTTAAAATTCCGTTTTACCGTGGCTATAAATTCCAGCGCATCTATACCTCGTACATAATACTCTCCACCTTTTTTAAGGCATTTTGTTCCGATGATATTACTGACATAACGTACGTGAAGTCATAACGTCGGTACAGGGACCAAACGAGAGGATTTTATCACCAAAACCACCAATTGGTTACCGCAGACCCGAAGCACCAGACAGCACCAGAGTTGAGCGCAGCCACCAACATCTCTTTGCCGCCTCCAGGACATCCGCGAATACCGGGCTGGCACCCTAACATAAATAACCTGGAGCTACTAGCCGGCGCTGCCTCGCGACTCACGTCTGGACGGTTGATGAGTATAGCCACGATCATCTAACTTTGCTATTACTCCTTTTACTTTCTTTTTGCTTATTTTCTTGGTAACCCTAATACTTAACATTAAGCGAGTATTGGCGTCAAAAGCCCAGTTAAGTGCAATCTTTTTTTTGTGTAATAAATGGTCATTGTTATGAAATTTGAATTTAATTCACCTAGCAGCTGCAGCTCTTATCCCCACTACCGACCCCGGTCTGAAAGCTAGTCGAGCATTACGTTCTGGCAACTTCTCGCTCGCGAAAGTCGTTACACCCTTTAAACATCTTTTTAAGCTCACTGAAAAGATAATTCTTTCCCGGGTTGACGATATCGACACAGGACCAAAATTCACACCTGATCACCAGTTGAGCTTACGAGCCAGACAATGCACGGTGCAGCAAGTGTGCAGGATTGCAACCGAAATCGCGACCCAATTCAATAAAATAAGGTCACGGTCATGACCCTACTGGACATCGAAAAAGCCTTCGATACGGTCTGGACAGTAGGACTCGTGGCCAAACTTATCTCCTTCCATTTCCCTCCCACTTTTACCAAACTGATCTACTCTTACCTCACAAACCAATCCTGCGCAAACAAAATTAATAATTCCCTCTCAAACCGTAAAAGCATTGTAACAGGAATTCCATAAGCCAGCGTCCTTGGTCCTAAACTCTTTAACCTGTACATAAGTGACATCCTCACATTCCCGAATACACACACAGCCCAATACGCAGACGACACAGAAATATACTCATACTCCTTCAGCACCCAAGTATCCACGAAAGAAACACAAACACAAATACACATAAACATATTAGAACTTTACTGCAAAACGTGGAAAATAAAAATAAACACAAACAAAACCGAAACCATAGTCTTTACACGTAAATTCACACACACAGGATTATTAACTCCACTCGAAATACACAAACAAAAAGTCACACCGTTAAGCAAAGAAAAATACCTGGGAATACACTTATACAGAACACTAAGACACTACCAACGTATTAAACACGCAATATACAAAGCATCTGCCGTAATTCGCAACCTTTATCCTGTCCTCGTTAAAAATAGCTCCCTAACCGTAAAAAATAAACATCAATCATTCGCCCTATCATCATGTATGCGGCCCCGGTCTGGTGTAATGCACCGGTCACCAGCTCTAGAAAATACACACGCATTACACATCTAAATGAAGACACTCACATACCTTACATCAGGGATTACATTCAAGACACATCAAAAATTTTTACAAAAACACACAATTTAATTCTAAACACACTTAGAAAAAACAACACACAAATATGCGCCAACAACACCACATGTGCCCTCAAACAAAAGCTTCCCTGCCAACACTTGCTCATATTTCATGAGGAGTATCATGAGCAGAACTCCTAACATGAACACAAACAACAACACCGTACACCGCCCAAAACAAAACATTTCTCATACACAAAAAATGTACCAACAATCATCCAAAATGTTTTGTTATATAAAATATAAGTGCTATTAAATTAGTTAAGTTAGTATGTTTTAACAAAAATAATTTTTCATTATAAAATGTAATTAAAGGGGTTTTTGTTACCTCCTTTCCCACAAATTACAATCCCAATACAAAAATAAAAATAAAAATTATAACAAAAACAATCACACAATGTTAAAGCGTACAACGCAATTACACACTTACACAGATATACACTCTTTATGTGAGTAGGAGCACTGACAAAACCAACCATGTTGTACAAACATTAGTGTTTAAAAAATTAATGTTTTATTAATGAAAATAATAAAGTATATTGAAAATGAAAAAAAAAATGCTTTACACGCAGAAGGACTCCGGTTCGATTCCGGATGGAACGACATTGTCTTGTTTTGGTGAGAGTTTTGGGTATTATTATAAATGCGTATACAGTAGATAGCTAGAGCTTTATGACCAACCTATAACTTAGGAACTGTGAAGCCCGTCGTTCTTAATTATAACAACGACGTTTCATTTGTAAATACCTCTGGTCTGTTCTGAGAGGAGGTTTGGTAGTTCTTTTGGGACCCGTCTTCAGTAATACCGTTTTATGCGTTGTCGTTATAAAAGTCGTAGTCACATGTGGAAGCGCGTTATTCCATTATACCACATATCAGAAACATAATGCGTTTGCTAGACGTGACTAAGACCTGCAAAGAATTGATTTTGGATATGATATGGGAGAAAGGCGATATGAAAACCCATTAATTTGTAAATGAAAATTATAGTTGGTGAATCTTAAATCTACTATTAACTAATTAAAAACATTAGATTGTGGTGATTGATGTTATAATATTTGTTGGTTGTGCGTGATATGTGTAAAATTTTGTGTAGTTGCTTTAATAGGTTGATTGTTGCTCTTTGTATGGTAGGTGTTTGTAAATGCATGTGGGATATGTTTTTGTAGGGTGTGTGTGTTTTGTTTATTGGGATGAGATGGGGTTGGATTGATGTGTTGTTTGTCGGCGTTTTACTATTTGGGGCACTCGTGGTATATTGGCAGTATTTCATTGTGGAGCTTATGCTTTGTCCCGAAAGGAACGTTTTGTGCTTTGATGAGGGTGATGTTTTTTATAAATGGGTTGAAATTGGTAGTAGTTTTTGTGTAAAATTTTTATGCTGGTTTGGTGTGGTAAACATTGATGTGTGGCATATTGGTCAGTAGATGAACGTATGTCATGCGATTGCAGCCTGAAGTTTGTGCAGCAAGGCGCAAGCACTTGTTTTGTTAGCGCAGGAGTACTAATGTTGTGGTTTATGGGCGCCACACTAGGCTGGAGCTGCATAGGTAGGGATTGGTCGTAGCCGGGATATGTAAGGAAGTGGTTTCGTTTCTAGGGATGGTTGGCTGTTATTTGTTAGGAGTGAGTATCTGTTGCGGTGGGATAATTTTGCTTTCTGGATTAGTGGTAAAAGGTGGGGTGCATGATTGAGTTGGGCTGAGAGTTGAAAAC
The DNA here is from genome assembly GCA_944039245.1 of Nebria salina. NCBI lineage: Eukaryota > Metazoa > Arthropoda > Insecta > Coleoptera > Carabidae > Nebria > Nebria salina. Next base: position 12,319,760 of record OX063288.1, read on the forward strand.
CAAGGTATTTGACATGTTTTATGGTGATGTTTTTGTGGTTGTGAGCTACTAAAGGGATGTGTATTTTATGATTTGTTTATTTACGTATGAAGACAATTGCTTCAGGCTAGTCAGCGTTTATTGTTATTTTCCATCTGTCCCAGTATATATGATGGATATTGATGTGGGTAGTGGGTGGGATCATCGTTACATAGAAATATATCTGCGTGTGTCTGAACGTATTTTGGTAATGTGTGGCCGTTTATGTTAGTGTGATGACAGTTCCAGTCTGTATGTGCTGCGTTCAAGTTCCCCACAAGGAGTGTGTTAACGGAGAATGGACGATAGATCTCGCGTTGTGAATTGGTTAGCAGGGCGGTTGTATGCTACGGTGATGGTTGTATGGCCTGGAAGAGGTATTGAGGTTACTTCCAGTGGGGATGGGAGTGAGACTATGAGGGAGTAAGGTACGCTGTTCCTCACCAGCACTGCAACACCTCCAGACTTCTTGTATGTTTGTCTAGGTCTGTCTGCCCGGTAGATGGTATATTGTAGGATATTGAGCATGTTTGTCTGGTTCAAGTGTGTTTCGTTAATTAACATAACGTGTATTTTGTATTTAGTAATGAAATATTCATGTTCCCCTAATTAACTCAGTATTCCATTTACGTTCCAGGAGGTTTCATTTGTTGCCTTACCCGTCATTTTATAATAAAAACGATAAGGGCATATTTTATGAAATCTTATAAAAGATCACAGGGCTTAGTTTGTTGTAAGGCACATTCTACATGTATTCTAGCACGAGCAATATGTTGAGGCCTTGCAAGGAATGGCGGTATATTCAACGTAACACCATCCGGTAGCAGTTCCGAAATCAAGAAACTCTAATCATTTATACATAACTCTAAACATACCGGTACTTCATGTATACCTATTACTACCAAAGCAGGTCATGTGATCTAATTTCCGGAAAACGTGTCCCTCACTGAGATGCAGATGAAGGTAGGTTGGAAGTTGAAGCTTGCACAGTTTCTGTCATAGATGGAGAATTCTCAAGCATGATTATTCGATTGAGAGGGCGTTTCAAAGCAATTGCGTATACATTAATATATATATATATATATATATATATATATATATATATATATATATATATATATATATATATATATATATATATATATATATATATATATATATATATATATACATATATATATATATATATATATATATATATATATATATATATATATATATATATATATATACATATATTTATATATTTATATATATATATATATATATATATATATATATATATATATATATATATATATATATATATATATGTCGACGGGGGTGCTGGCACCGTTTGGCGAACTCCTTCTTCGTCACTCATTGTTTTATTATCACCAATCACACAAATAGTCAAACACAATTCTCTGTTTATTTATAGTACACAAAGCAGTATAATAAAGTTAACAAATAATAAAATAATGAACACTAATAATTAATACAAAATGACAATATTTAAGAACAATTGAAACGTAGGTGATCCCGGGATGCTTGACCTGCTTGATCTCTCTTGTTTTTCATATCATAGTCAACCTATCCCCTCCTGATTTCACCCAAACGCCGATTAAGCAAAACAAATAATCATTGATATCGGACGCCTGACGTTTCAAATTCTTACGCGCTGCGACACGGCCATTCTGACAATTCACACGTCCTCGTGTGATGCATCTGTAACTAATGAAATTTGCAACAAAAACAATACTACGCACGGCCACACCTGACCATTTTTAGTTATATTTTGTTAAATCAATCCATCTTTAAAGACAAAGCACACATTTTAAATAGCCCTACATAGCCAATTGCTTACTTCTAGTAGCAACTCTACTGTTATTGCTTACATCCAGCAATAACAAACATTACCACATACACTCAGTGGCGTACCAAGATTCATTACTGAATCATTATCACTTCCATATAGTGATTTTAACAGAATCACGAAACATTATCACTTACATCCAGCGATTAGTTTCACAAATTCTTAAATCCAGTGCCGTAACAAGGCCCATACCACAAATATCAGTCGCACAGCGCACACTCACGGACTACATTTAAGAGAAACCGATTTCTACTGAGCAATGCCTACGATCTGACAATTTTGGCAAAATAGACTAACTGAAAAATGTGCTTCATCAATATTCGAGCCATCTTGCTCGTCTTGTTGCAAACTACTCTCTGTCTCATCAAGGACTTCACCTTTAGGCTTTATCCTCATCTTATAATGAGTATTCTTATAAGTACGATTTGAATTTAAAGCTTTTATAACGTATCTATCATCTTTAAGGACCTCAATAACTTTATAGGGGCCTTTATATTTTGGATCAAGTTTAGTCTGATTACGTTCTTCATATTTTAATAATACGAAATCACCTATTGCAAATTTATTTAATTTGGATTTGGTACTATCAAATCTACGTTTTTCGTACTCTGCGCATTTATGAATATTGGTTACAGCTTGTTCTCTTATCTCAATTATATCTACTTCAGAATCTATCTCATGTGCCAACATTAAGTTTATAGGTCTTGCAACCTTACCAATCATAATTTCTGAAGCACTAGACTTAGTACTACGATTAATCGTACAATTCAAAACCAACTGAACATCTGGTAGTGCGTCTTGCCAGGAACGCTCTTTACTCATTTCTACTGCAGTCAATAAACCTTTCAAAGTACTCATGACACGCTCTACCTGACCATTGGCGAGCGAACCTCCAGTAGCTATTAAATGCAAATTTATGTTGTGTGTATCACAAAATTCACGAAATTCTTTACTAGCAAAGCAACGTCCTTGATCAGCAATAATCCGCGTTGGAGTACCGAACTGGGACACACTAGCTTTTATCGCCTTGATACTATTTTCTGAATTTATGTGCAAAGTATGATGAAGTAAAACAAATTTAGTAAATGCGTCAATTAAAACAAAAACATACTCTTTCCTATCGTTTTTACCGCTCAACTTTCCTGTTGCATCTATGTGCACCGTATGCCACGGGATTGCTACTTTCGGAATAGGATGTAATTTGGCTTGAATCTTTCCAGAATGAGATCTCGACACCTTGCATGTAATGCAATTATCAACAAATTTTCTAACATATTTTGTCATATGTTCAAACCAGTAAAATTCGAAAACTTTTTCAAGAGTCTTTTCCCAACCTATATGCATGAGGGTTTCATGAACATTATTAATCACTGACCATCTGAACGCTCTGGGTACTATAGGTAAGCATCTTGTTCTACCGTTCCTTTGTATTTTTCGGCAAAGGACACCTGAACGGAATTCATATGTTTTAGCTATATTATCATTAAGATTTTCATTATTTAGGTCTACAATAAGTTTAGAAATTTCATTATCACGTTGTTGCTTTCCGAGCCACCAATTACTGGATATATCCGCTATGTTAACTTGCTTTTGTTGAAGATTTTCGAAACTTTTGCTAGAAGAACAAGGTAACGGATTTCGAGAAAAGAAATCAGCATGACACATACGTTTACCATCTCGATGAATAATATCAATATCAAAAGCTTGCAAGAAAGCCCACCATCTATGCACTCTGGGACTAAGATCTAGCTTTTTACGTGACGTTTGTAATGTATTACAGTCGGTGATAACGATAAAATTGCGCCCGTATAAATAATGACGGAAATGTTTGACAGAATTCACGACGGCTAAAGTTTTTAATTCATAGGAGTTATATTTGGATTCCACTGCTGTAGTGCGCTTACTGAAATAGGCGACTACATGAAATTTCTTGTCCTTTTTCTGCATTAAAATTGCTCCATACCCTAATGAACTGGCATCTATATGCAATTCAATTGGGAAATTCGGGTCAAAAATCATTAAAACCGGTTCATTTGTTAATAGGGATATTATTCTTTGTCTCATATTTTCGTGGGATGGTTTCCAATCCATATTACCTTTACCAGAGGTTAAGAGATAAAGGGGAGCCATAATTTGAGAAAACTTAGGTACGAATTGACGGAAATACGAGGCTAAGCCTATAAACAGTTGAGTCGAGGTTTTAGGTGGCGGTAATTTGGTTAAAGCTTCTATTTTCTTTGGATTCGATCTGATTTCTCCAGCACTAACTTCAAACCCGAGATATTCTACATTTTGTTTTAAGAAAGAACACCTATCGATATTTAACGAAAATCCTGCTTTGGTCAACGTTTCTGAAACAATACGAAGTCTTTCTAGAGCTTCATTGATATTTTTAGTAGCAATGAGAATGTCATCCATGTAAACGACAACGTATGAATGTGCTAGTTCTCCAAGTGCTTTGATAACTGTACGTTGAAATACTGATGGTGCATTACGTAAACCATATTGCATAGTCAAGTGCTCATATTGGCCATCGGGTGTAACAAAAGCAGTTCGTTCAATAGATTCTGGGTGAACAGGAATCTGGTGAAAACCACTAGCCATGTCCAAGATTGTGAAATAGTGACTACTATGTAACCGCGCGATTTGATCTGTAATAAGGGGAAGGGGGTACCTATCTGGTATGGTGTTATCATTAAACTCGCGATAATCCACACACATAAGGTCGGAACCATCTTTCTTTTTGACTAGTAAAATTGGACTTGCGAACGGTGAACAACTAGGTCGAATTACATAAGCATTTAATAATTCATTAATTCTATCGCGAACAACCTTTCTTTCATCTGGACTTAGTCTGTAAGGTCGTCGACAAGCAGTTTTATTCGGATCTTTAAGACGTATTTGCATTGGATCTGTATTTACACGGCTGTTAGGTATACCATGTATAACAGAACTTTTAAAATCATTTAATATTGATAGCAATTGAGATTTAAATTCCGATGACACATCTGTATCCACTTTATCGAAACTTACAATGGTACGTTCATTTAAATTACAAACATCAACAACTTTAATTTTATACAATTCGCACATTTTTATTAACAGTGTACATTTTTGTATATTGTGTCAGCACGTGCATATGGCCAACACTTCTAAGCATAGTTTTATTGCTGTGTTACTCGCCCCGTTGGCGCCCATGTATTTTGCTAGCCCTGGTACAAACCAAAACTATGGAAATTTCCACAGTTTCACGGTTTCTGATTGGTCCCTTAATATTAGTTCTACAATGTTTGATTTTTCATTTTCAGTGGTACAAAAGATGCGCTCAAGCACAGTCGCCGAAAGCATATATACAAAACCAACAATGATTTTTTGCACAATAATAACAATATTTAAGTGATCGATTCTTTCTCAATTATACATTTGTTTCTTAAATTTAATTAAGTTAAATTAAGTGTTCAACGTACATTGCTCTATAGTTATGTGTTGTGTACGCTAGGCTAAGTGTCAAAATAAAATTATTTAAAGGCATAGTGTAGTGAATTATTCAGCCATTTTGAGAAAACTAACAACACACGTAACATTCAGTTTAATAAAAAGTTTCCAGAAAATACTATTGTACACTGTCTGATAGTTAGTGATGCAAATATAAAATATAGGAGCTTGACAAACACGGTATTAAAAGACTTTTAATCGCTAATAAATGGAGTTTAAAATTAAAAAAGTAGGAAAAGGTTTAGAGAATATAACTATAGAAGAAGAGCAACGAAATAGATATAAATATTTCCCCAACACTATAAGATGTATAATATGTGGACCATCAAATTGTGGTAAAACAAACATTATATTACAAATGTTAACAGATACGCATAATGGTTTAATATATTAAAATATATATGTTTATTCAAAATCATTACATCAACTAAAATACAAATATCTTGAAGAGTTTGTAAATGAAATGAATAGTCATTTGAAAAATCGTATAGGCTTTTACAAATTTGAAAATGCTGAAGACGTTACACCTGTAGAAAATGTAAAACCTAATTCAGTAGCAATATTTGATGATATTGATACACGAAAAATAAAAATACTTGAAGATTACTTTAGTAGAGGTAGAAAATATAAAATTTCAATAGGAATTTTTATTTTTAAAAACTTTATTCACGAAGTGTACAGATAGCTCTCAGACATGAGAATGCGTTTTACAATCTCTTTTTCTCTATATAGTTGTGTTATCATTTGTTATGCCAAATGTAACGAGTCAGCAGAGATAAAGCGTAATATAATATAATCAATGATACATAGGTATATTTAACTCCTCCTTTGTTAAAATGGAGCTTTATCTTCTTCTTTGTTTAATTCCATTAATTCTAAATTTGGGCCTTTTATTGCCTTTATTCTTTCACATTTATTTCTTTTAATAATAATTGTCATTATTATTACACTTATAATAGTAATTATTATAGTTATTGAGTTAATTATGGAATGATGGTTTTGTTTTGTTTCTAATTCTTGAATTTTAGGTATTTCGTTTATAATAACATTTTGTTTATCAATTTGTTTTAACTCAATAGTTTTATTACTTAATTGCTGGTTATTGATATTAAAATTATAGTTCTCAAAAATGATTTCTTTACTATTCTTTGCGTAATTTTCCAAGTTATATTCGTTTATAATACAGTTTTTGTTTGTTCTGAATTTATATATTCCAATAATTTGTATATGTTTTTCGTAGTTTTTACATTTGATATTCAAGTTTTGATTAATATTACTAGCTATTATTACAATGTTTGAATCTTTAATTTTTATTATAGCAAAGCTTTCGTAGATTTGGTGGTATAGACATTTATCGTTATTCTGCAGATTGACAATGTTAATTATACATGTATTTGTTTCAATATAATTCGTTTTACATAAATAGTTATTTTGTATTTTAATACAATTTTCCATTATTACAAGTTTATTATTATTACTCATAATTAATTCTTTACTTATATCTAACATATACATTTTGTTATTATTATATATGGGTATAGGGGTTACTTGAATAAGTTTTCTATTATTATTTATATATATAGGTATTTCTAGCAAATATTCTATCATTTCATCTTCTAATTTACAATGACTGGTAATTTGTGTTGAGATATCCCAAAAATTTATGTTAGTGTTTTGATTAATGATCTTTCTTAGTTCATCTAATGTGATTATTGAGGAATGTATCTTATTCAAGTTGCAAAAAGTAAGGCTAGTTTCTATTTCTGAAATTATTTCGACTAAATTTATTGTTAATAAAATTAGCTGGTTTATAATATCTTTAATTACAAGTGTATTTTCCCAGTTCATAATTTCTTTCATTAAGTTTTCTGTTTGCATGATTCTTGATTTCAAAACAAGTTCATTGTGTTTGATATTTTCTATTTGTGAATTGAATTTATTTATCATTTCCTTGTTAATTCTAATTGTTTCTAAATTTTGTGATTGTAATTTATTCTGATTTTCTTTTATCTTATTGAATATTTCTTCGTATCTTTGTTCGTCAAAAGCATCGAGATTTCCAGTAAAAGATTTGATAATACTCCCTAATCCATTTATTAGTCCTCTTTTATTTCGTTCTTTTCAATTGTATTCAAATTATTTTTTATATTGAAATATTGTAACTTTAGGGTTTTATTGCAAATTTTTACATTGTTGTTTTGAAAATTTAATTGTACTTTTAATTTCTGTAATGCTGGTAGTCCTAGCAGAACGTTAAATTCTTTATGGAAGTCAAAAAGAAAGCATTTAATTTCCTGGTCTTCGATTTTCAAAATAATAAACTCATTTCCTGATGTTTTACCTAAAGCAGTAGTAAAACTAAAGGGTTCTTTATAAATTTTGAATTTCTTATAATTGTTGTTGACATAACTTTTATTTATTAAGTTTATTGACGAACCTGTGTCAATTAATATAAAATAATCTTTTACTTTTAAATATGGGAGTTTACTGTTACAATTAATGTTTAAGATTTCTCCGCGATTGAGAGGCCTTCTAATCCAAAAAAAGAATCGTCTTCGGAATTTTGATTTTCTAATTCATTTATTTGATTATCTTTGGAATCAGTAATAAATTCTACTTTATCATTTTCGTCTTGGTTTTCATTATTGAATAGTTCTTCAGCTACATAGTGAGGTGAGGGTTTTAGTTGTGTTTGGTAGTAGTTTTGATTATTACGTGGATTAAAGGTTTGTCTAGTTTGTATAGACATTGGTGTGGGTTTTATGTCTTGAGCGTTTCTGATTTGTTGTCTCGGGGCGAATAATTTAGGTTGGGTTTTATTTTGTAAATTGATAGGTCCGGTGGGGAATGTTTTTTCAGAATTTCTCTGAAGTGTACTAGGAAATTTCATTTGATTAGTTTTAAATATTTGGGTGTTTCTCAAATACTGGAAATCGTTTTGTAATAATCTTTCTATTTCATTTAAGTTACTTGGATTTCTTGTCGCCATATTATTTCTGTATGGGTCATTTATTATAGATATAAAATGTGAAACAATTAGTTTTTCAGAAAATGATGTTATTATTAATTTTGTATTATTGTCGTTTTCTTCAATGCTAAGTCTTGATTTGAAAGCAAGAAATTTTTCTTTAATTATTTCTAACAATTTGTAAGGGTTTTTAATATTTTGTAGTATTAAGATATCATTCATAATAGTGATTGAATTTGTTTTATCTTTGAAATTATTTATTAGATGTTCTTTTAAATCGTTCCAGTTTTGGAATTCAACATCTTTTATGCTATCTAATGCCTTGTCTGTAATTTTACTTTTTATATTTAGAAATGCAATAGCCTTATCGAAATCGTCCATAGGTGGATTTAGATTTCCGAATAAAATTTGAATTGTGTTTACGCCATTGATAAATGAACTTAGTTTGTTTGGATCTCCATTATATTGTGGGATCGATTTTAATGCGAAACTAATTTTATTAGTTCTATCAGCCATTGTTACGATTTCTAATATAGTTTCTAATAGGTCGTTCAGATTGATAGAATATTAGCTTTACAATAAAGTTTATAAAGTTGTACTTACAATAAAATTATGCACAATATGACGTTGGTCACTGCAATTTTCATTAGCGGTGTACTGTTGGTGATGGACTGACTCTCGTCTTGCGGGTTCTGCGTCCGGAGGTTTAACGATGCTGGCACTACTCTTGGTGGCTCTTTGCAACGAAGAACGGAGTTGACGATGCTGGTACTACTCTTGGTGGCTCTTTGCAACGGATTCTCTTTTCTGTCTCTTTGATGATGCTAGCGCTGATTCACTTATCTTGTTTTATATATATCGATTCGCGAATTAACGTTAAAACGAACAAATTGCGATTTCAACGGATTGGTTCAGTTTAATGAATTCCGATCGTAGTTTGTTTCGCGTATCCTACCGACTGCGCCAAATATAAAATTTCAATAGGAATTTTTATTTTTAAAAACTTTATTCACGAAGTGTACAGATAGCTCTCAGACATGAGAATGCGTTTTACAATCTCTTTTTCTCTATATAGTTGTGTTATCATTTGTTATGACAAATGTAACGAGTCAGCAGAGATAAAGCGTAATATAATATAATCAAAGATACATAGGTATATTTAACTTAGACATTATGGTCTTTGTTGTATATGCACATGTCAAACATTAAGCCGCATACCGAAGCAGATGGTCAGAGATAATGTAAACTATATTATACTTTGTCACTTTACTGATGGTACTAATTTAAAACATGCATATAATGATTTCGCTGGCACGGATATGAGTATAGAAAAGCTTAGAGATCTTTGTAATTTTTGTTGGAAAAAGAAATATGATTTTCTAGCCATAAATATGGAGAAAGATATGGCAAATGGTTAATATATCCGTCGCTTTAATGAGAACATTTTATCTTAACTACATTAATTTTATTTAAATATTTTAATTTAAATATGTAAAATTATTTTTTATTATTTAAATATTTTAATTTTAGTTTCTACATTTATTTTTTATATATCTATTTAAATATTTTAATTAAAATATCAACAATTATATTTTATATCTATTATTTAATTCAAATATCTACAATTATATTTTATATATATTATTTGATTATTTTAATTTAAATATCTACAATTATTTTTTATATTTAGTATTTAGATATTTTAATTTAAATATTTACAATTATTTTATAAATCTATTATTTAAATACTTTAATTTAAATATCTACAATTATTTTTTATATTTATTATTTAAATATTAATATATCTACAATTATTTTTTATTAATAGAATAGTGACCCCATGGTTATGTGTCAAACCCATTTTCTAGTATATATCTTTTATTATCTTCAGGATTCAGAGCGATTTTATTTTGATTGATGGAATAAATGTCATGCTTTATACTTCTAATAGTATTCATTATTCTGGACATCTTCTCGCTATTAAATAAACAGTTTTTATAATCGGCAATAGTAATATTATTCTTAACTACATTTTTCTTGGTACCTTTTGCCTTCTTTTGAACTGTTTTACCTAATACATCAAACGCATACATTTTTGCCTTTAAGCCAACAAATCCTGTCATTGGAGAGCCCATATTTACATCTTTCATTTTTCCAAGTACCTTTTTGTTCACTATGGGTATGTTATATTTATTATCAACAGGATAGTCGGATGTATCAAAGTAATCTATCAAATGTTTCATGTCTTCATTAAAGTCTTCCGTGATAATATTATAAATATAGGAATCCGTATCTTGATAGTGTAACTCTATATTATGCTTATATTTTTGTTTCATAACATTATAATGGAAATCACACATTAACTCTTTTGATATGTCTAATATAGACAAACCAATGTAAATTGGTTTGTTGAATGTTATTTTAGTTTTATTCATATGTATGGCCACAAGATTTTCAGTAAAGATGTTTCTATGTTTAAAGTTTGGTTTGCTTATAAGCTTTTCACTTTTTTTTAGCATTTGGACGTAGTATTATGTTTACATATTTTCTAATGTTTTCCATAGACTTTCCAAATATGCTGTTATTCATTAATTTATAAAAGTCCTTTTCGAATTCACTACTTGCTTTCTTTCTCATTTCCGTATTCAAGTCTATATAATTCTTTAACAAATAAGATTGTCTAAAACTTATTACTCTGTGTACCTGTTTTAATACAATTCCCTTTGATAGATATTGTTTCAAGCTTCTATAATGTAAAACATATCTTTTTTTGTTATTCAGTGTAAATTACATTGATTAGATCCTGGTGGATTTTTTGATTCGGGTGCCAGTGGTTAATCTTTATGTAAATCATGTAACTCCATCTGATATTCTAAATCAACTTCAGCAATATATCCTTCATTTGCATCATCCGCTAGATTTAAATTAATATTTTTACTGGCCCATTCAAAACCTGCATATGGCATCTTCTGCGACATTGCCCAACCATATAAATTATTGGCATCTAAATACATTAAATAATTAGATGATTTTGTTGGGTCATAATCTTCCATGTATTTATTATTTGCCTTTACAAACCGCTTACAACACTGTGCTATTCCTCCTCTAATACCTTTTTCAATCATTAAAATCATATCATAGTCAGATATTAAGGCATTAGACTTAATATCTGACTATGATATGATTTTAATGATTGAAAAAGGTATTAGAGGAGGAATAGCACAGTGTTGTAAGCGGTATGTAAAGGCAAATAATAAATACATGGAAGATTATGACCCCACAAAATCATCTAATTATGTTGGTTATTATAGAAAAATAGAGTAATCATAGTTACCGTCAGTTGCTATTGTAGAGTTAGCACTGTCAATTGTTATTATTATTGATGTAAAAATTCTGATATAAAATAAAACCTGTCACCTTTTATTTGTCCTAAAATCGTATATTTATTTAAAATAACTGCGTATTCAGATTAAATACAATAAGTTTTGGCCCAGGACGTGGTTTAGTATAAAAATATTTGTATATACGAATAAGAGAAAATAGGTTCATATAAAGATGGCAAGTACGAGCGGTTTACCTCCCATTGAAAAGCTGGACGGTCAAAGCAATTACAATACTTAGAAATTTCTCATGGAAATGTATTTGATACATGAAGATCTTTGGAGCTGCATTACGGAGACAGTTAACCAAGTAGATGGAGAAAGCGTTGAAGCCAAAAGAAAGGATCAGCGAATGGATGGAGACAGCGTTGAAACCAAGAGGAAGGATCAGCGGGCTCGAGCTAAGATTTGTATAATGGTTCAGCCACATTGTCTCGTTCATGTGAGAACGGCCAAAACAGTAATGGAAGCATGGAATAATCTTCGCAAGGCATTTGAGGACAAAGGTCTAACGAGGAGGCTAAGCTTACTCAAAAGATTATTCAATTCAAGATTGGAGCGTCATGCAAGTATTGAAGCCTATATTGCAGATATTATTTGTCTCGCTCAACAGCTAGCAGACATAAGTGCACTCCTCGATGACGAGTTTGTAGGAGTCATTATGTTGAGTGGACTAACGGTCGACTTCGATCCAATGGTAATGGCAATCGAGAGTTCAGGTAGTGCGATAACAAGTGACTTCATAAAAGGAAAGTTACTGCAGGAGGACACGAAAAGAGCTGTCAATGAGGTCTCAAAATATACAGCGCTTCTTTCTCATTCAAAGCACAAATATGAATTATCAAAAAAAGGAGGCTTTAAAGGTAAAAAATTATCTCAAACAAATAAACCAAGAAGAGATTTCAGATGCTTCGTGTGCAACGAGCTAAATCACCGTGCACTGGATTGTCCTAAAAACCCAAATAAGACATGTTTGAAGAAAACGGACTACAAAGGAATGAGTTCAAAAGGAAATGACCACTTTACTCTACTCACAGCCCTGTCAGCCAGTGTAGGTGACAATGACTGGTGTGTAGATTCAGGTTCAACTACTCACATGACAAATCGAAAGGATTGGTTGGAGAATTATGCTAAATCCGTAAGCAAGGAAGTTGTATGTGCAAATGAACAGAAGCTGTACAGTACAGGAGTAGGAGATGTAAGCATTAGACTAAGCAATAGAGTAAGCCCCATTACAATATCTGCTGTGACGCATGTTCCAAAACTTGCAACAAATTTATTGAGTGTGAATAGGATGGTAAAAAAGGGATTAGTTGTAATTTTCTCAGAGACTGCATGTCAAATATATCATCAAGATAACTGCCTAGTTGTAGGAGAAATTAAAATATCAGCACGAGAAGAAAATGGTGTTTATAAATTAAATCAAGATTCAGAGAAAGCACATTCTGCAATGACGAAACCGAGTCAAGAATTATGGCACAGAAGATTGGCACATCTTGGAGATCATAATTTGAAACTTCTTCGAGCAGGTATGGCTACTGGAATTCAATTTTCAGATAAGGAAATGTCAACATGTATATCGTGTTTGGAAGGAAAACAAACGAGGCAACCTTTCAAAAAGTCTGGAGCCAACCGAGCGAACGAGCTTCTAGAACTTGTACACACTGATGTATGTGGGCCAATGAGTGAAACTTCATGGGGTGGCGCTCGCTATTTTTTGACATTTACCGATGACAAGTCTCGAAAAACTTATGTCTATTTTTTAAAGACAAAAGATGAAGTTTTTTCGAAATTTGAACAATTTAAAATATTTGCCGAAAAACAAACTGGAAGAAGTTTGAAAATTGTGCGATCGGATAATGGTAAGGAGTACATTAATCGTTCTCTGCAGGATTTTTTCAGGAAAAATGGTGTACGTCAGCAATTGACAGTAGAGTACACTCCTGAACAAAATGGAGTGGCCGAACGAGTCAATCGAACAATAGTCGAGAAGGCTCGAACTATGCTCAAGGATGCCGGATTAAGCATCAAGTATTGGGCAGAAACTATAAACACGGCAGTCTACCTTAAAAATAGATCTCCCACAAAGGCAGTAAGCGGAGCTACACCAGAAGAGATTTGGAGTGGACGAAAGCCAGATCTAACTCATCTAAGAGTATTTGGATCGAAAGCTTTTGTTCATATTCCAAAGCAATTAAGAAAGAAATGGGATTCGAAATCGAAACAAACGATTTTTGTAGGATATTGTGAAGAATCAAAAGCCTACAGACTCATGGATGTGAAGAATCAAAGTGGAAAAATTCAGAAGGCAAGAGTTGTTGTATTCATGGAAGAATCAAGAATCCAAAACCCAGAGATTGAAAAAGATCAATCACTAAAAACTGCAGTGCCTCTTACATCACTTGCAGATACCAACCTGGAACCAATACAAAATAAAGATGTTTTTAAAGAAACTAGCGATCAAACTACGATCGTGGTGCATGGTACAGAGGAAGAAATTCGTAGATATCCTCAAAGACACAGACGTCCAAAAGAATTCACGGACATGTTACTGTATCGAGCAATATGTGGTACTGAAACCTATGGGCCTGATGCAGACGAGCCAACTACCGTAAAGGAAGCACTTACTGGAAAACACAGTGAAAATTGGCTGCGTGCCATCAAGGACGAGCTTCATGCGCTAAAACAAAATGAAGTATGGACACTTGTCGATTTACCTGCGGACAAGAAAGCTATTGAAAACAAATGGGTTTTTAAATTAAAAATGGATACTCAGGGAACTATAAGTAGATATAAAGCGCGTTTAGTAGCTAAGGGTTTTACACAGCAACAAGGCGTAGATTATGAGGAAACTTTTTCTCCTGTGGGGAGATACTCAACCCTGAGAATGCTTTTTGCTTTTGCAGCAGAATTAGATTTATCTATAGACCAAATGGATGTAACAACAGCTTTCTTGAATGGGGAATTGCAGGAAGAAGTGTACATGCGACAACCAGAAGGTTTTGAAATGAAAGAACAAAAAAATAAAGTTTGTTTACTTAAGAAAGCTCTTTACGGGTTAAAACAAGCATCTAGACAGTGGTACGAGAAAATTAATTCTGTATTATTAGAAACTGGTTTTAAAAAATCGGAATTTGAGCCATGCGTCTACTTCAAAATATTTAAACAATGTTTGATAGATATTGCTCTGTACGTAGATGATATTGTGATTTTCAGCAACAATGAAGATGAGAAAAATAAAGTAAAAGAAGATCTAATGAATAAATTTCAAATGAAAGATTTAGGTAAAGCGAGAAATGTACTAGGCATGAGACTAAGACAAGAAAATGGTTTTATTTCTTTGGACCAAAAAAGATTCATTGAAAATATATTATATAGATTCAAGATGAGTGACTGTAAACCAGTAGGAACCCCTTTAGAAACAGGTAGAAAACTGTCTAAAAATGAGACAAAGGATAAAAATGATATAGACATTGAGAAGATTCCTTATCAAAATTTAATTGGGTGTTTAATGTATCTAGCAGTTTGCAGCAGACCAGACATAACGTATGCAGTAGGAGTTTTGAGCCAATTTAATAACTGCTATACCATAGAGCCCTGGAAAAGTGCAAAACGAGTGCTGAGGTATTTAAAAGGAACACTGAATTATTGTCTTATCTTTAAGAAAACCGGAATGCCTTTGTGTGGCTACGCCGACGCTGATTGGGCAGGAAATTTAATAGACAGAAAATCATATACCGGGTTCGCGTTTATTTTAGCGGCGATTTCATGGGAAAGCCGAAAGCAAAGAACGGTAGCTTTATCAAGCACGGAAGCAGAGTACATAAGTCTTTCCGAAGCTGCGAAAGAAGCTATATTTCTAAGAAATATTATGGGTGAAATTTTGGGCAAGAAAGAGCGTATACTTATTTACAATGACAATCAGTCAGCGCAGAAACTATCTGTAAATCCAGTATTTCACAACAGAAGTAAACACATAGACATAAAACACCACTTCATTAGAGAAACTGTGCTAAACAAGATAATCAAGTTGGAGTATATGAGCACAGAAGACATGATAGCGGATGTCTTGACAAAAGGACTATGCAAACCAAAGCATAATAAATGCATTTCTGGAATAGGTTTAGTCGCAAACGGAAACCAAGATTAAGGGGTAGTGTTGGTAATTATAGAAAAATAGAGTAATCATAGTTACCGTCAGTTGCTATTGTAGAGTTAGCACTGTCAATTGTTATTATTATTGATGTAAAAATTCTGATATAAAATATAACCTGTCACCTTTTATTTGTCCTAAAATCGTATATTTATTTAAAATAACTGCGTATTCAGATTAAATACAATAAATTATTTAATGTATTTAGATGCCAATAATTTATTTTGTATATTTAAACATTGCATCCCATGTTAGTGAAGGTGTTGTAAAGTACCATGCTGGGTCTAATTTGTATAAATTGTAGCATATTAATCTGAAATTCTCAAATATATCCGCCAACAATAATACATCTGTTTTTACATACAAGTCATGAAGGACTCCTAGATTTTGCATATTAAATTTATTCCATACATTTAATACATGTTCATAGTCTGTATCACTTATGTTTGAATCGTTTAGTTCGCTATAAAATACCGATTTAGGTGGAACACTTGTCTCTGTAAATCTTAAACATGAATCCATGTAATCATAGCAATATGCTAGTTTCTTAGTTACATAGTCAACCTCATATTCTTTAAAGTATTTAGTCAATGATGTTTTTTGTTCTTTTTTTAAATTCTTTGCAAGATTTTCCAAACGACTCGACATAAATTTAAAAGAATCCACAAATCTAATTTGTAGGTCATCTGTATGTTTAGTATAAGTTATATACCGTTCTTCATTACATGGGATTAAATCTATTTCTTGGTCATCATAAGCAAGTTCTTTGATAAATAAATGCGAATCGTAACCGGACAAGTTATGGAAAAATACAGGCACAAATTTAGGAGTTTGGCATTTTAAATTACAAATATTACAAAGAGGTGCTATATATTTTCCAGTCAAATGATCATGATGACGTACTTTTTTATTTTCTTCTGTATACCTACACCCACATAAAGTACAATTATTATTAGTATTATATTGTTCTATTTCTGTATTGGTAAGAGGTAACATTTCCTCAATTTCATCATAATAGCTACCAATTTCTTCTGCTTCTTGTCTAATTCTATCCATAAATACTTTTTCGGCATTAGGACCTCTATATACAACAGGCGGCTTTTATTCTTTATGTATGTATTTTATATAATAACAAAAACCTGAAGGTTCATGTTTTTGGTATCTATGTGTGTATGATTTGTTATTTGATGGTGCACATGTTTGAATTTTTTTTGTTAGACATTCAAAGTCTGCATATATAACAAATGGAACTTTCATTGTATTTCTATAATTTTTAAACTGGATTTTCTCAGTTTCACTTGGCATAATTACTTTTACTGAATCTTTGGTTTTACAATCAACTTTGTGAATGTTTAACTTATACTCTAAATTAAAAATTAATAAACATCGATCACAGAGATACTTTGAACCTTTATACTTAGAAAATTGAGATCCCACTAATCGTGACATACTTTTTATCCAGCAATAGTGACTATTCTTATCGTCCTTTATATACAACAAATTTATATGTTGATCTTTCTTGTCTTTTGTTACATATACTGGAAATATTATTTCTTGCTCATCAAAAGAATATACATTTACAGAGATATTACTCTGCCTTTCAAATTTCCTAATATCTTTCAGTGCCATAGGAAATCGAATACCATTAAACATTGTTTCAACTTGATCTATATATTTATTATAGTTTGTTAATCTACAAGTTTTTATATCTAATGAATGTAAGAATGATAATAATGACCACATAAAACACTTGTCGTCGTTATTTTTCACATTTACAACTGCTTTCTTGTCTTGTATCCATTTTGGTAGTGCCACATAAGAAGATCCACGTAATGGAACATAGTTATTAATTCGCAGCTCTATAGAATTTACACTATATAATATCCAACCGGATCCCTTTCTTTCAAATTCCTCCACTTCAGCAAGTAATTTTTCTTCTGCTTCAGCATAGTATTCTTCTAGGTCTGTACTATCAAAAATGGCTACATTGCGTATTTTAAAATTTTGTTCTTCAATAATTTCAGATTCAATGTCAGCTGCTTATAATTACAAAATAATTTCAAGTTTACCTTAAGATTATTATCAACCAACTTTTCTTGTATTTTATTTAATAAAGTATATTAAATAGAGGCAAGAAATATTGAAGGGTCTCTTATGTTAGTATTATTATTTATATGATATGTGGCCAACCTATTTTGAAATGCAGTTTCAACCTCTACAATTCTACAATTTTGTTTAAATAAATGTTTATTACTTCTAAAATGTTCTGCACGTTTTTTTGGGTCATAATATGTACTACAACCTTCACATTTTACTTTTGCAATTCTGATAGGCTTAGGTGCACTAAATAAATCATCTTCAAACGGGAATCTATTTAAAAGAAATATTAATTCAGGTTTATTCATTCTATAATAACCTTTAATACCATTTTCTTTACACATCTGTCGTAATTTTTTAATTGTGTTCATCTCCATTTATTACAAAACAAACTTGTTAATAATTTCGTAAATGTATTTTTTAGACCTGTGACTACGAAGATATGATTTTACAACAAATCTTCCACATTCACATTCCACTTTTTCTCTAAGGTTATTTTTATTTGTGAAATAATAATTACTCATACATGTTTTGCATCTTGCATTATATTCCTCTTTATTTTTATGAATATTATTAACGTCTTTACTAATATTGCAAACACTACAAATTTTTGTCATTTATTAATAAAAAAAATCCGTATTAGTTAAAGTCTTTAATTTTACTTTTCTTAGATCTTCTTTAACAATATAATCATCAATATTTATTGCTTCCCTTATTTCTCTATTAGCGTAATAATCTAGAAAGTCTTTCCATAAAACGTCATAGTCAAGTTTTCTATGTTGTGTGAGCGGTTCGTCCAATAATTTACAAATATAATATTTATGACTTATAGATCTATCATATAAGAAAGAAAATATGTATATTTTTCAACTAACATTTGTTGATCATTTGCATTTAAACCATATACATTGTGATTTGGATTAGCCGTCTCTTTATGTTCACGTAGTAATTTTATGAAATATTTGATTTTATTACATGGCTTTGTAAAATATATTTTTTATTTGATTTAGTTATTATATAGAACCCACAATTGTCACAAGAAGGTATTTTATCATTTCTTCTAAATGCACACTCTAAACATTCTCTACATATAAAATAATCTGGACCATCCATTTATAACAACATAAATTTGTTACTTTATTACAGCATCTTTCTCTATCCATGTATTATGAGTGTCATCAAAACCTAACCATTTAACAAACACTTTATTACCTTAACGTCTTATTACTTTCTTTACTAGGAAAACATTCGGGTACTTTGTTTTACTCATTTCTTGTTCATAGAAACAACCTTCTATTAATTTATTTTTATAGTCCTTGATTATGATATGTAATAGGGTCAGAATATATTATTTTACAAACGGTTAATATTTCATTCGACCAATTTGGTGAAAGGTTTCGCAAAAATAGTTTTATACCTTGATATTCTTACTTTGTCATTTATTTTAAACTTGGGAGGTTTAGTAGGTAGTGTTTGATCAAAAATTTTTTTTAAAGATTTCTCATTTTCTTTTATTGAACCTTGTACAGGTGTCATTTTAATTGTGCTATGTATAGTATTGTTATATTCTTCTACTAATTGAGGTAGTAAATCGAACCATTTGTAATTACCGTTTACAGTGAATCGCTTCCACATTTTTTCTTTAAGTGTCCTGTTAAATCGTTCAGCAACATATGCTTTTACTTCAGAGTATGTTGAATAATGATTAATTTTATTGTCATGCATTAATTGCTGAAAGATTTTATTATAAAATTCAAGTCCACGGTCAGTTTGTAGATGTGTTGGACTGCGGTTAGTTATAATCGATTTAAACGCTGTAGATACACTTTCTCCAGTTTTATTTTTAATTGGAATAGCCCATGCAAATTTAGAAAATACATCAATAACTGTCAAAATATGTTTATATCCTTTATCCTGATTTGTAATCATTTCAACTAAATCAGCCTGCCATAAATCATCAAATGCTATTGTTAAAACTTTACGTCTCTGAAAATTACGCTTCATGGTTTATGTTTTTCATCCGCGATATCTTCTTTAATACCATCACCGATTTTTTTTTTATAAATGAACATTTATTTGTATTACAAAGTACACATTCCCCTTTTAACATTGGCTGACCTTTTTTAGATGTTGTTCTAGTCACATTCTTAGTACCTGTCTTTGTCTTACATTTAACACAATACTCACTCATTTATTACATAAGAAATCTACTGATGCGTAATAATTAATTCAACACTTATATTGGCCCATGAAACATTATCAGTACTTATAAATCGTTTAAATCTAAGTTTTTCACAATTTTTCAACTCGAAGCCATCCGATAATGTTTTAAATACTCTATCATTAACATGTATTTCACTGCATGCACCTTCTAGGAATATTGTTAACTTTTCAATTTTTATGTTAAATGGTAGACGACAAATAGTATCATTAGATATACTATATTCACGTATATAGAAACCGTCTTCATCAAATTTGTTATATCGTAATTGAATTGGTATTGACAGCCGTTTAAATTGATTTTTAATATGATTATCCAATTCTCTTAATATAGTGGTAAGTCTCTGATTTATCAAAGACTTCGTATTTTCATTAATTAACTTACCCATATCATATGTTTTAATTTTTATGTCAGTTTCAATTGTTATCATACTATCCAATACTAATTGGTCAACATAATATTTTTTACATGCATCATTCACATTTTCAGACATTCCCACATTACATAATTTCTTGTTTTAAATATCATAATGACCATCATTTGTTAACTTAAACCCTATTCCAGGAACACCTTTAACATTATTATTTTCTAGATATTCATCACTATCTCCAAATTTATTTAATACCATTTAAGAGTAAAAAAATTAATACCGCTACCATACCTCTCATGTAATTCCTCCTCTATATTTATTATTTCATTTTGAACGTTATCGTTACCAACTAGTTTTTCCGCTTTTAGATAATCTAAGCGATCTTGTAATTCTTTAGGATCATCCCAATACACATGTTCTTTTTCTTTTGTATTATATTTTTAAAAAAAACCTTTCCCAGATGAAGTTGATGGTATAGGTGTATTTTTATCAAATTCAGCTTGTTGCTTGATCTTTGGTGACGATGTATATATAGGTGCACCTCTAAAGTTATTATAATCTTGCCACATGGGTTATATGAGTTGTTTATATTTATCTGAACAAGACCTAATCTGACGTGTAGGTTGATCATACATATGCAATGCCCTTGTCAGAAATAAAATTTCTCTTTAATTTGTATAGTCAGCTACATGTGCATTTTTAAATTTATTCCAATCTTCGTAAGGTGGTTGTTTCAATGTTAAGAAATTCAATATATTCTCATTTTTTGGATATTTCTTATTTTGTTGTTCAGTGTTGTTGTATAATATAAAATGATCTTAATCGAAATCTATTTTATAACCATTAAATAACAAATCTCTCGTTTTATTCATCTTTTGCCCCATTCTATAACCATGTTCAGTTTTATGACTAATTCCGTAAGTTGTGTCTCTCTCATCTTGTTGTCCATTTAAATATGCATCTTCTATGGAATTAACAACAGCCATTTCACCTGGTAGAACTATTCTTTGTTTTGGCATTGGTACTATTGTTTCTTCATCGCCTTCATATGAATCATTTAAAGTTGATGATGCTACAGGATTTCGCCAGTGTACCATTGCATTTCTTGATATACTTGCATAAGTAATAGCATTTGTTGTTTCTTTTATAGCTTTTTCTTGTTTATTCAAAACTTTAATTATAGCTTTATATTGTTTCTCTAAAGCTTCAATTTTATCAAACTCACTTTGATTATATAATTTTAAAGCATCTATTGTATTTTTCTTAGAGATATTAAATAGTTTCACTAAATTCTCATAGCTCTTATCAAACATTTATTTAAGAAAAAATTATATTAATTTATGATTCATGTTTTATGTTTATGTTTTATGTACTTTATTTATGTCTAGTTTATGTTTTATGTACTTTATTTATTTCTAGTTTATGTTTTATGTACTTTATTTATTTCTAGTTTATGTTTTATGTACTTTATTTATGTACTTTATTTATGTCTAGTTTATGTTTTATGTACTTTATTTATGTCTAGTTTATGTTTTATGTACTTTATTTATGTCTAGTTTATGTTTTATGTATTTTATTTATGTCTAGTTTATGTTTTATGTACTTTATTTATGTTTTATGTACTTTATTTATGTTTTATGTACTTTATTTATTCAATATTTATTTTTTTATTTTTTTTATATTTTTAAACAAATTCTATATCATGCATCTCTCTAGTACCTATTTTCTTCTTACCGTTATATTTTAAACTAGGAGGATTACGGTTCAACTCTTCAATACTTGGTATAAATCTATTATACCGTTCAGGTAATGATACTTTAAAATTCTCTATACCAACTATTATTTGCTCACCATACTTTCCTTCAATCACCTCAAAATATTCGATTTTATACGTTTTATTCTCCAACTCTGACAATTTTCTAAATTGTGAATTACTACTATTTAGCACACTCGCTAATTCGTTTTTATTCTCCATTTATTAGGGAAAAAATTTGTTAATACGTTCAGGTTTGTCAATTTACACTTTTTGTACATTTTACTAAAAAAAAAGGGCAAAAGTACTCTTTTATGGGCATTTTCACGGGTTTTCTAGCGAAAAACGGGGTACGTTCAGGGTTTTTTGGGTTAGAACCACCATTTCTACACTACTGATATATTTGTTTGTCAAGCTCGCGCAATATTAGCAAAACTACCAAAACCACCCTTAGCTGAGAGTGTGCAGTTTGATTTGGTATTCGTTTTTCCATCTCGAGAAATACGTAAACGGATTCCACGCGAATCAGTGAAGACCTTTGAGGATTTACTTACTTACGCCAGGTCAATCGGGGAATCGCTGATTGAGAAACGGGATCAACAGAAAAATATCCAACAAAGGTAAATCGTAAATCCTAATACGCTCTTGTCAAATATGAACCTTAAGGAAAGACCACTGTGCATTTTTTGCAATAATTTCGGGCATTCTCAGAATGAGTGCCGCAATTGCGCTCGTTCTAAAGAACAAATGACACTCGCCAAAACAGCACCCTCTACTTTACCTCAAAACACTCCTGCGCCACGCACATCTAAAAGCTGTTATGGTTGTGGAGCTAGAGATTTGTTCTGAAGCAACTGCACTACTTGTAGAAACAAGAAAGCCACGTCGACGGACGCTGTAGAATTCAACGCTGTCTATACAGCAACAAATCTCCTAATGCGTATACTAGGTTTCACTTGGCCGTAGGCCAATGATTAGAAGGAATATAATTCCTTCAATATCGTGGTTTCGATCCGAGGATCATGACCAACCGATGCTCATGAATGGAGTCAACGCTGTTGTTCCTCGCGATTTACTGAGCATTTTTTTTTTGTCTTTTCAGACGATGTCGCATTTGCACAGTGAATGCTCTGGCAGGTAAACTGCCTTCACTGGTAGTTTACTCACTGACACAACAGGAGTTTTGGACGCTTGTAATGGAAATGAACGCATTTAGGATCGTAGTTGCCTAGATCTCTGATAAATTCATTGTTACTGATCTTACATCTCGCATACAATTTTTGAGCTTTTTCGAGAACAAACTCATCAATCGACTTAAGATTCAGGTCGCGATGAAGCATTGTGTTTCTAACAAAATAGTGGGAATCTGTTATGGTTCTCAGTATTTTGTTTTGAAACACCTGCAGCTTTCTGGTGTTAACCGGATGGTAGGCCCAGGCCGCTGCTGCATACGTCAGTACCGGTCGCAAGAAACTCACGTAAAGCAAACGTTTGCTCTGCAGTGATAACTTGGACCGGCGATTGAGTGATGCGTACAGCTTGCAAAACTGACCAGTTGCTTTGCGTATCACAGCCTTGGTTTGGCTTTTAAAAGAAAGTTTTTTTATCTAGGATTACTCCGAGATATTTAACTTCGCTGCTCCATGGGATGGTTGTACTGCCAAGCACCACTAAATGGGGCAGGGCAGATAACCGCATCGTGGAGAGAACTGATTCGCACTTCTGTGCATTTACCTTAATGCGCCACTCCTCAAAGTAGCTCTCAAGGGTGCACAGTTGCTGCTGTAGTTTTCTTCTTACAACTTCTGTGCTAAACGACTGTGCGAAGATCGCTGTGTCGTCAGCATATAAAGCTGCGCTCTTATCAATCGGAATGTCGTTGACATAAAGATTGAAAAGAACCGGTCCCACGACGCTTCCTTGCGGAACGCCATCCTCAATCGGTTTGACAGATGAGCGGGCCCCCTATGTACTCACATAGAAGCTTCTGTCTGATAAGTATGAACCTATCAGATGGATCCAACGATCCGAAAGTCCCATATATATGAGTTTGTGGAGAAGACCAGCGTGCCAAACCTTGTCGAACGCTTTTTTAATGTCCAGTAAGACAGCACCAATGTGTCTGTGTTCATCGAAGCCGCGCGTTATGTGTTCCGTGAGTCGCAGTACTTGCTGCGTTGGTGCTGTGTCCGGTTCAGAAACCAAACTGCTCTTTGATCAATGTGTCTTTGGAAGTCACGTGTTCTAGCATCCTATTTAGGAGAGATCTCTCGAACACCTTACTCAAGCTGGGCAGTAGACTGACTGGCCTGTGGTTAGCAGGATTTTTCAGAGGTTTGCCCGGCTTTGGAATCATTAGAACTTTTGCAAGTTTCCACCGCTTTGGAAAGTATGCGAGCTTGTAGATCGCATTAAAGATCCTAGCTATCATAACAATTCCTTTGCGAGGGAGACGCTTTAAAGCAACGTTGCCTATGGAGGCGTCTCCCGGGGCCTGGCGGTTACTGAGGCCATGCACTATGCTATACACTTCGGATGGAGTGGCCACCGTTGGATTTGCAGAGATGCCACGAGCATAAAACTTTGTAACAAAGTTTTCAACATGCTCGTTGCATACCACTCTAAGCGGTGGATAAGGTTAGAACTGATCCACCAGAGACAACGCAAACAGCTCTGCTTTATCTTCTGGTTGAACGGCCATCGTGCCGTCATGTTTGACAAGTGCAGGAGAATAGGTTCTATACTTGGTCAACCGGCGTGTGCAATTCCACAACGACTGGTCCGCTGCGGTCATGGCACTTGTGGTTTCGGCCCAAGTTTCGTCCCTATGCTCGATCACTTTCTCTTTAATTTCTCGAATTAACGAGTTTAAAAGAGTGCGATCGTAGGCGTGCCGATATTTCTGCCAGACTTTTCGTACCCGATTCTTTTGCTTAATAAGCTCATGAATCTTGTCTGGCAGGTGCATCGATGGAGGGAGTTGACGACGTCTCTTTTTGGAGGACTGATCAGGACACGTCTTGATAACCTCTTCGAAGAGACCGACTTCGCGGTCCAGTTCCATGACAGAGTTAATGTCGACGGTCAAGTCGATGCGTTCATTAATCAATGCCGTGTACTTCTCCCAGTCTGTAACGGTGCTGTATTGTATGTTCGCAGTTGGTGTAATACCTACTGGGTCATAAAGGGACAGCAGTACTGGCTCATGATAAAAGCTGAGTTCTGACAGACTCCAGATACCGTTACTTTGACTGATTTGATGTAACAGAGCTACATCAAGTACGTCTCCGCCCCATCTGGTATGATGGGTAGGGTCAGTGGGCGCAATAACAGCGTATCCGTAGGATAAAGCTTGTTTGTGCAGTACACGGCCTCTTGGGTTTTCAACCCTCGAGTTCCAGGAACTATGTTTAGCGTTCTGGTCGCCGGCCAATATAGCAGGCGACTGAATACTAAGGAGCGCTTCAATGTCTCTCACATCAAGATGCTGTGAAGGTATATTGTAAACAGGGGCGAGCAGCGTGTGACGTCCCCCCAACTTTGCTACTATGGCAGTTGCCTCGACTGTTGCCAGTGCGGGGTTTTGCACTTCACTTAACTAAGATAGCAGTTCCTCCTTTCGGTGCCGGTGGCCTATCGTTACGATATGCAACAAAGTTAGTTAGTTTCAATTTGTCCTTATCTTTGAGATGCGTCTCACAGATAAGAACAATGTTCACTTTGTGACGTTCGACAGTTGCTCTCAACTCAGCAACTTGATCTCAAATGCCGTTTGCATTCCAATAAAGGATATTTATTGGTTTGTTAGCAATTGCGAGTTAAGTTGGAAGGGAACGCGCGAATTGCTTCGACCAAGAGTCGCATGGATTGCACGGGATCGTCCGTGCAAGTCCCAAAGCGGCTATCCTATGTCTAGGCCCAGGCTTACATTTTAATCCAGTCATCAGTCTCTAGTCTCTAGCAGCACATGGAAAAGTTTATTTCCCGACTGCAAGATAGGACCATCAGCATTTTCAACCTCCATATCAACAGTTTCAACTGTGTCAGTAGCATGGTTGCTTGTAGCATCAGGTTTGATGGCAGATGGCGTTTTCGTAGCTGTTGCTACTACTGGTGCCATTGCGCTTGTTTTTGCACTCTTGGTAACTATGCAACGTCTTAAAGCACGCGCTTTTCGGACTGTTACAGAGCCAACCACAGCTGTGTCTGATGCTACTGATACTATAGCTTTTTGCCTCGTTTCCTTCTAGTTTGTGCTTTTCACTTTGGCCGTGACCTCAGCTACTGGGCGGATGCTGTTACCTGTAGTAGGAGCGCACTTATTTGTTTTCCCGGTGGGTACAAACGAGTTAGTGCATTTGCTTCCGCTACCTTAAGAAATTCGTTTAGACTTCGTGCCTCTTTTAGCGTTGTTGACGTCAGCTTGGGCACATTTTTTAATTTTCCCTTGCGGTACTGGTAGTTCAATGTGCTGGCTTTTATTATCAGCGCAGCTTTGGTTAGCCTTGGAGGTAGCAGATCCTTTTTTAGGTTCTTGCTGAGCCTTTAAAACCACAACGGCTGGTTTGTCAACTTTCGTCGAGTTTTGGATGCATCTTTTCCCGTTAGGTACTTGGTTGCAGTCCACAGGTGCCACTGAACCTTTAATTACCGTTGCAAAGCTAGTATCTTTCGATACAGCTTTTTTGGTTTTCGGCTCAGCCTTAGAACCATTGGGCTTGGGATTAACCGACCTCACTACCGATTTCTCGGAAACGACTATTTGGTCTCTTTACCTGCAGCTTCTTGAGGCTGGCGCAGCCACGGTAGTTGGCCGGGTGAGCCTTGCCGCAGTTGCAGCATTTCGGTTTTGTGTCTTTCGGTAAGTCACACGATTTAGAATCGTGTTCATTGCCGCAAGCGACACATCTCCGCTTTGACCGGCAGGCTGCAGAGTGATGTTCGAAGCGCTGACAACGGAAGCACTGCGTTGGCCCGCTACGTCCTTTGAAAATCTCAACACTAATGCTGAGTCCTCGTATCTCTTTATCTCTAAGAAATTCTTTCTAGTTATCTTCCCGATTTAGTTAAACCAGGAAGAGGGGAGCTGGACGACCTCTAGGCCGCAGTTGCGTGATGTGTTCAGTGCTTGTTTTGAGCGGTAAACCGCGGATCACGTACTTGAGGTCCTTCTCCTCCTTTGAGAGGAAGGAGTGGAACTCCACGTGGCTGACCTCCAGAATCTTGATTGCATGGCGGTATCCATCGATATCGGCTAAGCGAAATCCTATTGATTTTCCTTTTTTTGATGCTTTAAAAGCAATCGACTTCGACCCCAACATCGTAGCGATGTTGAAGTAATCCTCGGTGTAAACGAAGATTGGTGGAGTTTAACGATGGGCAACCGTAGTGAAGACATCGTCCTCATCTTCGGAGTCCTCATCTTTTCGTTTACGTTTTGATGCATCTGTCTGAGGTACATCCATCGCAACGCAAGCAATAATAATTCTTTTATTACTTTGGCCATGAAAAAGGCCGGGGTTTTTCAGCAGATGCCAGTTGAATGATGAGATGTATAACTGACCGAAGTAAAACTTCTCAGCGTTCTATCTATGCCTGTTGAGGTTTATAACTGACCTAGGTGTTACCCTATCAGCGTTCTACTACTTCGCCTTCTTTTATATTCCCACGTGCTTGGGGCACGTGGGTGTGGGCTAGTAGAAACAGCTGCAAAGGCAAGTGAATCTGGCCATTCATTTTACCAGCTCTAGCTTAAGAAGAAACAGCACTTCGAGAGTGTGAGAACTACTGTTACCCTCGCTGACGGCGTAGGATGTAAAGAACATTTTTATCACCATACTAGATGTCGTCATCATGGGCCGCATAATAACTGCCCAGTTCAAAGGACGGCCAGAAAATTGGTACACTTTTTAGTGTGGATTTGTAAGATAAGGCTGGAATCGTGCTAAACATACAAAAACAAAACTGGTAATTTTACCAAAAACCCGAAGTAGTACACGATTTTCCATTTGAAGCCGATGCAGAAAATGATCTAGTCATCATGAAAATAAGTGTACTACGCGAGGAAGAGGGACATATGCTGTACGAGGATGAGTGCAGGCAATTAAGCTTATTTATCACCGAGTCAACTGAAGTGTTCGGGCCGTTAGGAGAAGCAACACCATTCTCCGAACATCATGTTGACACGAGAAATCATGTTTCGGTCAGTGTATCACCATATGGGATGCCGGCAGCGAAGAAAGAAATACTTCGTCGTGAAATTGATAACATGTTAACTGACAACATAAACGAAGACTGCGAATCACCATGGCCCGCAACTGTTGTGCTAGTACCCAAGAAGGCCAACGAAGTTCACGTCTGTATAAACTTAAGACGCTTGAACGGGATAACTACTAACGATAAATACCCGTTACCGCGCATGGACAAGTTGTTGCACCTAGCCAAGCAAACGCTTTTCATGTCAACACTTGATTTACGTTCAAGTTACTGGCAAGTTGCTCTTAGCGAAGCCGAGCGTGACAAAGCCACACTTTTGCCAAACTTTTTTGAATGTTCAGCTTTGAGGGAATGCTATTCGGTCTCAATAACGCTGGGGCGACATTCCAGCAATTTATGGATTGGTTTTGTAGCGGATTCAAAGGTGTTACCATCTATGCATATACGGACGATTTAATTGTATTGTCCACGTCGTTTTCAGATTACTTGCACGATTTACAATCAGTAATCGATCAAGATTACTTGCACGATTTACAATCAGTAATCGATCAATTGAACCATTTTGGTATGCGCGCAAAACCTGGAAAGTGCGTATTTGTCCGTTTAGATGTGATGTTCGTCGGCCACGTAATAACAACACAGGAAATAAAAAACTGTGCTTGGAAGAATATCTTCGATCTCTTATATGTGACCCCCATGAAATTTAAAACAAGTTCGAGGTTTTTTAAAAACTCGTTCCTGGTACCGACGATTCGTGCCCAACTTTTCCTCCGATGCTACACCATTGGGCGAAATTACGAAAACGGATGTGCAGTTGAAGTGGAAACATCAGCTCCTGTGATTCGTCAAGCCGATGAAGGGTTGCCTTTCTTAATCCGCACCGACGCAAGTGGCTACGTTGTGGGAGCCGTTCTCTTGCAGGGAGAGGGGAGCGATGTTAGAGCAGTCGAATATGCCAGCCGGCTGTTGAGATCAGCTGAGAGAAATTACAGCACCACCGAGAGGGAAACGCTAATGGTCGTTTGGGCCGTTAAAAAATTCAGAGGTTTTCTTAAAAGGGGAGAAGTGGTCGTTGGGTCTGACCACCAAGCTCTTAAGTGGCTCATGACATTGAAGTCACCAACAGGAAAGCTCGCGAGATGGGCTCTCGCGCTGCACCCTTACAACCTACAGGTGACGCATGGTCCAGGAAAATCGAATGTATAGTTGCTGATTCATTATCTAGACTTCCTGGCGCTGATGAAGATGGACAGCTCTGTGAGCTATGAAATGTTGAAGTGTAAATGCCAACAAGAGGTGTCATCGACATAAAGACTGATCAGTTGAAAGATCGCGATATACGCAAGATCGTCAACTGTTTTGAAACGCCAGGCCACGCTGACCTGACAAATTTGACAAGTAGGGGATATTGAATGAAATGCGGTGAAAAGACACTGAAGAGGCCCAATTAATTATTACAGAGTACGGACGTGCTCGTATCATGCCATGGTACCAAGACGGCGCTTCTGCAGGACACTATGGTGTAAAAAGGACAAGCCAAAGAATCGCGTCCTGCTATTTTTGGCCTGGTATGCGTAAGTATATTGCTAACTACGTGAAACACTGCGTGAAATGATAGTAATACAAGGCATCAATGATGAATCCAATTGGTCTTCTGAAATCTTTAGCAGCGGCCCAACGGTTCGCAGTCGTAGCTGTAGATCTATTCGGCCCTTGATTAAGATGTAGCGGCGAAATAGGTAGAGTTATTTCCATTGCTAGAAGCCTCAAGCAAAGCATGTGCTCGCATCCTCATAGACGAAATATTTCTTCATTACGGCACTCCACGTAAATTGATCCCAGACAACGGGGTCCAATTCGAGAATGTACTAAGGCAGCACGTGACCCATTTCTTAGGCATTAAGCAGACATTAATACCTATTTATCATTTCGAAGCAAATCCATTTTAAATAAAGATTTGGGATATGAAGACTCGGTAAGCTACATAGCAACATTGGTTGGGGATCAACATACAACATGGACGGAGAAATTACCTGCTATTAGGTTTCCCATGATTACTATCATCTGCCAATACACTGGCAACTCCGTCGCATACTTGACATTTGGAAAGGAATTGAGAACTCTTGATGACGTAAGCCATGATTTGCGCGAAATTTTCAACGACGAGTACTTCGTCGCACAAATCACTCGATGTTTGGTAAACATAGCAGATGTAATGATAAACGAGAGAGAGATTCACTACGTCGAAAAAGATAAGCGCAAAATGTTAACAGATGGAGAACGGATAGAATATCCTCCGTATTCCCTGGAGTTCTAGTAATGGTCCAGACATACATACTAATTTATGCTTCTTAAGGTGTGTCATCGAAGCTAGGGCCCAAACGTGATGGTCCCTATATAATTCTGCTGTAGAATTCTACAACGATTTATTCAGGAGCCGCCGTCAGACGGCCTGACGTATCAGTTGGGTGTTATTACGTATTTGCGTTGACGCCTTTCGTTAAGACACGGAATGAAGCCATACCTTCGCCAACACGTTCGAAACGTCAACGAAGAAGACTGTCAAAAGTACGGAGCATCGTTCCAGAAGCTCTTTCTGGATCTTTTTCGGGGCCAAAGCTACGATCCAGAGGAGGAGATCTGTAACAACGAGCCTCTTAGATATACTTAAAAATATTTTCAACGAGATTTGGCAACGAAAAAAATGCGAGTAAGAGAGTTGTTAATTTGAAGATAAACACGTCAAAGGATATTCAAAAATGTCTGATAGAAGAGTTTGGATTTCACGTATAAAATTTTATACTTTGTTCATAACATTTTGCTTATAAAATGCACTTATACATTAGTTTATAGTTTTGTTTATTTCTTTTATAGTTTTTGAGGGTATTTTAATAGGTAAGAACCATATTCCTTTATATATTCCCCTGGGAGGATTCTCACGTTATTATATATATATATATATATATATATATATATATATATATATATATATATATATATATATATATATATATATGCAACGCAAGAAAATTGACAAACTACATACAGATCTACGCAACAAAAGGGTACCATATCAAAAACACTAACAACAACACAAACATATATATCCACAATGAACAAGAACGACAAATCACCATTACGGAACTGAACACGGAAATAGACAACCACTACTACACACACTCAAACAGGGAAACGAAAACACACACAGCCCTAACCCTAACCCTAACCCTAACCCTAACCCTAACCCTAACCCTAACCCTAACCCTAACCCTAACCCTAACCCTAACCCTAACCCTAACCCTAACCCTAACCCTAACCCTAACCCTAACCCTAACCCTAACCCTAACCCTAACCCTAACCCTAACCCTAACCCTAACCCTAACCCTAACCCTAACCCTAACCCTAACCCTAACCCTAACCCTAACCCTAACCCTAACCCTAACCCTAACCCTAACCCTAACCCTAACCCTAACCCTAACCCTAACCCTAACCCTAACCCTAACCCTAACCCTAACCCTAACCCTAACCCTAACCCTAACCCTAACCCTAACCCTAACCCTAACCCTAACCCTAACCCTAACCCTAACCCTAACCCTAACCCTAACCCTAACCCTAACCCTAACCCTAACCCTAACCCTAACCCTAACCCTAACCCTAACCCTAACCCTAACCCTAACCCTAACCCTAACCCTAACCCTAACCCTAACCCTAACCCTAACCCTAACCCTAACCCTAACCCTAACCCTAACCCTAACCCTAACCCTAACCCTAACCCTAACCCTAACCCTAACCCTAACCCTAACCCTAACCCTAACCCTAACCCTAACCCTAACCCTAACCCTAACCCTAACCCTAACCCTAACCCTAACCCTAACCCTAACCCTAACCCTAACCCTAACCCTAACCCTAACCCTAACCCTAACCCTAACCCTAACCCTAACCCTAACCCTAACCCTAACCCTAACCCTAACCCTAACCCTAACCCTAACCCTAACCCTAACCCTAACCCTAACCCTAACCCTAACCCTAACCCTAACCCTAACCCTAACCCTAACCCTAACCCTAACCCTAACCCTAACCCTAACCCTAACCCTAACCCTAACCCTAACCCTAACCCTAACCCTAACCCTAACCCTAACCCTAACCCTAACCCTAACCCTAACCCTAACCCTAACCCTAACCCTAACCCTAACCCTAACCCTAACCCTAACCCTAACCCTAACCCTAACCCTAACCCTAACCCTAACCCTAACCCTAACCCTAACCCTAACCCTAACCCTAACCCTAACCCTAACCCTAACCCTAACCCTAACCCTAACCCTAACCCTAACCCTAACCCTAACCCTAACCCTAACCCTAACCCTAACCCTAACCCTAACCCTAACCCTAACCCTAACCCTAACCCTAACCCTAACCCTAACCCTAACCCTAACCCTAACCCTAACCCTAACCCTAACCCTAACCCTAACCCTAACCCTAACCCTAACCCTAACCCTAACCCTAACCCTAACCCTAACCCTAACCCTAACCCTAACCCTAACCCTAACCCTAACCCTAACCCTAACCCTAACCCTAACCCTAACCCTAACCCTAACCCTAACCCTAACCCTAACCCTAACCCTAACCCTAACCCTAACCCTAACCCTAACCCTAACCCTAACCCTAACCCTAACCCTAACCCTAACCCTAACCCTAACCCTAACCCTAACCCTAACCCTAACCCTAACCCTAACCCTAACCCTAACCCTAACCCTAACCCTAACCCTAACCCTAACCCTAACCCTAACCCTAACCCTAACCCTAACCCTAACCCTAACCCTAACCCTAACCCTAACCCTAACCCTAACCCTAACCCTAACCCTAACCCTAACCCTAACCCTAACCCTAACCCTAACCCTAACCCTAACCCTAACCCTAACCCTAACCCTAACCCTAACCCTAACCCTAACCCTAACCCTAACCCTAACCCTAACCCTAACCCTAACCCTAACCCTAACCCTAACCCTAACCCTAACCCTAACCCTAACCCTAACCCTAACCCTAACCCTAACCCTAACCCTAACCCTAACCCTAACCCTAACCCTAACCCTAACCCTAACCCTAACCCTAACCCTAACCCTAACCCTAACCCTAACCCTAACCCTAACCCTAACCCTAACCCTTACCCGTACCCTTACCCTAACCCTAACCCTAACCCTAACCCTAACCCTAACCCTAACCCTAACCCTAACCCTAACCCTAACCCTAACCCTAACCCTAACCCTAACCCTAACCCTAACCCTAACCCTAACCCTAACCCTAACCCTAACCCTAACCCTAACCCTAACCCTAACCCTAACCCTAACCCTAACCCTAACCCTAACCCTAACCCTAACCCTAACCCTAACCCTAACCCTAACCCTAACCCTAACCCTAACCCTAACCCTAACCCTAACCTTAACCCTAACCCTAACCCTAACCCTAACCCTAACCCTAACCCTAACCCTAACCCTAACCCTAACCCTAACCCTAACCCTGACCCTGACCCTGACCCTGACCCTGACCCTGACCCTAACCCTGACCCTAACCCTGACCCTAACCCTAACCCTAACCCTAACCGTTACCGTTACCGTTACCGTTACCGTAACCGTTACCATAACCATAACCATAACCATAACCACAACTACAACCACAACCACAACTTCAACAACAACAACCACAACAACAACAAAAACAACAACATCAACAACAACAACAACATCAACAACAACCACAACAACAACCCATGGACGACATAACAGAGTTGTTCGCAGAGATGGCTTAACTATACGCGACGATAAACATTTCAAACAGGCTGACAGCCATAAAAGACCTCAACAAAGCACTAGCAAAAGCAAATTCACATAACGAACACTTCACAATATTTTTATCATTCGCGCAAAATGTTCACACGTACAACATTTAAACTCAAAACAACGCTAAACATCTGTTCATGGAACGCCAACGGGGTTCTGGGTAAGATAGGTGAACTTACAAACTTTCTACAAACTCACAACATACATATTTGCTTACTCAATGAAACTAAACTCAACAACATACACATATTTAAGATACACAATGACACAATCTACAGAGCTCATCGACCACACCAGGGTACGACCGCCGCGGGAGGCGTTGCAATTCTAGTGAAACATAATACACCACACACACTAACACATACCCTCAAACCACACTGGAAACTCTCAACATAACACTCGAAGAGAACACAATAATCTACGTTGCTTACAACAAGCTACTAAACAACATCACATGCGCAGACCTCTCAACACTACTACACAAAAACAAAACACTAGTGATCGGTGACTTTAACGCGAAACACACGGACTGGGGTTGCCACAGAAACAACACTAACGGCCTCACACTCAGAACATACATAAACACATACGTCGCCATCATACTCAGCCCCACACCCACACACTACCCTGCAAATGGAAGTACACCTTCCATAATCGACATTATCATCAACAAAAACGTACAAAACATCACTCACCCCATTTCACTTCCCAAGCTTAACTCTGATCATAATCCCATCATATTTCACTTAAACAACCGCAACACTGTATACATTTCCAAAACCAGCACATCATACAAACACTCAAACTGGGCACTCTTCCGAAAAACACTCGACACGATCATCCCCATAAACAATCAAATACACACAACACAAGACAAAGACACACAAATAGAGCGATACACAAACGCTATAAATGTAGCAAAACTAAAACACATGCAACAAATCAAAATCAATCCGCACAAACTTATTCTTCCACCACATATAACACAATTAATTCAACAACGCAACCACACAAGAAGACTATGGCAGAGGACACACAAACACACACATACAAAATACAGTTAACTTCATTAAACATCAAATAAAAACACACAAAAACACTACTTGGTCCCTTAAACTTGCCGCCCTCAACCCCAACGATAACTCCCTCTGGAAGCTAACTAAAACACTAAAAAAGGAGTTCACCACAATACCAACACTCACACACACAGACGAGCAAAAATCGGAAATGATAGCTAATACCTTTGAACCAATGCACGTAACACACACCCCAAATACACCCACACAAGATAAAATCACAAAAGACACACTACAATACTTAAACACCCCGCACTACACTTACGCTAAAATGCTTGCCAGATATCATACCACCCCATTCGAACTAACCAAACTAATCAGAACCCTACCCAACCGAAAAACTCCTGGCCCAGACCTAATAGAAAACCTTATCCTTAAAAACCTGTCAAGAAAATCCATTAACCAACTCCAATACATAATTAACGCCACCACTTCCCAGCTGCCTGGAAAACTGCTAAAGTCCATCCAATCCTAAAACGGATCAAAGATCCCCACCTATTCACGAGCTACCTCCACACCAGCCTTTTAAACACCCTCTCAAAGCCCACCGTAAAAATCATCCTTTCCCGAGTCGACGATATGCACACAGGACTACATCTCACACCGGACAACCAGTTTGGCTTTCGAGCCAGACATTGCACGGTGCACCAGGTGTGCAGAATAGCAGCCGATATCGCGACCCAATTCAACTAAAATTAAGTCACGGTCATGACCCTTCTGGACCTAGAAAGAGCTTTCGATACGGTCTGGACAGTAGTGCTCATGGCCAAACCCATATCCATCCAATTCCCTCCTACATTAACCGAACTAATTTTCTTTTACCTCTCAAACCGATCCTTCTCTACCAAAATCAATTCAACACAATCAACCCCTAAACCCGTTGTAGCAGGAATTTCCCAAGGCAGTCGCCTTGGTCCTAAACTCTTCAACCTATACATCAGTGATATCCCCACCTTCCCGAACACACGCATAGCACAATACGCAGACGACACCGCTATCTACACTCACTCTTTCAACGCACAAATAACTAAAAAACAAACACAAATACACATAAACATCTTAGGACAATACTGGCAAAAGTAGAAAATTAACATAAACACGACCAAAACTGAAACCATAGTCTTCACACGTAAATTCACAAACAACAAAATTCACACACCACTAAAAATCCACTCACAAAAAATCACACCCATGAACACAGTCAAATATTTAGGAATACATCTACACAGAACGCTAAAACACTGCCAACACATTAAACACGCATAAATGAAAGCGCACGCCGTCGTGTCCAAGCTTTCCTCTACTCATCAAATACAGCTCACTTTCCATAACAAACAAACTTCTCTTTTACACCGCAATCATTCGCCCAATCATCACTTATGCAGCCCCAGTCTGGTGTAACGCACCGATCACCATTACACTATCACTGCAACGCCTCCAAAATAAGTGCCTTTGGCTTGCCAGCAGCTCTGATAGATACACCCGAATAACACAACTACACGAAGACACTAACATACCATACATTACAGA
The DNA here is from genome assembly GCA_944039245.1 of Nebria salina. Taxonomy (NCBI): domain Eukaryota; kingdom Metazoa; phylum Arthropoda; class Insecta; order Coleoptera; family Carabidae; genus Nebria; species Nebria salina. Next base: position 12,356,726 of record OX063288.1, read on the forward strand.
TTACATACAAGAAACATCACAAAAATCTTACAAAAACAAACAATATAATTCAAACACACTTATAAAAAACGTAACACTTACCCGCGACAACAACACTACATGCAAACTCAAACACAAGCTACCCTATCAAAACTTACCCATATTTCTAGAGGGGTTTCATGAGCAGAACACATAACACTAACACGCACAACAACACTGTACACTACTAACACACAAGCACACTACACAACACAAAACAAAACATACTCTCATACACAAAACTGTACATCCATCACCAACAAACATGTAAATATTTTAAATTAGTTAAGTTAGTTTGTAAGTCTTAACAAAAATATTGTTTTCAATAAATTAAATAGGATTTCTGGAACGTCCCTTCCCACAAAACACAATCCCAACACATAATGTAAACAAAAATTTATAACAAATACAATTACACAATGTTCAAGGGCACAACGGCATAACACTCATTCACAGATATACACTCCCCTTGTGAGTAGGACCTCTGACAAAACCAACCATGTTGTCCACACATTAGTATTTAAGTATTTTCGTAACAAAAATAAAAACAAATAAAGAATATTGGAAAATGAAAATAAAATTTGAGCGTAAATCCAAAGGCTCTGGGTTCGATCCCCGGCGTTTCGATTAACTATTTAATACATTGCGTTGGTACAATTTCCAATAAAAAACATCTGCAGCGTCATGCACCGAACTTTCTTATACGCATATGGGTTAAACCACATCGTAGTTTCATTATTTATCTAATTTATAATATTTGTTCTAACCTTTAGATTGCTTTTACACTAAATATATGTCTTTGAATAAATATTTAAGGTCAAACTTCGAATTATGAAAGGCTATTTTGTTAAACAATTGACAGGCGCTGATGATACGATTTATGTAAAAATATATATAATAAGCAGAAATTAATTTTTAAACCAGTACCCTTTTTGGAAAAAGAATTCGAACAAAAGTTGTGCTATATATAAATACCTTTAATTTTTGTTCATACAATTTTTCTGTAACTGTAACCATTTTTGAGTAATTGCAGAAACTGCAAAAAATGACTAGAGTAAACACGCCCTTCTGCTTTGAATATTTTTTTCAAAAATAAGAGGTGCACACCCCAGGCATATGCAAATCTTAAGTTTAAAAGTTCATAATTTTAGCTTCAACCGTTTAGGCTGTAGAGAACATACACACACACACACACACGAAAACACACACACACACACAGACGGACGTCATTCCAAAAATAGTCGGAATCGATTAAGGGAAGGTCAAAACGTATATTTCCGTTAAAATCTCGAGTTCGAAATTTTTCATGAATACAATACTTACTTATCCTTCGTATAAGAAATTAAAAAGACTATCTCTTCATTGATATATATATATATATATATATATATATATATATATATATATATATATATATATATATATATATATTCTATCCAGAATAGACTACTGTGCTACCATTGTGTACACTGCTAGTGCTTCTCACTTGAAGAAGCTAGCAATTACCGGTGCGTTCAGGGCTACCCCAATTGCAAGCCTTCACTGTAACGCCGGTGTACCATCGCTTCACATAAGGTACATGAAACTTGGTTTGAGGTACGTCTGTAAAGTTCTTTCGCTCACGCAGCATCTAAACCATATCATATTTTCCAATAACCGAAAGATAAATCATCTTTATACTAATAGTTCAACTTCTCTCTATCCAATTGCACTGAAACTCCCAAGTTTGTAAAATACCATTTAAAACCAAGGGCCTGTTTTATCGAGAATTTTTACCAGCATCTCTCCATGGGCATCTCTTTCTTTAACGACAAACCTACAGCTGACCAACTTGCCAAAAGATTCTACTGCTAACGCCATATACTTGATTGAATTCTTCATTCAATTGCAACAGTACACAGACTTTCAACACACATATACTGATGGCTCCAAGACAGACACCGGTATAGGCTGCGCTTTTTTGACCGATGGCGTATCCCAGGCGTTCACACTGTCACCCATATGCTCAGTATACACTGCTGAGCTATATGGTTTTCTCTACAGTCTTCGACACTCCCGTCAAGCTATCAATGAGCAACGTCACCTGCTCATCTGCACCGATTCCCTGAGTTCTATGTTAGGCATCAGGAGCAGATTCTCTACAGATCCAACCGTTTTGGACATCCGTGGAGAAATCGATAGATTACGGGAGCTAGAGAGAGATGTCGTACTCATGTGGATACCCGGACATACTGGGATACCCGGGTATCACTGTGCTGACCGAGCTCCTCTTGGAGCAGTTAACGGCAACTACGTTGTCTGCCATCCCTTGCGCGCCGATGTTGTGTTGTGGTCTGTGGCTGCGCATTGTCTCAAGTTATGGCAGGAGGAGTGGAATACATCGCCTGTGTAAAGGTGTCAGTGGAGCGGTGAATGGCACCGGTCCGCTTAACAACGTGTGAGAAAATGGTCATCTCTCGTCTGAGAATAGACCACACACTTGCATCTGTTACTAGGAGAACAACCACCACTCAGCTCCACTTGTAACACTAGGCTCACTCTCGCAGTGTCCTAGTTACAATTTGCATCGTCGCAATGCTGGTATTGACGGTCCCATGCGTATTTATTTAAGCAATAATGCAACAAGTATTGATAAAGTGCCTTCATTTCTCCGGGTAGCTGATTTGTTTACGCAAATCTGAAAGGGTTCTCTGTTATACTATTCGTTCCGTAAATGTTAATACTTCAATTATCATATCTTTTCGTATTTCTCCACACTATATATCACCCGGGGCTGTGGTTTTTGTGGTTTCTATAAAAGACCTCAGTTCTTGTCTGGTGTCTGCACATACCAGACGTGCAATGTTCTTTCACACATGTGAATGTATAATTTTTTTTCTTTGAGCTTTATTTAAGCTAAAACTCAATCGATCTATTTATATAAATTTTGTTACTTATAAATCATTTATTTATTTCCCCTTTTATTTTCTCTTGTTATATAAAATCCGGCTTTCTTTTGCATTTCCCATTTTTCACTTTCACCTGCACAAGTGGTAATGACCATAGCGGTCGATCAATTTAAATAAAATAAACATATACATATATATATATATATATATATATATATATATATATATATATATATATATATATATTTATATATATATATATATATATATAATTTATATAACCAAGCCAGTATCCAGCGTATCCAGCAAATCAATCAAAATCAACATAGAAATCATCATTCGACTGAACAACTAAGTCAACGTCATCATCCCAATGTTTATTAAATTGTAAGTATACAGGACACATGTATTCGTTCATCTAACAGTGGAGGAATTGTATAACCAACAACTCTGCAGCATCAGCAATATATCAGACACACAAACTTTTCCATAACATGAGAAATATGTAACAAAATACTAGTTATAACATAGAAATAAGCCAGAAAGGTAGAAAGTGTAGAACTCTTGTAAAAGCAAGTCGCATTGAAATCTTGCTTATATATAAAATAAATTTTGTAAAATCAAATTCTCCGAATCGTTGATTTATTTGACGCAGTCGGTAGAATGCCAAAATGATTTTAACTACGAATAATCGTGAGTTCTATTTCGATTTAAATTAAAACCGTAACTTTAAAGTTTAAAATATGGCATCAAAAGAACAGCAAGACTCCGAGTGCAAGAAATCCGAAATCACACTACTACTCTTGATGAGATCAATTCGTTGAAGATTTCTCACTAACAATCGAAGCAATATGATTTTGACTTCACCAGTGTCTAATCGAAACAAATCAACAAGATTCTACTACAACTCTCCGGCGAAGAAACGCTAATTATATCGTCGTCAACTTAGCAACACCAGATCCGGTCCATCAACGGCTACCCGATCAACGGTACATCAACACATCAGCTGCATCGAAACCAGCCATCCGATCAGATCAATCAACCCCACCCACAACCAATCATGGAATTGGCTATCACCAATATCATATTAATAATACTGTAAGTTATATTTTTTGCATAAGCTGTTCTGATTGTTGAACGAAACATTATTGGTTCAAATTAACGCAAGAAGTAGAATCACTGATATATTAACGTAGCCTAAGCGAGTCACTGTCTTATATCATTAACGTAACAACAAACAAACATAGAAAACTATATTCTTTCAACAATCAAATTTGTATCATTAAACACATAAATATTAAGATTAATATCTAACACTACACAACAATGGCCACACATGCACAAATAATGCAACCACCCTTAATTAGTACCATTTCAAAAATACCATCCGACATTAAAGACTTAATTGAAATCATTCCCGAATATGATGGAACTACTGGCACGTTATCGCATTGCATCACAATTTGTGACGAATTTAACAAAATTAATCCCAACCTAGCAAAATACTTCATACAATCAGAAAAAAGTATATAAGAGAAGCTAACGCTATATTAGCAACTAAAACTTACACCGACTTTACTTCCTTAAAAAATTTATTAGGTAGATAATATGGAGATAAAAGAATCGAAGTTCATTTCTTAACTGAATTATCCCACTTAGAACAAAAATGTAATGAAGATATTTTTGCATATTTCCATAAATATGAAGATATCTTTAACAGATTTATGGGTCTATTGATGTTAAACTTTGGTACCGGTTTCGTTAATTTAGATATATTTATTACAACATACGCTGCTGATAATTTCATAATTAATTGTAAAGGACCATACAGAAGCCAACTTGCGGCCAGAAAACCAAAATCATTAAGCGACGTTTAGAGTTTTATAAAACACGACTTCCAATATATTCACACAAATATAAACAAAATAATTTTGTAAAATAAAAAATAAATCCACTTACACCCACATACAAACCGAACACTCAATACCAAACCCCACATCGATCCCCAATGGTTCGATACTCTCAACCACAAAATTTGACTATTTCAAATTTTAATCCTAATCCCAACTACCCACAACAACAAAGAAATACTTATCCGCAACCTATGTTGATTAGTACCAACACATTTCGACCGCAAATGAAAAGAGTTCGAGAAGACCTACAATTACTCGAACATGACATCGAACCCTCTCACGAAATTGACTTAGAAAACGCTGAACAAACAGATAACGAAAATTTTGAATACTCTACCACAGAACCAGAAATAGACTATGAAAATTTTTGCATACTCCCGCAAGAAAATTTGAATCCTTCGCCAACAATACCTCAAAACTACCATTCATTCAATTTAAAAATTGCCGAATTTTAATAGACACCGGATCATCTGAAAATTTTATAAGCCAAAAATTTGTAGACGAAAATAAAAATAAATTCAAATTATATCCCGAATATTTTCAAATTCAAACAGCCAATGCCATCTCTCATGGAAATTATTATACTTTTGCAGAACTATTTAATATAAAATTAAAATGTCAAATTTATGAATTTCGCAAATATTTCAATATTGTAATAGGTAACTCTGGTTTAAGGTTATTACGAGCAATCATAGACTACCCTAATGAAACGATTAGATTATTAAATAAACATAAGTTCAAATTGAGCCACTTCCACCAAAATAATTTGGAATTAAATTTTCACGAAACTTGCGATAAACTTAATCTCAGAACAGAACATCTAAACAATATGGAAATTTACCACTTAAATAAATTGATAAAAGAACTTCAAGATTTAACTATTTCCGAAAATCCAAATCTCACCTTCACTAACAAAATTAAACATAAAATTAATACATCAGACGAAACACCCGTATATCAAAGATCTTATAAATACCCTATAATTTATAATGATGAAGTAAATTCTCAAATTAATAAATTGCTAGATGACAAAATAATTAGTCATTCATATTCACCTTGGTGTTGTCCAATTTGGATTGTACCCAAAAAGCAAGACGCCTAAGGAAAATAAACATTTAGAATGTTGATGGATTATAGGAAATTTAACTCCAAAACAATAGACGACTAATTTCCAATCCCTGATATAACAGAAATTCTTGACAAACTAGGAAAAGCGAACTATTTAACTATTGACCTAATCAGTGGTTTTCATCAGATAGAAATGGAAACCGGTTATAGAGAAAACAGCCTTCCCCACAGACCAGGGTCATTTTGAATTCCTCAGAAGGCCTTTTGGGTTGAAAATTGCCCCAAAAACCTTTCCAAATCTAATGAACTTCGTGCTAAAAGATCTGATAAATAAAATATGTTTTGTCTACCGAGACGACATTGATATATTAGGAACCTCCTTACAAGAACGCATTCAAAACATTAAAACCATTTTTCAGAGATTGTGGGAAGCTAACCTAAAGATACAACTAGACAAAAGCGAATTTCTACGGAAAGATTTCGCTTACCTTGGCCATTTAATCACCACCGAAGGTATAAAACCAAACCATAGTTAAATTGAAATTATAAAAAAAATTCCTAATTCCAAAATCACCCAAAGAATTTAAAACACTTCTTCGTCTACTTGGTTACTATAGAAGATTCATCAAAGCCTTAGCACTACAAAACCCTTCACTAGATGTTTAAAGAAAAATGTCAAAATTGACATTGAGGATAAAGAATACATTTCATGCTTTGAAAAATGTAAATTGCTACTCTCAAATTCATCAATATTACAATACCCAAATTATTCCAAACAATTTAGATTAACCACCGACCCTTCGAATTTTGCATTAGGCGTAGTGTTTCCACAAAATATTGAAGGAAAAGATTAAACTATAACATACGCAAGTAGAACGCTGAGCGAACACGAAATTAACCATTCCACCACTGAAAAAGAACTATTGGCGATAATTTGGTCTATTAAACATTTTCACCCATACCTATACGGAAACAAATTTAAATTAATAACCGATCATAAACCCTTAATTTGATTGCATAGTTTGAAAGAATCCAATCAACACTTAATAAGATGGAAACTCAAGCTATGCGAATAAAACTATGATATCGAATACCAAAAAGGTAATCCAAATTATGTCGCGGATTATCTGTCCAGAATTCCAAAATCATTTGCAATAAATTACTTAAACACAAACATTTTCGATCACTCAGAACTCGTAATACACTGCAGATCTAAAGACTCTAAAATGAGCCAAGGTTTTGCTATACAAATTAATGAAAAATTAAAAACAACAATTAACTTGGACAAAATTAAAATTCAAGGAAAAAAAGCTATTGATATGTCACCAAAACCGATTATTCATTGAATAACAAAAAATAATTATTACGGCTAAGCAAATTTAAAAGATATAGAAACTTGCTTGAAACAATTAAGAGAATATATATTTCCAAATAATAATAATTCTATCAATATGCCTAAATTAGATAAACAGACTTGGAACGACATAGAAAATTTACTAGCACAAACTTTTCAAACTACCATATACAAATAAATGTTATCACTCCAGACACCAGCCAAAATTATGCAAATTCTGTTATTGCTGAAAAAGACACTGATAGCAGCACACAACACTTTGGCGATGAGGCACCGATAAACGGACTTCATTATGAAGAAATTCCTGTAAATTTTAGCAAAAAGTAGATAATCTTCAAAGAAACGAATTCAAAAAATACCATAGGATCAAAAAACTATTTAAGCACGATCAACGAAGAATATATATGTACCTTAATAAAAATTGCTGCGAAAACGCTTTATAATAATTCATAGAAGAATATTGTGTACCGGGCATTAAATATCATTGGGTAGTACGTGAAAATTTTCAAAACACATTTAATTCCCTATTACGTGTACATTTTCAACCTGGCAACTATATATTAATTAACTGCCAATCAGAACTAGAAGATATCGAATTATCTAAATAATAAATAGATTTAATTCAAAACTATCACCTTGGTTAAATGAACCATCGAGACATTGTAGAAACTTACAAACAAATTACAACAAAAATACTAGTGGCCTAATATGCAAATATCTATATCAAAATTTGTAAATAACTTTGAGACATGCCAAGAAAATAAATACGAAGAAATCCAACTTAAATTCCTATACTGAAAACACCCACAGCATCAAAACCACTAGAGGTAATTCATATAGATACATTATCCCAGAAATCCAAAATTCTAAACGATAATTGATAGTTTTTCTAAGCATGCCCAAATTTATCATTTGCCTGAAATTAATACCTTAACTATAGTCCAAGAATTAATAAAATATATTGCAATTTTAGGATACCCTAGTTTAATTATTTCAGATAACGGTTCACAATTCCACAATCAACTATTTTATAATTTTCTATCAACAAAAAAAAAATTCGTATACACCTTATAAGCATAAAAAACCCTAAAAGTAATGGTATCATTGAGAGATTTCACTCCACCATCAGAGAACACATGAGAATCTTAGAGCAAAATAAAGCTTTTAACGGTTAAGGCACCAGCTACAAAGTTCTAGACGCTCTTCAAGCTTATAACCAAAGTATTTATTCCGTTACTAAAAGTTCACCGAACAATATTCTTTTCGGTCATTTTGGCGAATCTTATGAAGAAATATCACCCAAGGTTATAACGGATAACTATATTCAAACACACAAAGATATCATGGATAAAGTCTAGGAAGAAACCAAAGCTTTGCTAGAAGGAAACAAAGTGAAATACGCTTCCTCAAAAGTAAACAGTTATAAGCTACAGAAAAAGGTCTATGATAAGCAAGCTAAGAAAAATACTGGGAAATCGAAAAACATGCTTATAAACAGCAAATAGTCAAAACCTACATAAAAGACAAAGCACAAATACTAACAGAAAATATTTAAAAGTTAAAATTTGATATGTTAAAACCATACCGCAAATTGACTGAATACAATTGCAACCATCAACGTCAAAGACAAAAGAGACAATTCCGGAATCAACACCTTCAAATTCGAAAAGGCCCTATTTTCCACTAATTATTGGTATATCTACGTAAAATTTAAACGAAATAAAATTAAAGTATCTTATAGTAATCTCACGCTACATTATAATAAAGTAAAGTCAGAAATTACCACAAAATATAATAATAAACAAATAAAATATTTATATAATAACTTTATAATGCTAGAAAACTTTCTAGATATAATTAATAATAAAATACAAATCCTTTTGGATGACAATAGTAAAGAAAAACGAGGACTTATAAACGGATTATGTTCTATTGTTAAATGTATTACCTTCCGGTAAGATTCAGCAGACGAAGAAAAATACGACGATGCTCTAAAATCAATAAAAGCAAATCGAAACATGCTCAAAGATAATCTTAACCAATTTATCGTATTCAATATTAATAATTCAAATTACTTCAATAAACAAATAGATAAAATAAACAATAATAACGAGATGATTCAAACCAAAATTAATGAACTAGAAGGTATTGTGGGCAAAATTATAGATTATAACGATATGCTTTATCTAGAAAACGACATTCCTATTCCTCTCATAGAAACCAAACTCTTACATTTTACACCAATTCCCACTACACACGAAAGTAATTATGTAACCCTCAAAATACCAAGGGAATATTATTCAAAAACAAATTAACAAAACAACTATTAAAATAAATGTAGATTAGTAGAAGATAATTTACAAATATGTACTCGAGGATATTACCCGATAAGTATTTAGAAAACATGTATTTTAATAGAAACAATAATAATTGCAAATATAGCAAACTTCTTAACCATAACGAAATAATCCCAATGCCCACTCAAATATTGTTTACCTATATTAACCCAATAAGGAATTAATGAACATTGAATGCGGTAATGAAATACAAGAGAAAGAAATTAGTGGTATCTTCTCAATACAAAATTTCTTAATTAACAAACAAAATTATTATATGAAAATTAACTTTGACAAAGTATTAAATTTAAATATCGATAATAATTTAAAAAAAGTCATCAATAAGACATTAAACATAAAAAGTTAAGAGACAATTAAATTACCAAGGCAAGAAATAACACATTGAAAAGAAAATTTTTTAATAGTGTTATAAACCTCTTGCTAATATAAAAATTTTTACTGCTGTTATAGATATTTTAGAATTATTTTGTAGCATCGACATCCTGTCGAAATATCTCGAAAAGGCAGGGGGGAAATGAGCTTGGGCACCGAAGTTACAAGGCTATATGTTCGTGGGGGATCGTGCTCGGGTGTCTCTGTGCCAAACAGGGTCAGAAATGTGCTTCGGCTCTTGGGGTTCCGAAGCGGCCTCGGTGGGGTCCTGACGGGTATGTTGTTCATTACCTGAAACAGGCGGGGAGAGAACTATCGTAATTGGTGTGCCAGCTGTAGATCTTTGATTTGTTTTCTTCCTTGTTACTGTCCAGGGTCTGGAGTATAAAGGTGCAAGTTTGGCGGCGTACCCTTACACCGAAGAGGATAATTGTCTTTCGCGTCGAAATACAGTGTCTTCCATTTTGAGCTGCGTGTCTCGGCGTCGTATATTATAATGGTGAGTCTGCTTGGTAGCGGCTCGCCCCAGGCGCACTTGTGCTAGTTCTTCGGCGTCTTTTAATTGTTTGAGCCGCTGTAGTAACTCTGCGGGGATCTCTGAGGGTTGTACTCCGACAACTTCCCCTGTGTCGGACCTAGGTATTATTGAACTTTGCATTCGCAGTTCCCGCCCGTAGTTTAAATACGGCGGAGTATATCCCGTTGACTCGTGCCTCCCGGTATTTATTGCAAACATTAGTTAGGGGATATTTTGGTCCCAGAGATGGTGTTTCTGGTCGCAATATTCAGCAATCGTAGATTTTAGTACTGGTTGACGCGATCTACGGGGTTCGCTTGTGGCGCATATGGTGGAGTGAAATATTGCCTTATCTTCATGGCAGCTGATTGTTCCTTCAGGAGGTAGTTGTTAAACTCGGTTCCATTGTCCGTGATCAAGGTTTGCGGAGAACCTTGCCGAAGTATCACGAGCTCCCGCAGTGCGCAGCAGATGGTGGTGCCAGTAGCGTTGCGTAGAGTTCATTTAAGGAGTCGATCTTGGAAGACCACCAGGTTTTTATGTCCCTTCGTAAAGCGTGGCAGGGGTCCCATAATATCAGCCGATACTACTTCCCAGGGGCCGCTTCATCGCGGAGGTCCCATTTGTTGCAGAGATGCCGTCTGTCTCGGTTTGTATAATTGACAAGTCCGACACTTCCGCACGTACCTGGCGATATCTCTGAACATACAGGGCCAGTTGAACCTTTGGGCAATCCAGGACGCGGTTTTGGCTATGCTCATGTGCACCAGTATTGCCCCCAGCCCGGTGTCGTACGCATTTGTTTGTAGTTCAAATGGCTGGGAGAAATCGGGCACGTGGGAACGGGTGCTTCGGGTAATCGGGTTTTTAGTTTTTCGAATGCTTCCTGTTGGGCCTCAGTCCACTGCCAGCGGTGATTCTTCAGGAGCAACCTTGTCGGAGGTGAGGCGAGCGTCGTAAATCCAGGTAAAAAACGTCTGTACCAGAAGGGTGCTCCTAAAATTTCCTCAGTGCTCGAACCTTGGTCGGGGCTGGTATTTCTCGGATGGCCTCGACCTTGTCGGGGTCGGTCTGGATGCCATCGGCTGTGATGATATGTTCAAGTTACGGATCCGCTCACAGCCAAAGTGGCATTTTTCCAGGTTGACGTGTAGGTTGGCCCGCCTTAGTCGTTAGAAGACTTTTCGTAGGTGCCTGGCCATCGAGGGATGGGCTTGCGACCACGATGTCTTCAAGATAGGCGTACGCATGCGGGGCATGTCCGGTCCGATTACTTTGTCTAGTTATCGCTGAAACGTGCCTAGGGCCGAGTTTAAGCTGAAGAGCGTGAACCAAAACTGGTATAGTCCTCGCCCTGGCTCGGTGAAGGTCGTGAGAGGTTTACTTTCGGGGATAGGTTTAACTTGCCAGTAGCCTGTCTTTAGGTTGAGAGTGGAGAAATATTTGGCTTTTGCAGCCGTTCCAAATTGGTAATGATCCTGGGCAACGGATACGCGTCTTTGTCTGATACCCTGTTTAGTAGCCGGAAGTCTATGCAGATGCTTACCCGTCCTTCCTTTTTCCGCACGATGACGGTGGAGGGCTCCATGCGCTATTGGAGGGTTCGATTATTCCATCGGCAAGCATTTTATCCACCTCATCGTTGATTATTGCTTGCATCTTCGGATTCGGATTCTGGTACCGTTGTGTGCTCGGAGAGGTATCAGTGAGTCTAATCCGGTATTCCAATAAAGGGGTGGTTCCAGGTGCCGTTGGAAATTTGGCTACTTCATCCAAGACCACTGTTTGAGTGAGGTCCGTTGGTGCCTTGGATGTGGCGTGATTTAGCGGTGGAGATTCCGGAAGCTGGAACATTAACTTGTTGGTCGCGCTATCGATGAGCAACCGGAATTGGTGGTTATTATTTATCCCCAATAGTACCCTGGTCGACAGGGTGGCCAACTCCGCGGTGAATTCACAAGATATCTCCGCTAGGTCTCCGTTTGCCAGGCGGGCGGTTGCGTAAGAGGAGTTTCGGAACGAGAAATTCCGGTTTCTGCAAATATTTGCCACATCTGCATGGATGTAGGAGAGGGTGGACCCCGTGTCTATGAGGGCACGTTCTGGTTTTCCTTGTATTAGCACGGTAATGAACAGTTGGTTGTTCCGTTCTCGGCGTTCTTCCCGCCTCCGAGAGGTCGTGGGGGTTTTTGCGGGAGTTGGTTGGAGCCCATGGACGGCTGTCGAAGTAAGCTCCTTTATGGCCCCTCCCGCGGTTCGTTTTTTGAACGCTTGCTGCAAGGGCAGTCCCGAGACAATATGTCGCGCCTACCACAGCGTGAGCAGAACAAAATTCGTTTGTTTCGGGAATGCTCCTTGTAGTGTCCTCCTTCTCCACAACGCCTACATATTTCTGGTTTTTTGGGGTAAGGGAGCAGCCTGGCGTTGCTTGGTCCAGTCCGGTTGCGGGCCATCTCCGCCTGTAGTCGCTCGTAATCGTATATCTCCGCCATTGGCTCTCTCACGCTAGCGATATCTCGTTGTCGGCCTGTATTCGGAGCGGAGGTTTATGTTTAGTTGATGGAGTTCCTGTTGGGGTAAATACTCCTGGATGCCATCGTATCAGCGTTTGTAGGGCACTGTTAAAGCCGCGGGCCCTTTCTTGGGCTGCTTGTTTTCGTCGGCGAATCTCTTCTAGTAGTAGGTAGATATAGTCGGTTGGTAAATAAATGACCTGAAGTCAGCCAAAATGTCTTCCCAGGTTATCCACTGGGTTCTGTTGTTGCGATACCATGCTTGGGCGTTGTCTCGGAACCAATCGGGTAGGGCGTGTAGCAGCTGTTCGTTGGAGATGACGTAGCTTTTGCGAAGCTGGGCTAGCCTTTTGAGAAATGCTACGGGAGCCGTGCGGCCATTCAACGCTGTGCTCCATTTCCTTACTTACTCACAGAATTTCCCCGTGAGGGAGTGTTGGCATGTTGGCCCTAAGTTGGGACTCCTATGTGTTTAGTAATGGAGCGTGGGTTTGTCGGTACTCTGGTTCCCCCCGTTCTGATGAAGTGGTGCCGGTCGGGGTTTAGTTTTCGGGCTCACCGTTTAGCACCATCCAGCGGATTCTTACTAAGCACTGACGAAGCTCGTCAACAATGCCTGATGCTTCTTACCCAAACTGTTGGAGCATCACTCGTAGTTCCTCTCGTTTTAAGGCATATATCCACTTGTTTGTAGCGCTACTGGGTTCGAGGCTCGCAGCGGGAAATTCGCTGCTGATTAGTTTGGAGCCAACGGTGGTTTGATCTTGATCCCCCGTCATTTTCAAGGCGTTCCTTTTTTATTAGGTCCCTGCTCGGGCGCCAAATTGTAACGGTCTTTGCTTCCACATGCCACTTCTTTGTGTGCCGGGATGCTCGGGTAACTGTAGTATGGATAGCTATTCAGTAGAGATGTAATCGGGTAGAGATAAATGAAAGCGATAACTTCATAAAAACATTTGGAGGTTTTATTCTGTATCTGGTTACATGTTGCTTCCCCTAAGACCGTTGAGAGCTTGAAAAGTAACGTCTCCTCGTCAACGACGAACGTTGGAGAGTTTAAGCGGAGCGTTGAAATAATACCCACAAGGCTAACTACTAACTTATAGGTGTTATGTACGAGATATTAGCGAGACTGGAATTTATAGTCACACTGTTAACGGAATTTAAACTCAATAAACTTAACGATAGGTTACGTAAGAGAATCCTGAATACTGAACGCTTACAAAAAGAAATCTTCAATAACGATCGTTGGTACAAGGAAAAGGTGTGAAGTGATAAGCTGAAGTAAAATAAGGTTTAAATTGCAAATTTGAAGAACCAGTAATAAGGTACTAATTTGGTTCAAATTTAGCCAGACAACTCTGAATCAGGAGTTGAATACGTTACGAAAAAATGTCATTTGAAAAATAACAAAATTGATTTGCACGTGTGCCCATTCAAAACAATAACTCCGGAACAACGTGGAAAGTTGGGTTCTGGTTAACTAATAACCCAGTCTTAATATATTTAGTAGTTAAATAAATAATATACCAAACTAGCGGTATTAATGCTTGTCGGAGACCCAGCTACGGAATATGATTTAAAACGAAAGCTATGTAAAAAAACTGATAATGATCAGAACTGAGTATGCAAGACGTCCGCCTTGCTAGCTGTTCAACCGATGAGAGGGCGATATTTCATCTTCTTTCGAAACGTACCAAGTTATTTCTGTAATAGCTGGATTAATTAATCCAGCTCGAGGTGCGCACATCTTGCGCGCGTACTATACCGAGCGGCAAGCGATATAAATAGAGGTTTGCGTTGGAACCGCAAGATGGCTCGATCACCCAAGAAAATACCTAAATTGGCTCCGGTAGATAAGCGGAAACGTTACAATGTATAAATATGTAATAATCATTGGAAACGAATTTGAGAAAAATTCATCGGGCCTCGCCGGGAATCGAACCCCTTTGGATAGACGCTCCTTCTTCTTCTTTTTCAATAATCTTTATTTGCTTTATAATTATTTATATACATTTTCATAAAACATATATTTGGAACATATGCGGGTATTTATAAGAGTTCCTACTCACAGAGAATGTAAATCTTGGTGTGATTGTGTTGTGTGTAATTACAAATAATTGTGTTAGTGTCTGAATGTTTTGATTTTTTATACATTTTTCATGTGTTAGGATTGCTTTTATGGGAAAGGAGGTGCCAGAAAACCCATTTTACATCATATCTTACAAACTATCTTACAAACTAATATTTATTTACAAAATATACAAGAATTTATACCATGATTTTTTTTTTGCAGTTGGCAACCCTGGAGGTGACCACACCCAAGTGACAGCTGCAATATCTTGATTTTGGAATGCTATTATTCAGTTCCTCAAGACGACCAAGTTCAGCAATTCGGATTATTTAAATAATGCTACGTATCCTCCTGGACGATCTTATGAAAAATTGAGAGAGTCTGTAAGGTAACTTATGCTTTAGTCTGTAAGAGACGCTCCACTGCTCTACCATTGAGCTGAGAAGATCCTGACGAGTAACCGATGAATCTTTCTCAAATTCTAGATGTGGCCTAACGTAGTTACTAATGAGTCTAAGACTTCGGTTAGGATATTGACAAAGACTCTAGGCTACTAGATAATAATAATAATAATAATAATAATAATAATAATAATAATAATAATAATAATAATAATAATAATAATAATAATAATAATAATAATAATAATAATAATAATAATAATAATAATAATAATAATAATAATAATAATAATAATAATAATAATAATAATAATAATAATAATAATAATAATAATAATAATAATAATAATAATAATAATAATAATAATAATAATAATAATAATAATAATAATAATAATAATAATAATAATAATAATAATAATAATAATAATAATAATAATAATAATAATAATAATAATAATAATAATAATAATAATAATAATAATAATAATAATAATAATAATAATAATAATAATAATAATAATAATAATAATAATAATAATAATAATAATAATAATAATAATAATAATAATAATAATAATAATAATAATAATAATAATAATAATAATAATAATAATAATAATAATAATAATAATAATAATAATAATAATAATAATAATAATAATAATAATAATAATAATAATAATAATAATAATAATAATAATAATAATAATAATAATAATAATAATAATAATAATAATAATAATAATAATAATAATAATAATAATAATAATAATAATAATAATAATAATAATAATAATAATAATAATAATAATAATAATAATAATAATAATAATAATAATAATAATAATAATAATAATAATAATAATAATAATAATAATAATAATAATAATAATAATAATAATAATAATAATAATAATAATAATAATAATAATAATAATAATAATAATAATAATAATAATAATAATAATAATAATAATAATAATAATAATAATAATAATAATAATAATAATAATAATAATAATAATAATAATAATAATAATAATAATAATAATAATAATAATAATAATAATAATAATAATAATAATAATAATAATAATAATAATAATAATAATAATAATAATAATAATAATAATAATAATAATAATAATAATAATAATAATAATAATAATAATAATAATAATAATAATAATAATAATAATAATAATAATAATAATAATAATAATAATAATAATAATAATAATAATAATAATAATAATAATAATAATAATAATAATAATAATAATAATAATAATAATAATAATAATAATAATAATAATAATAATAATAATAATAATAATAATAATAATAATAATAATAATAATAATAATAATAATAATAATAATAATAATAATAATAATAATAATAATAATAATAATAATAATAATAATAATAATAATAATAATAATAATAATAATAATAATAATAATAATAATAATAATAATAATAATAATAATAATAATAATAATAATAATAATAATAATAATAATAATAATAATAATAATAATAATAATAATAATAATAATAATAATAATAATAATAATAATAATAATAATAATAATAATAATAATAATAATAATAATAATAATAATAATAATAATAATAATAATAATAATAATAATAATAATAATAATAATAATAATAATAATAATAATAATAATAATAATAATAATAATAATAATAATAATAATAATAATAATAATAATAATAATAATAATAATAATAATAATAATAATAATAATAATAATAATAATAATAATAATATCTGGTACAGCTACCGCATGTGGGTTCCGTTTCTCTCCTGAGAAAACAATTGGTATCGACTTCTGTCGTCTTCGAAAACCACACACGAACCCGTTACTCTCCATCTATGGCTCGCGTATAAAATTTGCAGATGAGATAAAATTTCTAGGAGTCGTCTTTGATAAAAAATTGACTTGGCGCCTACACATTACTGCTCTGGCAGCACAATGCCGTAAGGCCCAAAATGCCATTAAGTGTTTGTCAAACATCAGCTGGGGAGCAGATGAAGTGTGTTTATCACGCCTCTACTCTTCACTCGTCCTGTCTCGCCTCGATTTTGGCTGTGTCGCATACAACTCTGCAAAAAGTACACATATGAAAAGGTTAGATGCAGTCCACAATGCTGGAATAAGACTAATAACGGGAGCGTATCGTACTAGCCCAGCAAACAGTTTATACTGCGTGTCTGGTCTAGTACCCCTGAAATATCGCCGCATGCGTCTGTGCATGAATTATGTCGCCAGCATTGCAACTAAACCATTTCACATGAACTACAAACTTTTCTTTAATAATCGTCGCATCGAAATAGAATCTCAAAGGAGACGAACCACAACACCACCCATTGCGTTAGTGCTTCTAAATGCATTTCAGGCAATTCCATCTCTGCCTGATAAAGTATTTAGAATAAATCCCTCACAAAAACCACCTTGGTGCGTACCAACTCTTAGAGTAAACACTTCCCTTACAAGTATGCCTAAGAATTCCACTCCTTCTGAAATATACAGAAATGAATTCCATGTAATCGTTGATAGAATTGATCCAGAGTTAATTTTGTACACAGACGGGTCAAAGACTGCCGATGGTACTGGTAGTGCGTTCATCATGGAAGAAGACACATTTACATTTCCCATCTCACCGAAGGCTTCTGTATTTACAGCAGAATTAACTGTATGCAATATTTACCTACCGAATTTTAACTGGAACACTAGCGACTTGGAAAATATTATCAATCAGTTACCAACTCCATATGTTTTCGTTGGCGACTTCAATGCCCATAATGAGCTATGGAGTTCCCGACTATGTGATGCAAGAGGACGACTGCTCGAAACATTCATCGAGAACAATGACGTTATTTTATTAAACACCGGGCAAGCAACCTACATGAATTCCAGGTCAAATACATTTTCATGTATTGACCTGTCCATGTGCTCCCCATCATTGGCACCTCGCCTCACATGGGAGGTACTGGAAGATCTCCATGGAAGCGATCACTTTCCAATCACCATTAAAAGTCCAAGCATAGCTGTGCCACGCCAAGGCACAAACCCAAAATGGTTGCTCAAATCCGCGAATTGGACACAATTCGCTGAGAACATTATATTCCCTGAGACCCATGCAGAAGTAGACGAGACACTAGAGGCAATCAACAATGCAATTATTTCCGCTGCCAAGACCAGTGTGCCTTCGTCATCCGGCAGGCTACCTAAAAAACCTGTGCCATGGTGGAATGGACATATAGGAAATATTATCCGTTTGAAACGTCGTCTATTACGCCATTACAAGAGGAATCCAACCCAAGAGAATCTTATATCGTTCAAGCGAGCTCGTGCCCAAGTCAGGCGATCAGTCATTCAGGCCAAAAGAGATTCGTGGCGAGAGTTTGTAGCGTCCATGACATCAAATCTCCCGCCAACTGAGCTCTGGAATCGAATACGTGCAATGAATGGTAACAGCAAATTTCAAAAAATTACCATGCTCATAGTCAACAACCAAACGCTTCTAGATGGCCAATCCATATCTAATGCCCTTTCGCACCACTTTGCGGCCGTAAGTAACACTGACAACTATAGTCTTAGTTTTGTGCGGCAGAAACATAACCAAGAAGCGACACTTCTGTCATTTGACACCAGTGAGAGACATGAATATAATCTGCCCTTCTCAATTGACGAGTTACAATACTCTCTATCGCACTGTTCAAATTGTTCTGTTGGACCCGACAACATACCATATGGGATGATTATGAACCTTCAAACCGATAAAGAAAAACTCCTTGATTTCTATAATAGCCTATGGCAATCAGGTTCCTACCCTAACTTATGGCGAGAGGCAATTGTTATACCGATACCAAAACCCAGCAAGGATGTTGTGCACCTAGCAAGCTACCGACCAATATCTTTAACTTGCCACATGGCTAAGCTAATTGAAAAAATGGTCAATTTTCGCCTGACTTGGTATCTTGAAAAGCAAGGGCTGCTCCCAAATTATCAGTGTGGTTCACGCAAATGCCACTCTACTACAGACTTGCTGGTGAACATAACTAATTCAATCCATATAGGTTTTATGCGTCGTCAGCACACTGTCGCTGTCTTTTTCGACTTAGAGAAGGCAATTGACATGACATGGAGGTATGGTACACTGAAGAAGCTGCATACTTGGGGCATGCGTGGTAACCTCCCAGTGTTTCTCCAAAACTTTTTAAATAACCGTTCATTTCGGGTACGGGTAGGTAGAAATCTATCTACCGTGCAGACACTTGAGAATGGCGTTCCTCAAGGCTCTACCATCAGCGTGACATTATTCTTGATAGCAGTAAGTGACATTGCACGTCATACTCAAGCCAATGTTCATGTAGGGCTTTATGTTGACGATTTGGTATTGTACACCACTGCGAGCACAATCGCAATTTGTAAACATCGGTTACAAGCCGCTATCAATCGCGTTAGCTCTGAAGCTTCTAACATTGGCTTTCGATTTTCCGCACAGAAGACACACGTAGTGGACTTCTGCCGACTTCGACAGGCCCACAGAGCACCTCGCCTTTTCCTTTACGGCCAACAAATTCCAGCTAAATCAAACGTCCGCTTCCTTGGTCTCTTACTAGATCACCGGTTAACCTTTAGGAAACACATCGAATCCTTAACTGCACAGTGCCGCCGTTCGTTAAATGTGATCAAAGTCCTTGCGCACATTAATTGGGGTGCATGCCAAGAAACGCTTTCTCGTCTCGATACCAGTCTTGTTTTGTCGAGACTCAACTATGGCAGCGTAGTTTACGGATGCGCGAAACCATCACACTTAAAAAAATTGGACTCAGTCCATAGAGCAGGACAAATTTATGTTTCTGGAGCATACCGCACTAGTCCTCATGGCAGCGTTTATTGTGAGAGAGGAGTTCTTCCTCTGCGATACCAACGTCAACTGTTACGAGCAAAATACGCGGCAGGTATTTGGAGTAAGCCAAACCACCTAAATTACGAAATTTTGTTTCATTCTGACAGAACGGAGGGCCAGTTTCTGCAACGCCCAACTCAGTGTGTGCCATTGGGTGTGGAGTTAAGGCGTACCCTTTGCCGGTTTCCTGACCTACCAGAGAGAGTTTTTTCTCAAAAATTGACTCGCCGTCCTCCTTGGAGTTCCCAAAAGCCCAGAACAATCTTTGATCTCACACACTGGAGCAAAGACTCAACAACTCCAGAACTATATAAAGGTGAATTCAACTTGATCCTTGAACGCTTTATCGAATCTGTAGTCATCTATACGGATGGGTCTAAAACAGAGACAGGTACTGGATGTTCATATTTCGCCGCGGATGTCATTGCTGGTTTCACTTTACCCCATACATGCACAGTTTTCAGTGCCGAGCTTTATGCTCTGTACCGGGCACTATTGTATTGCCGAGAAGAGGAAACGTCGCAGTGCTTCCTGATATGTTCCGACTCGCTATCTGCACTATTGGCCATCCAGAACATATTCTCAAACGATCCGCTTATCAAACTTATTTACGATGTCTGTAACGATTTACGCAGCGTCGATAAGAACATTGCGCTCTGTTGGCTTCCTGGACATGTAGGCATTACAAGGATACTATTGCCCCATGGAAGGCACCAGTAACATTAACACGTCGAGATCAGGTTGCACTAACAAGACTCAGAATTGGGCACACGCACATACTCAAAAGTCATATACTCCTTGGAAATCCAGCTCCACTATGCGATCAGTGTAAAGTCATACTGTCGGTCTCACATTTGCTACTGGAATGCCGCAAATATGAACAAGAGAGGAGACGTTTTCACCTGACCAATGCATTGAAAGAGACGCTGGCCAACACGAGTCAATCTGTTAAAGACCTAATTGATTTCATGAAGGCAACAGAACTCCTTCACGCTGTGTAGGCGGACATAAGGCACGACATAAACTTTAGAATAATCAAAAGATTACCTATTGACTATTAGATACTTTATCATCTTAACAACGCGGCAAATGACCTTCGACGCCGGTCCGCTATTTAAATAAAAAAATAATAATAATAATAATAATAACAATAATCAGTCGTGTACTAGCTGCCGAAGCGATCACACGTATTTTGTGTGAGCTCCGAGACTGTAGATATCGTAAACAAACGGGTCTAAACCAAGGTTTTAAGTGGAAAACATTCGTTTGTTTTGCTGTTTTGGGTCATATTGGCGTGTTTTTGTGCATTTGTATTCGGATTTTCTACAATATACGTGGTTTTATCGACTTTTTGGTGAAGTTTGTTAGTGGCCTTTCGTTTCATTTCCCATCATTGAGGGTGGGGAATATGGAGAAGGTGGTAAAGAGAAAGATTTTCCTTTGCTGAAACCGACAACTCCGCCTGGCAAAAGAAAGCGAACATCAGACATAACTTCGGCTCAAGCTACACCAAATTTTCTCATTTTGAAACGCGATGAAGGTGATTTCAGTAAGGTGATTCCGTTTTTAATTACTAAGTTGGTAGAAAACTCGGTAGGTCATGTGAAATCTGTCAAAAAAATTAGAGAAGGTTTGTTCATCAACACAGAAACTGATACTCAATCAGTTAAGCTGTTAGAACTTAAAAAACTTGGCGAATTTAATGTCAATGTTACTCCACACAAAACCCTAAATTCTAGCAAAGGAGTTGTGTATTGTCGGGATTTAATATCTTGCTCAGTAGAGGAAATATTAACTGAATTGAAAAGTCAGGGCGTAATTGATGTTAGAAGAATAACGTCACGAAAAAACGGAGAAGTTGAGGATACGCCAACATTAATTCTGACGTTCAATCAGCCTGAACTTCCTACATATGTGTATGCGGCTATGTATCGTCTGTCTGTTCGTGTTTATATTCCGAATCCATTGAGATGTTTCCGGTGCCAAAAATTCGGTCATTCTCAGCTGAAATGTACAGGGGACCAAGTATGTGTCTGTGGCCAACCTCTTCATGAGGGAAGCAAATGTGTTGATCCTATTGTTTGTGTAAATTGTAAAGGAAATCATTCAGCTAGATCTACCAATTGTCCTGTGATCAAAAAAGAGGCTGCAATTATGGAATACAAAACAATAAATAAATGCAGCTTTTTTGATGCCAAACGGCATATTGAAAAAATCTCGCCCAACTCTACCACGAGTACGTATGCAAGGGCAGCCAGTAATTCGTCAACAACTCTTCAAAATAACTCAGATATCCTAAGTTCATTATTACCGGAAATTAAAAAAATTGTTCAGTCGCTTTTTAAAGAATTCTTTGAGATGTTTCAAGCGCAGTGCCCATGGAAACAGCCCTTACCTCCAACCCCTCTACCTAATGAAATTACAAACATATTGTCTCAAAATGATACAAGTTCACTGTTAGAAAAGGAGAAATCTACTGTTGTTGATAACGTAAAATTGCCCACAGTCACTTATAGCACGGTACAAAAAACCCAAACGCCCACGGAATCCCCCCCTAAAACCAAAACTAGAGAACCAGAAAAGGAAGTTACACCCACTGGATCAGAATCCGAAGGCAGTGTAATGTCAATCGACGGTACCGCTGTCATGGAAGCGTGAAACAAAAAAAGAAGACCTGGGTGGGAGAAGGGTAAACCGCGCAAGCGGCTTTAAAATTCTCTTTGCATACGTCAGCATTAGCTTCTAGATCGTGTCAAACTTTTTAGCAATAAATTCATACTTCAATGGAATTGCAATGGATTAGTTTCTCACTTAGCAGAACTGAAATTGTTACTTGCTAACCAAAACATTAATTGTGTTTGTCTTCAAGAAACACACCTCATACCACTCCAGCCCTTCAATCTAAAAAATTATAACATACTACGTCATGATGTGCCCCCTGGTGCCCGTGCGCATGGGGGAGTTGCCATTTAACTAGACTCCAGCATACCGTACCAACAGCATGCTGTGCAAACACGACTTCAAACCGTGGCTTGCACGCTTTTTCTACCCCATAAATTAACTATTTGCAACATATACTTACCTGATTTTACGTGGAGTTTATTTGATATAGAAAATATTATATCACAATTAGAACCACCTTTTATATTTGTTGGTGATTTTAATTCTCACAATGTACTATGGGGCTCCATTACTACGAATCCAAGAGGGCGCATCCTTGAGAGCTTTCTCGATAGAAATGACGTCGCATTAATGAACACCGGCCAACCAACGCACATTAATATCCGCTCTGGTACATTTTCAGCGACAGATCTAGCGTTTCGCACCCCCATTTTATGTACTAGATTCGAATGGGAAGTACTCAATGATCCTCATGGAAGTGACCATTTCCCAATCACTATTACTAATATACACCAAAATGTACAGAACAATGATCTCATTAAAAAATGGCGACTTGACCTCGCAAACTGGTCACATTTTTCACACAAAATAGTCTTACCACCATTGCACTCAAATATTGACACTTCTATAAGCGAATTAAATGCCGCAATAATATCAGCTACTATAGACAGCATCCCAACAACAACCGGCAAATATAAAAAACAACCTGTTCCATGGTGGAGCATTACTATCGCTGATGCGATTAAATATAAAAAACGTATGCTTCGGAACCTAAAACGCCAAAATAACATCAGTAATTTAATCAATTTTAAAAAAGCACGTGCTCAGGCTCGCCGCCTAATTCTGAAAGCAAAAAGAGAGAGAAAAAGTAACATCAGATACTACATCTTCTGAGTTGTGGAAGAAGATTCGTACAATGAGCGGTTACAGAAAATATCACCAAATCACAATGCTCCAGGTTAATGGTCAAATCTATGTAGATGGTCAGTCAGTTGTTGAAATGTTAGCACAGCATTTCGAAGCCACTAGCAGCACTAATAACTATTCACCACAGTTTAGACGCACAAACAAACACTTGAAGTACCTCTTAATTTTCACAGCGAGATAAGTGTAGATTATAATCTTCCGTTCACTCTTCGTGAACTTAACCAGGCACTTAAAAACACAAGGAAAGCATCTGTTGGTCATGACAACATCTCTTATGCCATGCTACGAAAACTTCCTGACAGAGTGAAAGGAAGATTACTTAACCTATATAATACCATGTGGAGAGAAGGCACTTACCCAGATGTGTGGAGAGAGGCTGTTATTATACCTTTACCAAAACCAGGCAAAGATCACACCCCAACGGATATCGACCGGTTTCACTCACGTGTCACATGTCGAAAGTGTATGAAAAAATGATAAATGCCCGTCTTACTTGGCACCTATACGGAACACAAATACCACACGCAAATTCAGTGAAATTTCTAGGCGTCACAATGGATAGTAAACTTACATGGGGTCCAACATATATCAAATATTAGCGTACAATGTCGTAAATCACTTAATATCATCAAATGCCTGGCCAACATAAATTGGGGGGCAGACAGAGAATGCCTAACGCGATTGTACAAATCGTTAGTACTATCGAAATTAGACTACGGATGCATCGCATTTTCTACTGCAAAGAAAAGTAATTTAAAAAAACTAGACCAAGTTCATCACGCCGGTATACGCTACATCACCGGAGCGTATTGCACAAGCCCGTGTAGCAGTTTATACAGCAAATCCGGTCTTGCACCACTTCACATCCGCCGTCAAAAGTTGAATTGTAACTACGTGGTAAACATGTGGTCCAAACCATATCACATGTGTTACAATATTATATTTAATAACGAACGTGCAGAAAGGGAATTTGAACTTAGGCGACGCTCCTTCTGTCCATTGGCCATTGTGCTAAAAAATGCTCTACTGTCGTTACCTTCAGCAGCTGAAAAAGTCTTTTCATATGGACACAACCACAAACCGCCTTGGAGATCTCCCTTTCTAAATGTGGACACGAGGCTGGCCGAGATGGAAAAAGTTTCCACTTCTTCTGCCATTTATCTGAATAAGTTTCGCGAAATTACTGATTCTCATGGCAACACTGCATTATACATCTACACGGACGGCTCCAAAACAATGAACGGTACTGGAAGTGCATTCGTGATCCGTAATGAAAAATTTCTGATACCATTTTCACCCACGTGTTCAGTATTCAGTGCTGAACTTATCGCTATCCATTCTTCTGCATAGCATAACTGTGCCTGAGAACAACATCTGCATCTGTTCAGACTCCCTTAGCTCAATCAGGTGTATACAAGAGGGTACCTTTTCTTTAGACCCAGTCATCCAGGCGATCTACGATAGCGTTGACGAATTGATGAGTGCAGGAAAGCGAGTCAATTTTATATGGGTACCTGGCCACAGGGGAATTCCGGGAAATCAGGACGCAGACGAGGCTGCTAATGAAGCCGTTCTGTTAACGTACACTACAAAGAGGCGACTGAGAATTGAAGATATACGCAGCGCCGTTAATACTTACTACGTAAACTTGTGGCAGGAGGAGTGGGATCGCACAGCCTCAAAACTACGGCAAATTAAACGAATGGTGAGTAAGTGCAGAGCACCAACTGCGATTTCACGGCGAGAACAGGTTATTCTGACTCGGCTGAGGATTGGACACACCAATCTAACTCATAGCCACTTTCTCCTTGCGAGCGATGCACCAATGTGTCAAACATGTGGAGTAAGGTTGTCGGTAAGTCACATTCTTACAGACTGCCCATTATACAGCCAAACGCGATTGAATGCCGGTCTTTCGCTAGATAATAAAGAAATGTTGGCAAATGAAAGAAGTGCAATAAGTGCAATGGTTAATGCAGAGACAGTGGCCTGATAAAAACTATCTAAATCCAAATGTAACACGGCTACGGATGGGCCGTAGATTAATTTTTTATTTCTCTTCCTTTTCCCTGCCGCTTAATGTAAAATGACCACGGAGGAGGCCGTGGATAAAAAAATTTTATTTCCCACCTTATTTTTAATAGTTTACTTATAGCAGCGGCAAATGACCTTAGCAGTCGGCCCGCTTTCCCCAAAAAAAAAATCCAAATTATGCAGCAATGAACGCTTTAATAGCAACCATTTTTAACAGACAATGATAAAATAATAATAAAACAACTACATTCTACTGCCTTAATTTTTTTATTTCTAATCTTAATTTTAATTCAATAAGTCTGTTATTTCTTTTTTGAGCCTCTCCGTCATTAACTGCATTCAAATATTTTTGTTTAAAATATAATTTTCTATATTCTTCTGCAGAATATTGCCGGTGTCGTCGCTTTTTTCCGATTAACTTAAGTGGCATTGCAGGTGCCCCTGTAGCTGAAGGCTCGAGTTTAGGGTCAGGATTGGGTTCAGGGTAAGGATTAGTTTCATGATTGGGCTCAGGGTCAGTGCTAGGAACCGGTCCTGGGCGAGGTTTAAATTCGGGTTCTACACGCAGAATTTTTAATGTTTCTTCACAAAAATATTCTGCAGCATTATCGCATGGATTTTTCAGCGGTTGAACTTGCCCTTGAAGCTCAGCCAGCAGAAGTTCATTTTCATTATTTAAAAAACTGGAGCTTTTCCCTCCGCCAGTTTTCAAAAAATCATTCTTCAAATATAATTAATAAAAAGTTATTTATAGTATTTAAATAGGTATGTTAAACTCAAATTAAACGCTGCAGATTTTGCCGCTTTAATTTTGTCCCTGTACTGTTTTTGCTAAGAAATAAATATTGATATTATTAATTTGTCAGATTTGAAATAAGAAAGCATACATGTCCTTCAGCTATACTTTTTCTTATTTCCCTCTTTAAATTTTCATATAATACGCGCAGTTGCTTAGTAGATCGCTGCCCCGATTCAGCTGAGCTGTTAAATAAATTTGCTATCGCTATCCATGTTTTATTTTTTTTTCTCCACAAATGTACCTTCGGTACATTTATTTTCAATTATGTCTTTATTCCTGATTTTTAAAAGAGTATCTCAAACTTAACATAATCTTATGTATATTTTTTAATGCAGTACTTACTGCTCAACAAGAGACATCAATATTTGCTTCTCCTGCTCAGTAAAATTTTTTCTTTTACAGTCCATTTTTCTGGTAAATTTTTTTAATTACATATAATTAAATTATTCTTGACAGCTTCAAAGTGTAGATCACGTGATCACACTGCGGTGTTGTCATCTATTACTGCTAATCAACGGTACATCATATGATCTTAGAATAATAAGAGGTTCATTTATTTTGTGCAACTCGATTTGTATTTAATGATTATCAATTTTTGATGAACAATTAAATGATTACTGATTTGATAAGCTTTTCTGCAACCGAAATTATAATCGTTAAATTTCGTTATTTTGGCAATCCTACCGACTGCGCCAGCTAACTTTTTGAACAACCGCAAAGTATTTTAAAAAAGATTTATTTAAAATACAAGATAGCACAATGCTACAGTTACAAGACTTAATTCTGACTAACTAAGTTATACAATGCTAAAACTACTTACGTTACATTATGTTTTATGATCAGTTTGGAATCTCGCTGAATCTGCATATTAATTGATGTATGTGACAATATAACTAATCCCTTCTCAGACTGAAGCTCCTCCTGGTAGCTCGATGGCTTCTACGTTTTCCAATATAGTATTTTGTTTTAAATTTTGTTGTTTATTAATTATATATTTGATTTGCAGATATATACCAACAATTAAAATAGTAATATTTAATATTATTGTCTAAATGCTTGGCACGTGCATGTTTACTTGTTCTTCTTTAATTACCGTATTTGAATTAGTTATAACGTCTTTTAATTTCAATGTTTTTAGATTTATTGTAAAATTGGAAATTTTTTTGACTTTGAATTTAAATCGTAGTTCCGATAGCCATATGTTTTAGTTTGATACGTTAGTTTTTGTTGTTTGATGTAAATGTCACAATTATTTTCTTTAATTAAATATATTCCGGTCAATGATTTAATATCGGTTCCTTGAGGACATTTTATGGTAATATTCTCTTCTGTGGGAAATACTCATAAATATTGGTTGATTTCTGTTATCACTTCTACGTGGTTTTTAATGATATTAAACTTTTTATATTGGCAATGTCTTGAATTTTCTTCAAGTAAGATTTGTTCTTCACAAGTTTCTTTTTGGTGAGTGTTTCATTTCATTATCTTTTGATATTAGGCAGTATCTGACATCGGGAATTACTTTTACAATTTCTGATTCTTGTATGGTAGGTAACGGATAAAGGTAGTGGAAATCGAATTCATTTTTGTAATTGATAGGGACAGCAATAAATTAAGTAATTCGTAAGGAATCAATTTTGGAATTTACTTTTAACAGTGATTCGTATCCTAATACGTTTCCGCGATTTGGTTCGTATGATAACTGATTTTTATAATGTAATGATATTCTCTGTAGTTCTACTAATAGTTTGTCATGGTTTATGATACTAGGGTGCAGAATTCTTAACTTGCAAAATGTTATAGAATCCTGTAAAATATTCAGGATAGTGTTGAAGAATATTATTAATTGATTATATAAGTCTTTTGCAAATAAAATATCTACTTGTTCTTGATTTCTTATGGGCATTTCATTAAGTTGTAAGATTCGTGATTTTAAAACTATTTCGTTATACTCTATATCTCGTACTGTATCGTTAAAATTGTTTATAATTTGGTGGTTTACTGAGTGGCTAGTTTTAATTGGTTTTCTAAATGATGTTCGTTATCTTGTAAGTGTCCAAGAATTTTACTATATCGTTCGCCATCTTCTGCGTCTAAATTAGCAGTTACAAATTTGAACATTTTTCCAAATCCGTCGATAAGGCCTCTTTTGGATTTAGTGTTAATAACAAATAATGTATTTAATTTATGTTTCGCTGTATTTAAGCTCAATTGTATTTCATAGCCTAGAGAAAAATAGCTATAAAATAAAATTTATTTAATTTTTGTCAATATTTTACTTATGTATAAAAAGAACGCATGATGGAATTCAGAAAAGATACTTTATCAAATGGGTTTAAAAACTTAATAGTATATCATCTGAAAACATCTGCAGTGTCATGCACCGAACTTTCTTATACGTATATGGGTTAAACCATGTCGTAGTAACCCTATTTTTCTAATTTATAATATGTGTTCTAATCTTTAGATCGCTTTTACAGTAAATGTATTTCTTAGAAACAAAATAAAATGTCAAACTTCAAAATATTTAGGTCTATTTTGTTCAACAATTGACAGGCGCAGATGATACGATTTATGTAAAAATATATATAATAAGCAGAAATATATTTTGATGATACTACTTTTTTTGGAAAAATAATGCACAAAAAAGTTGTGCCAAATAAAAATATCTTTAATTTTTGTTCACGAAATTTGTCTATAACTGTAACCATTTTTGAGTAAATGCAGAAACTGCAAAAATTGACTAGAGTAAACAGGCATTTCCGCTTTGAATATTTTTTCAAAAATAGGAGGTGCACATCTCAAGCATTTGCAAATCT
This sequence comes from Nebria salina, assembly GCA_944039245.1. Lineage (NCBI taxonomy): Eukaryota > Metazoa > Arthropoda > Insecta > Coleoptera > Carabidae > Nebria > Nebria salina. The sequence continues at coordinate 12,386,634 of OX063288.1, forward strand.
AAAGTTTAAAGTTTCATAATTTAAGCTTCAACCGTTTAGGCTGTAGAGAACATACACACAAACACACACACACACACGCAAACATACAGACGTCATTCCAAAAATAGTTGGAATCGATTCAGGGAAGGTCAAAACGTATATTTTTCATGATTACAATACTTACTTATACTGCGTATAAGAAAGTAAAAATATAACTTTGTGTTGTTGCTTGAGCACCACTGGTTTAAATTTTTTTTTCTTTTTCATAGTTGGATGTACCTCTTTGTCTTGTATAAAATGGTCGTATACTATTTTATTGTATCTATAATAACATAGAAGTTATTCGAGGTAGCTTAAACTATTCTTTAGTATCTTGAAAATCTTAAAACTCTAAATGAGCCTGAATTTCGAATATAGTGCGGGTCCGCCCACTGGTCAATGCGAGCTCAATAACGCCACAGCTTACCTTTTAAAAACTTTATGGGGTTTCCCTAGTGTTAAAACCGTAAAATGAAATCTGTTTTAAAATCAATACTAGATGTAGAGGAAAAAAGATAGAGCCACGATATTTGGTACACATATTTATTGAATGTGAAACTTAATGATTATGTTATACAATGTTGAAAAAATATTAAATTTCGGTCAGGACGGCCGGTTGTTGCCGCGATTTCTTCAGAATTTCTTCATCTGCGCGGCACAGTGCAGGGATCACAACTTTGAACGCCAGAATAAAGACGAAGATTTTTCTGTGGGTGGGTAATATTATTGACGGTAATATGTTGAGTTTTTAAAAATTATTGATTTTTACTACGTTTTTAGGATTGTTTAAGAAGTCATCACGTATAACTAGGTATACATATTTTGTATAAAACTAAACATATTACCGTCAATAAATTTTCAAGGTAAAACAAAAATCGTCTCTCCATCTTTATTCTTCTTCATCTAGTATGGATTATAAAAAATTATTTCATTTGCCGGTTTTAACACTAGGAAAACCCCTTAAACGCGTTTATCACGTAACAACAATTTTCAAGTTGGCTTGACCAATAACTCGGACTAATCTTTACCAATTGACTTGTAAATTTAACTGTAAATTCAAAACTGCTTTCTTCATAGAAGTACGTAGGATTTCCTCTTTATGTTTAATAGTTCAATTGTTAAGGGGTAAGGCCAATCTAGAGCTAGAAAAAAATGGTCTTTTTTCAGACTTTTTTAAACGAATGTAAACATCTTGTATAAAAATCGTTTACATGTATTGAATAAGCATATATTTGACTACATTAAGAATTCTTTTCATTACTAAATATGTGAAGTTGGGGGCGTTAGTGTTGTGTAACCTATGAAGCTTTTTAGAAGCAGCACTAATCGGGCCAAAAGGTTGAGCAACCACTATTTGACCTGGGACAAAAGCGACATCAGACTATAAAGCTGAAATATATAAGCTCTCGGACAACGTAGCCGATTTTCAAAATATTAATTTTTCTAGAAATGGCGTGCGATTCAAAATAAGAATAAGATTTTAAGCTAAAAATTGCATATGAATTTGTTAATAAATAAAAAACTATCAACAATAAGAAAAAATCCTACGATGTTCGATAGAAAACTGTATATTTATTGCGACAGTAAAAGATTCATATCTATTAATCGGCTTGGATAGGCGTACTGTTTTCGCCCAGTTTCAAAAACACGATTTCAATAAAAACGCGTTTAAAGATAAGGTTGTAGATTCTGATTGAATGCTTGCATCTAGGAACGCGCTGATGGTCGCCTAATATCTGCCCCAAATTATATCGTTAAGAACATTTTTCGAGAATAATTTGAATTGTCATTTATGCTTTACAACTTTATGTATAATTTAAGATAAAAAAACAAATTTCAAATTTTTTGATTCTCTAGAGTAGCGTTACCCCTTAAGGCAATTTTTGGGCTATTTTTTTAACGATTAACGACCGTTTTCCTTTAAAAGCACGCCAGTTTTGCAAGAATAAAATCCTAGGTACTTGTCGTAGCTGTTTATATATAAAATCGAAATTTGTTTAGTTCATGATTCTAATTTAGAGATTGCAAGAGATTTTGATTCAGCCGCAAAGGACTGCAACAAAGAGGCGTCACTAGGTATATGCTGAAAAGTCACCATTTTGTTCCTTAGTTCTCGTAAAAAAAACATCTGCAGTGTCATGCACCGAACTTTCTTATACGCATATGGGTTAAACCACATCGCAGTTTCATTATTTTTCTAATTTATAATATTTGTTCAGACATTTGGAACATTTTTGCTCTAAACATATTTTTCTCATAAATATAAAATGTCAAACTTCAAACTATTTACCGTTTTCTTTTATAAGCACGCCAGTTTTGCAAAATTCAATATAAGAATAAAATCTTACGTACTTCTCGTAGCTGTTTATATATAAAATCGAAATTTGTTTAGTTTATGATTCTAATTTAGAAATTGCAAGAGATTTTGATCCGGCCGCAAAGGACTGCAACAAAGAGGCGTCACTAGATATATGCTGCAATGTCACCATTTTTTTCCTTAGATCTCGTAAAAAAAACATCTGCAGTGTCATGCACCAAACTTTCTTATACGCATATGGGTTAAACCACATCGTAGTTTCATTATTTTTCTAAATTATAATATTTGTACTGACCTTTGGAACACTTTTGCGCTAAATATATTTTTTTAATAAATATAAAATGTCTAACTTCAAACTATTTAAGTCTGGTTTGGTTTTTTTGATAAACAAATGACAGGCGCAGATGATACGATTTATATACATACACACACACACACACACACACACACACATACAGACGGACGTCATTCCAAAAATAGTTGGAATCGATTCAGGGAAGGTCAAAACGTATATTTCCGTTAAAATTTCGGGTTCCAAATTTTTCATGATTACAATCCTTACTTATACTGCGTATAAGAAAGTAATTAAAAGGCATTGATCAGTATACATACAATAAAGAATTTATTTTTCAAATTTCGATCTATTGTATGGTTTTGCAGGCAAAAATTTCACAAAATTTGCCTAAATTTATCGCCATTAAGGTAGCCTAACTCCTGAGACAGATTTTTGTTTTGTACCAGAAATATAATAAAATTAATGCAAAATACATAAAAAAATCAAAAACTGATTTAAATTAATGATTGTTTATAAAAAAATTACCCTGATTTAAATCAAGATTTAAATCATGATTTAAATCATATGATTTAAAACAGGCCAACCTTGCTTTTATATAAATACGTATTTCACATTTTATAATATTCGAAGGGCCCGGGGATTTTAGTTATATTTTGCCAAATGAACAGTTAAATTGATATGTCATACTTCAAATGTTCTTAATCGAACAAACAAGTAAAAACTTGCATTTTACTAGTCATGCATGACTTGATCTTGTGCACTAGATGATTGGTATTATGCGTTTGGCTGTTGAACGAAGGAAATCACATTATAAATCGTTTAATGCAAACTACATCCTTCCCTCCGTATCTATTTCTGCGATCTAGTTGGACTGCTAATGACGTACAATATCCTTTGAGATTTTGACATCCATGTACCCGCATACACCCGTTTCATATTATGTATTTGTACGTATATCTTTGAGCATCCAGAAACTACAATAATGAGCATTAATCAACATAAAAACACTATGTTACAAAGTCATTTCATTAAATCTAAATGATAATTTAATTTACTAACGTTCACACAACCAAGAATCATGTGAAAATACTCGTGCAGATGTATTTTATAATTACTAGAAAATCATGCAGAGAACACTGCAGAAATATATTTAAAAATTTAAATATACTTTCATTTACATGCTTACATTTACTACTCACGTCAATTAGAATAAATTTCTGCTGTGGCTTGTTCTGCACTTACTTATGCACATTATGCTAAGATCATATCACATTCTTATTATATTTGTGAATTATAACTACTAAATATATCTTAGAATAAATAATAAGTGTCAAACTTCAAATTGTATATATATTTTTTTTGTTTATTTTACAACTAACATGCAATAATGATTTGTGTGAAAAAATAGTAAATGGAAAAATTTCAAAAGCAGCTCTTTTGTTTCCGGTATCTTTTATGAAAAACATCTGCAGTGTCATACACCGAACTTTCTTATACGTAAATGGGTTAAATCACATCGTAGTTTCATTATTTATCTAATTTATTATATTTGTTTTAGCCTTTAGATTGATTTACACTAAATATATTTCTTTGAATAAAATTAAAATGTCCAACTTCAAATTATTTAAGTCTATTTTGTAAAACAATTGGAAGGCGCAGGTGATACGATTTATGTAAAAATATATATAATAAGCAGAAATTTATTTTGAAATGTGTACTCCATTTGGAAAAAGAATTCAAACAAAAGTTGTGCTAAATACCTTTAAATTTTGTTCAAAACATTTTTCTGTAACTGTAATTGTTTTTGAGTAATTGCAGAAACTGCAAAACATTACTTGAGTAAACAGGCACTTCCGCTTTGAATATTTTTCTCAAAAATGTATGTAATAATATATATAGTAAGCAGAAAATTATTCTGAAGCAAGTCCTCTTACTGGAAAATTAATTCAAACAAACGCTGTGCTGAATATAAATACCTTTAATTTATGTTCAAACAATTTTTCTGTAACTGTTACCATTTTTGAGTAATTGCAGAAACTGCAAAAAAAAGACTAGAGTAAACAGGCATTTCCGCTTTGAATATTTTTTTCAAATATAAGAGGTGCACACCCCAGGCATATGCAAATCTAAAGTTTTAAGTTTCATAATTGTAGCTTCAACCGATTAGGCTGTAGAGATCATACACATACACACAAACACACCCACAGATGCACACACACACACACAGACAGACGTCATTCCAAAAATAGTCGGAATCGATTCTGGGAAGGTCAAAACGTATATTTCCGTTAAAATCTCGAGTTCGAAATTTTTCATGATTACAATACTTACTTATACTGCGTATAAGAAAGTAAAAAATCAAATGAAAGATGTTCAAATGTTAATATGGAAAATTTTCTGTAAGAGCAAACATTTCTTAGTAATCTCCAAAACTGCAAATATTACAAGAGCAAGTAGGCTTCTCCGACCTGAATATTTTTCTGCAAAATAAGAGGTTTTCTTACCAGGTTAATACAATTCTTAAGTTTAAAGATTCACATTCAACCTCTTAGGCTGTTGAGCGCTCATACACACACACAAGAGCTCTCTCTCACACACACACCCACATATATACAGAGGAAAACAGACGGACATCATTCCCAAAATAGTCGGAGTCGATTCAGGAATGTTCAAAACATGTCCTTCCGTTAAAATATCGAGATCGAAATTATTCATGAATGCAATACTTACTTATACTGCGTGAGAGAGAGTCAAACTCGCTGTGATAAATTATAAATCTTATATGTCCTTATAACATTAATGACTGTAAGTACAATATTGAATTAATAATTAATTAGTATTAGAGTAAACATACCATTTGCATGAATCAGGTCTATTCTCATATTCTCATCAATTTATAATTGCTTATTACTTTGGTGCATTACCAACAAACCCTTACCGCACAAGTAATTTCAAATGAAAAATAAATGGTGACCGTAAGGCATTAATTTATAATGGTCCGGTGTTATTAAAATTTCACAGTGAGCAGACGTTGAACTATATCTTTCTTAACAAGAACAGTCACCGTTGATAAGTGATACTGTGCACTATGGTTGTGAGTGGGTGAATTGTGCACATACGAACGCATACGAGGGGTGACGTGGTCCAAGGGACGAGCGATGCTGTTGGTCAAACCAATGATGTATGTTGATGGCAGATTGCTAATTGTCGAGTCACTGTCATTTCATGAATTTGCTTATTTCCTTATCCTCATTGTTATTACCGCTAATCAGGGCGTGCCTGGCTTGTTCCAAGATTAGATCTGATAGCAGGTAATTCAATATAGGATATGATTGCATTTCGATTGCAGGACCTGTGTTTCAGTACATGCACCGTGGGTGCGGGTGGTTTTTCTTTAGGGTGGATCTGGGTTCGCCCAGGATTGGACCTAAAAGAAATTCGTCCAAGCAGGGTTGATCTGACAGAGGTCCAGGGAGAGTCCTACTTAGGGTTGCCTACCATGTGGGGTGAGCCAAGTAGACCCACTAGAAGATGCCTATTAGGGAATGCCCGTAATGGAAGCCTGCCTTCAGGGTGGATCTGTTAGAGGATGCCCATAAGGGAAGTTTGCCATCAAGGTGGACCTGGCAGAGGTCCAGGGTTAGACCTGTTGGTGGATGAGCTTGTCGTGCACAAGTATGAACGGGGCTTTAAAGCACTGTATCTATATTCTGTAACCTACCTGCCTTGTGGTATCGGTATGACATGTTGTGTTTTTAGAATGCATGTGTGTAGGATACTAAGTACTATTGTATTTTTTAACCGATCTTTAACTACGTTAGAAAATGCGCTATTATATATTTAAATATATATATTTATTTATTTATTTATATATATTTATATATATATATATATATATATATATATATATATATATATATATATTTATATATAAATATATATATATATATATATATATATATATATTTATATGTATATATATTTATATATATATATATATATATATATATATATATATATATATATATATATATATAAATATGCATATAGACATTCGGTATGGTTCGCTGGGTAGGGCCCACCACAGTTGGCGCAGGTGGCAGGGGTGTCTGGAGTCTTTGTGCATGTGTGCGTCAGGTGTCCATTTGCGCATTTGAGGTAGCGTGGACGGAACCGACAGTTAGATTCGTGACCTCACTGTTGACAGCGATGGTTTTGTATTACGTGTTTTTTATGTAGGTGTCGCTCCCATTCTACCTTAACGTTGAAGAAGTATTTCGTGTTGTTGTTGTTGAGTGTTTTTGTCGTGTGTTTGCTATCTGTGGTGATGAGGTAGAGTGGGCGTCTGGTGCTTTGCATTTTGAAGACCTTGTTTATTGTTAATCTTTAGTGAGTCAGTTCTGTCCGTAGTTCTTCGGGCTCTGGGGCGCTGTCTAAGCCTCTCAGACCAAACGCGTACGATTTGTCTTGTCGGTTAGAGTATGTGTGGTAGTATATGTCATTGTCGGTGTTCATGTCATTTATTAGTCTCTGTCTCTCCTATTCCTCGTGCACGTAAATGTTGGTGTTGTTTGTGGTGTATTTTACGTGGTATCCCTTGGTGGCAAATCTTTTTATGTAATCCATGAGTTTTGAAGCGTTGTTTGGGATGGTTTGAAAAATTATAAGAGGAAGAGGTCTAGTTTTTATTAGGGCCGAATTCTTCTGTATCTGTTTCTGACTCTACATGGTCAGTAAGTGGCTCGTATCTGTTTTGTGTCGTTGTTTTCGAGGTGCTGGGGTAGATTTTGATGATGTCCTGGGAAATTTGTACGTCCTGTCGGAAGTAGAGTCGTCTTCCGTTCTTGCCCTTGTTTAATTTTTGGCTGCAACGAACAGCTGGCTTACCTTAAAGTTAGGCGATATTGATTTTCCCAGTGGAGGGTTGATGGTTTTTCCATCTTTTGGGGTCAGGGTTTCCCCGCTTGACTTTAATTCCGTGGATCTGGGCTCCGGCTCTTGGTTGGAAAAGTCAAAGGTCTAAGGGAGACTTTCCGCCGATAAGGTTAGTGCAGCCTGCAGGGTTTATTTCCCTAGTGGATATGGGATTCACCCGAAGGTTATCCCTTATGCGCTAAGCCTTAAGGGCCAGTTTTGTTTGTAGAGCCGCGTGGGGTTGGCTGGGAAGTAGGCACGACGGTCTTGTTAGGGGCCGGCTTTGTTGGGGGGCGCTTCTTGGGGCCCGGTGTGGCTGGTCGTGGCAGGGGCCTTGGAAGGTCGGGTCTCCAGGCCCGGACGCCGGGTGGTCGGTGGCCCCGTTTGTACACCTCCACGGGTGGAGCCTTAAAGGTGGCCATCATGCGGGGTGGCTGTGACAGCCACCTGTTGATTTCCCTCATCTCAGGCGTTGTGATGGGTGAATGCTCCCGGGTGGTCCTGGTGGGAGTGGTCGTCGAATAAATAAGATTAGTTGTGGTACCTTTTTAGTTCTTTAATGTGGAGGCGCCGTAGTGTTTTCCCTGCTCCATTCTCTAGTTGGTAGACTTGAGGAGCAACTTCGTTGTCAAGTGACCGGAGTATCTCGGTGCTTGTTTGGCGGTAAAGCCACGGGTTGCGATGAAGAGCGGGTGCTCTCTTCGGAGGACGAGTTCCGCAGGTTTACATGGTCATGCGGTCGTGGAAAACGATGATATATTCATATACTTGCGTAACAGGGTAGTGGCCCCACAATGTCAGTACTCACCATCTCCCAGGGTTTGGCGATGCGCGGCGGTCCCATGGTTCCACCCATAGCGTTCTGAGTAGCCTTGTAAGTCTGGCAACTTGGTCACCGCCGCACAGTGGATATTTTAAGGTATTGGATTTTTGAGTATATTTTTAGACCACCTTATTAAGAAGACTTTGAAATATAGACAACAATAATTTTTTTTATTATAACATTACAGAAATACATAAAAACGACGTCTAAACACAAAACCTTCAAAATATACTTTTTTGAAATGTAAAATGCAAATCGCTATATCTTTTTACTTTCTTATACGCAGTATAAGTAAGTATTGTAATCATGAAAAATTTCGAACTCGAGATTTTAACGGAAATATACGTTTTGACCATCCCTGAATCGATTCCGACTATTTTTTTAATGACGTCCATCTGTGTGTGTATGTCTGTGTGTGTGTTTGTGTGTGTGTGTGTATGTTCTCTACAGCCTAAACGGTCGAAGCTAAAATTATGAAACTTTAAACTTAAGATTTGCATATACCTGGGGTGTGCACCTCCTATTTTGAAAACAATATTCAAAGCGGAAGTGCCTGTTTACCCTGGTCATTTTTTTGCATTTCCTGCAATTACTCAAAAATGGTTACAGTTACGGTAAACGTTTATGAACAAAAATTAAAAGTATTTATATTTAGCACAACTTTTGTACGAATTATTTTTCCATTAAGAGTACTGGCTTCTGCGCCTGTCAATTGTTTAACAAAATAGACTTAAATAATTTGAAGTTTGACATTTTATATTGTTTCTAAGAAATATAGTTACTGTAAAAGCGATCTAAAGGTTAGAACAAATTTTTTAAATTAGAAAAATAAGGTAACAACGATGTGGTTTAACCCATATGCGTATAAGAAAGTTCGGTGCATGACACTGCAGATGTTTTCTGATGAATTGTAGGAATACTTGCTAATAATATTACTAATTATTTTGCAAGAATGCTTAATTATTTCTTAATTACCTACATTGTTACCAATTGCATTAAATATTTGCACTCTCCAAATCTAGTAAGTAAACAATATAAATAGGCAGTAATAGTGTCATACTTTAAGTTCTTGTGTTAATATTAAACCATAAACATGCATGTTCAATTAAGCTATTTGAAAGAGTTTAGTTAAGTTATAAAACTACATATCGCGTTGCATAAAATAATATTTAAAGTGATAGTTTTAGCGGCATTTACAGACAAAAAATATAAAAAATTAACTAACGCATAAAAGCATTATTTATAAAGATACTTTATGTGAAGATGCTCTTAATTTATTTATTATTTAGCTTAGTTTTATATATCAATCAGAAATAAGCCATGAAACTGAAAATTATATTTTTTGATAACCACTAATAATTTTTTTTTTCCATTTCCTAATAGTACTTGATACGCTATGAGAGCGATCATTTTGATAAATAACACATTTCCAGCCAAAACAAAAATAAAATTACTAAATTTATACGCTATGCGAGCTATGGATTTGAAAGATTAAGCATTATCAAACCAAAACTAAGACATTTTTTTCAAAGTTAAACTTTGGTTTAATTGCTAATTTTATGCTAAGTAATAAGCAAAAAAAATCTTCAAAATCTATATTAATTAGCGAAAGGCAGAGTTTTGGCCACTTTTCGAGCGTTTTGTCTCCCTGTGCGCCGTATTTTGTGCCGTCGCGGAACATGCCAGTAGTATCGTAAGGCTAATCTTGCCTGTGTTTTGCCCATGTGCCCGGCTTCCGGTCGGTCATGACATTCAGTGAGGACGGGTCCAAGAATTTCAAATGCAGGTGGCCCTAGATGATTTGATATTCGGGATGGTCTTGGGGCTTTTGCGTGGTCATACCATAGGCAACCGGTGGTGATGGTGGCAAGCCTGGCCAGTGGTTCGGTAGTAGGGAGTGGCATTCTGCTGAGGGTGTCGGCCAGATGATTCAATGCCCCTTACCGATACTCTACTTCGAAATCATACTGTTCCAACAATACTGCCCAGCGGGCGAGGCAGCCGGTCGGGTTCCGTTGGGTGTTCAGTCAACGTAACGCTTGGTGGTCGGTGACCTCCGTAAACTGGTACCCCTCCAGATACATCCGCATCTTTTGTATGCCCCAGACAATGGTTAGACATTCCTTTTCGATGACGGAGTAATTTTTCTCAGCGGGGGAAAGATTTCGGCTAGCGTAGGCGATTACGTACTGGTTCTCATTTGTACCTTGAATCAAAGTAGCTCCTACTCCGTAATCAGAAGCGTCGGTTTGCAAATAGAATCACTGGTTGAAATCGGGACAGGCGAGCACTGGTGCTGTGGTAAGACAGCTTTTAAGCTGGTCAAATGCCCGTTCATGTTCGGAGCCCCATTTCCAGGGTCCCTGTTTTTACAACAGCTAGGTAAGTGGAGCCACCTGTCGCGAGAAATCTATGATGAACCGTCGATACCATGAAGATCTGAGGTCAAAGTGGTATTTCTGTGGATTTATTCGCAGGTTCGCGTTTTTGTGTCGTCGAAAAGCCTCCTTGAGATGCTTCAGATGGTCTTGCATGGTGTTACTGACGACGACGATATTGTCCAGATAAGCGAATGTATGTGGTTCCAACCCTAGTCCGTTGATCTAGTCTAGCAGCCGCTGGAAGGTTGCGGGGGCCGCATGTAGCCCAAACGGCATAACCCGGAATTGGAAGGGGCCGCGGCCCACCACCGCGAAAGCCGTGAGGGGCCGGCTGTCGGGTGTAAGCGCTACCCGCCAGTATCCGTTTTTTAGGTCTATAGTTGAAAAGTATTTGGCGGCCCGTAGTTTGTCTAAAATTGCGTTGATATATGGAAGTGGATATGCATCTTTCGCGGTGACCTCGACCACCTTACGGAAGTCGATACAAAATCTAGGTTTTCCGTCTTTCTTTCATACGATTACGGTCGGAGAACTCCAGGGGCTTTGGGAAGGTTCGATGATTCCCTCGGACAGCATTTTATCCACTACCTCGTCGATAAAATGCTGCATTTTCGGATTGCGGGGCATGTAGCGTTGCTTGATAGGTTGATTGTGTTTCAGGTGGATCTGGTGTTCTAGCAAACTTTGGAAGGTCCTGTTTGAGGAGGTCGGCTAATTTATCTTCGTCAGAGCGTTCTGCCTCAGCTGTGATTTTGGCAAGTGCATGCTCTGGGCGAGTTTTTACCGATGTGCTCGACTTCTTGAAGGATGCAGCCGGCCGGTCGAAGGTGATTTACTGTTTCCACGGGTGAAATGTCATTTTGAAGGACCTCATAATGTCCATCTCAAGGATCATTCTCAAGGTCAGTGATGGTAGGCTCAAGAGCCTGACCCGTCTCCATATGCCGGCGATAACGTATCCTATTGTGATTGCTCCGGTAATCGGTACAATGCTACCATCAGCCATTTGGCTTGAGCTAGTGGAGTTTTTTTCCAGCGGGTTAGCTATATCGCGGTATAGTTCCGCGATTTCTAAATTAATGTAGAAGGATGTGGCCCCGGTGTCTAGCAGCGCTACTATGGGCGGGTCTTTGATACGGACTTCGATGTACAGGCGGTTTTTTCCATTATCATGACACTTGATGAAAGTTAGGGGATGCGTGCGAACGACATAAGGGATTATTGTGCGGAACTGCCCCTTCCCTGATTTGGGACAGTCCGGTTGGCGTTTCCTGCCGTGGTAATCCCGCAGAAATCCCGGATTAGCACGTCGCGGCGACCACATTTGGAACAGAATATTCTCTGTGGATTTCGGCACCCGGTCCAAAAGTGTCCTGTCTCTCCACATCTACAACAAGTTGGTGGGCTTCTCTCGGTGGTACGTAGGGCGGGAGTGACTTGGGCAACGGGTTCCACCGCGGGAATTCGGGGAGTTCGGTTACTCTTCATGTCTCGCTGAAGACGCTCGAAGTTGTCGATTTCCAAAATCAACTCGCGCATTGTGTTGAAATCACGTCGTTTGATGTATTACCAGTATTCGGGTAGTAAGTTGTTGTAGACGCGGAACAGTGTCTGTTCTTCGGACATGCCACCGTGTCGGCGAATCTGTGTCTGTACGTCGATCAGATATTCGCGCCCGGTTTCGTGGGTTTTCTGTTTTCGGTTGCCTATCGATTCCTCGAGACGTAGGACGTAGTCCGCTGGTAAATAGTAGGCCCGGAAGTCAATTAGAAAATCTCCCCAATTGGTCCAAAGGTCCCGATTGTTCCGGACCCAAAGAAGTGCTGAGCCCCGCAATAAATCGGGTAGAGCGGCGATCAGTGGGTTTGCATCCACCCCGTAGCTGTCTTTCAGCTCTGCCAGCTTTTCGAGGAAGGTGACGCTATCGGTTTTGCCGTCGAAGAAAGTGTTATATATGCGGACCATCTCGCAGATGTTACGAGGTCGGCCAAGAACTGCCTCAGTAAGTGGTGCCATCCCGTGTGCACCAAGTGCGTAGCTGGTGGCTGGGTCTACGCAGTATCCTTTGGTGGATCGATCATAGGTTCGGTGTCAGATACTTCAGAATCAGACATGTTGTTTTCTTGAATATATTAGACCTATGTAACGTCGTTTCGTACGCGTCACTGGCTTGTCGCACGCTGCGGTAATTTCTGCTCGGACAACAAGCAGTCGGCGGGGTGATCTGTAATACAGTACTTGGGGGTGGAGTAAGGAAAGAGACGGAGACGGAGCGTGCAGGTCCCAGATAGCTCTGTGGAGCTTATGTTCAGTTTCCGTGCAATCAGTTAATAAATTCAGTTTTCAAACGGTATTTGTTTTCGGTAAAAACACAGGGTACAACTTAATATACCCAATCGGAGACGGCGTTGCGGATGATAAAACGTTGGTGAGACAGCTAGAGGAGAACAGTTACACAGTGTTTACCCTTGGTGGACACACCTGCAGGTACGATAATAAGAAACTACTAGGTAATCCCTTGGCCGACACGCCGGCAAGATACCTGGAGAACAGTTTACACAGTGTTTACCCTTGGTGGATACACCTACAGGTACTATAATAAGAAACTACTAGGTAATCCCTTGGCAGACACGCCGGCAAGATACTTGGAGAACAGTTACACAGAGTTTTACCCTCGGTGGACGCAACTGCAGGTACTATAATAAGAAACTACTAGATAATTCCTTGGCCAACACGCCGGCAAGATACCTGGAGAACAGTTTACACATAGTTTACCCACGGTGGACACGCCTACAGGTACTATTATAAGAAAGTACTAGGTGATCTCTTGGCGGGCACGCCGGCAAGATACCTGGAGAACAGTTAAACCCAGCAACACAAATAAATACGGTAGTTATTTTGCCTCACCATGTGTTTTTCGGCATCTGTATGATAGATATGTAAACGGAAAATACGGAGAATAATGGTGAATATGGTGCGGTCCTTTAGGTTATGCTAACGGTGATCGACTATGTGTTGATAAGAGATATAGGCCCTTTTTATACCAATCGGGGTATAGGTGAATACATGAGTAAAACAAAGATAAACATCTACAGTGTCATGCACCGAACTTTCTTATACGCATATGGGTTAAACCATATCGTAGTTACATTATTTTTTAATTTATAATATTTGTTCTAACCTTTAGATCGCTTTTACAGTAATTATATTTCTAAGAATAAATATAAAATGTCAAACTTCAAATTATTTAAGTCTATTTAGTTAAACAATTGGAAGGCGCAGGTGATACGATTTATGTAAAAATATATATAATAAGCAGAAATTTAATTTGAAATTTGTACTCCATTTGGAAAAAGAATTCAAACAAAAGTTGTGCTAAATACCTTTAAATTTTGTTCAAAACATTTTTCTGTAACTGTAACTGTTTTTGAGTAATTGCAGAAACTGCAAAACATTACTTGAGTAAACAGGCACTTCCGCTTTGAATATTTTTTTCAAAAATAGGAGGTGCACACCCCAGGCATATGGAACTCAAGTTTCATAATTTTATCTGCAACCGTTCAGGCTATAGAGTACATACACACATACACACACAGACACACACACACACACTCACACACACACACACATACAGTCGTCATTCCAAAAATAGTTGGAATCGATTCAGGGAAGGTCCAAAACTATATTTCCCTTAAAATCACGAGATCGAAATTTTTCATGATTACAATACTTACTTATACTGCGTATAACAAAGTAAAAATACTATCAAAGCTGAATTTTGGTTTTGACTAGATAACGGACAGAAAATATCGGCAGAGACCAGTATTTTTAGACGATGACCTGACTTTTACCCACAGAGCCGTAGTCATTTTTCATTTTCAAGTATCTTTATTGTTGATGTTAAATTGTTACATTATTTACTGAAATAATAACGTTTTTACAAAATGGTTGGTTTTGTCAGAGCTCTTACTCACAGGGGGAGTGTATGTCTGTGTTTGAGTATAATTGCGTTGTTTGCTTAAATTCGTTGTTCTATTGTTTTCTGTTACAAGTTATAACTTTTTCTTTTAGAATGTGTTAGAATTGTATTTATGGGAAAAAGGGGACAAGAAAAAAAACCCATTTTACTTCACATGAAGTATTTTGTTAAAACTTAAAACTAGCCTTACTAAATTAAAATTAACATTTATGTTGATGATGAATGTACATTTATTGTGTATGACATATGTTTCGTTTTGTGTAGTGTTGTGAGGATGTTTCAGGTGTTCTGTTCATTGAACTCTTCTAGAGATATGGGTAGGTTTTGGTAGGGTAACTTGTTTATTAGTTTACGTGTGGTGTTGTTGTCGTGTATGTGTGAGATTTTTTTTATAAGTGTGTTTGGATTAAGTAGTGTCTTTTTATTCAATTTTTGTGATTTGTCTTGTATGTATGCATGTGTGGTATGTAAGTGTCTTCGTGTAGTTGTGTAATGCGTTTGTACCTTCAAGAGCTGGTCGCTATTCGCAGGCACTTATTTTGGAGGCGTTGCTATTGTAGTATGGTGGTGGCAGCTGCATTACACCAAACTGAGGCTGCAATTGATGGGACGGATGATTGATGTGTATGTGAGGATTTTATTTTTTTATGGATAAGGAGCTGTTCTTTAATAGGAGAGCGTACAGGTTGCTAATGACGGTGCGTGCTTTGTTTGATGCATGTGTGATGTATGGGCCGTGGCTTAGTGTTCTGTGTAGCTGTATTCCTAGGTATTTCATTGTGTTTGTGGGGGTGATTTTTTGGTTGTGTATGACAAGTGGTGTGACTATTCTGTTGTTTGTGAATTTACGTGTGAAGTCTATGGTTTCGGTTATGTTGGCGTTTATGTTTATTTTCCATATCACCCAGTATTTTTCTAAGATGTTTATGTGTATTTGTATTTGTTTAGTGGCTACTTGGGCGTTGAATGCGTGTGCGTATATTGCGGTGGCTTCGGCGTATTGTGCTGTGTGTGTATTTGGGAACGTGGGGATTGCGCTAATGAAAGAGTTGAACAATTTGGGGCCAAGGAAGCTGCCTTGTGGGATTCTTGCTACAATAAATTTAGGGTTAGAAAAGGAGTTGTTAATTTTGGTGCGAAAGTATCGATTTGTGTGGTATGAGTACAGAAGTTTGGCTAACGTGGGAGGGAATCGGAAGGATATTAATTTGGCCATGAGCCCTACTGTCCAGACTGTGTCTGAGGCTTTTTCAATGTCCAGTAGGGCCATGACCGCTACCTTATTACTTTCTTATACGCAGGATAAGTAAGTATTGTAATCATGAAAAATTTCGATCTCGTGATTTTAACGGAAATATAGTTTTGGACCTTCTCTGAATCGATTCCAACTATTTTTGGAATGACGTCTGTATGTATGTGTGTGTGTGTGTGAGTGTGTGTGTGTGTGTGTGTGTCTGTGTGTGTATGTGTGTATGTACTCTATAGCCTGAACGGTTGCAGATAAAATTATGAAACTTGAGTTCCATATGCCTGGGGTGTGCACCTCCTATTTTTGAAAAAAATATTCAAAGCGGAAGTGCCTGTTTACTCAAGTAATGTTTTGCAGTTTCTGCAATTACTCAAAAACAGTTACAGTTACAGAAAAATGTTTTGAACAAAATTTAAAGGTATTTAGCACAACTTTTGTTTGAATTCTTTTTCCAAATGGAGTACAAATTTCAAATTAAATTTCTGCTTATTATATATATTTTTACATAAATCGTATCACCTGCGCCTTCCAATTGTTTAACTAAATAGACTTAAATAATTTGAAGTTTGACATTTTATATTTATTCTTAGAAATATAATTACTGTAAAAGCGATCTAAAGGTTAGAACAAATATTATAAATTAAAAAATAATGTAACTACGATATGGTTTAACCCATATGCGTATAAGAAAGTTCGGTGCATGACACTGTAGATGTTTATCTTTGTTTTACTCATGTATTCACCTATACCCCGATTGGTATAAAAAGGGCCTATATCTCTTATCAACACACAGTCGATCACCGTTAGCATAACCTAAAGGACCGCACCATATTCACCATTATTCTCCGTATTTTCCGTTTACATATCTATCATACAGATGCCGAAAAACACATGGTGAGACAAAATAACTACCGTATTTATTTGTGTTGCTGGGTTTAACTGTTCTCCAGGTATCTTGCCGGCGTGTCCGCCAAGAGATCACCTAGTACTTTCTTATAATAGTACCTGTAGGCGTGTCCACCGTGGGTAAACTATGTGTAAACTGTTCTCCAGGTATCTTGCCGGCGTGTTGGCCAAGGAATTATCTAGTAGTTTCTTATTATAGTACCTGCAGTTGCGTCCACCGAGGGTAAAACTCTGTGTAACTGTTCTCCAAGTATCTTGCCGGCGTGTCTGCCAAGGGATTACCTAGTAGTTTCTTATTATAGTACCTGTAGGTGTATCCACCAAGGGTAAACACTGTGTAAACTGTTCTCCAGGTATCTTGCCGGCGTGTCGGCCAAAAGATTACCTAGTAGTTTCTTATTATCGTACCTGCAGGTGTGTCCACCAAGGGTAAACACTGTGTAACTGTTCTCCTCTAGCTGTCTCACCAACGTTTTATCATCCGCAACGCCGTCTCCGATTGGGTATATTAAGTTGTACCCTGTGTTTTTACCGAAAACAAATACCGTTTGAAAACTGAATTTATTAACTGATTGCACGGAAACTGAACATAAGCTCCACAGAGCTATCTGGGACCTGCACGCTCCGTCTCCGTCTCTTTCCTTACTCCACCCCCAAGTACTGTATTACAGATCACCCCGCCGACTGCTTGTTGTCCGAGCAGAAATTACCGCAGCGTGCGACAAGCCAGTGACGCGTACGAAACGACGTTACATAGGTCTAATATATTCAAGAAAACAACATGTCTGATTCTGAAGTATCTGACACCGAACCTATGATCGATCCACCAAAGGATACTGCGTAGACCCAGCCACCAGCTACGCACTTGGTGCACACGGGATGGCACCACTTACTGAGGCAGTTCTTGGCCGACCTCGTAACATCTGCGAGATGGTCCGCATATATAACACTTTCTTCGACGGCAAAACCGATAGCGTCACCTTCCTCGAAAAGCTGGCAGAGCTGAAAGACAGCTACGGGGTGGATGCAAACCCACTGATCGCCGCTCTACCCGTTTTATTGCGGGGCTCAGCACTTCTTTGGGTCCGGAACAACCGGGACCTTTGGACCAATTGGGGAGATTTTCTAATTGACTTCCGGGCCTACTTTTTACCAGCGGACTACGTCCTACGTCTCGAGGAATCGATAGGCAACCGAAAACAGAAAACCCACGAAACCGGGCGCGAATATATGATCAACATACAGACACAGATTCGCCGACACGGTGGCATGTCCGAAGAACAGACACTGTTCCGCGTCTACAACAACTTACTACCCGAATACTGGTAATACATCAAACGACGTGATTTCAACACAATGCGCGAGTTGATTTTGGAAATCGACAACTTCGAGCGTCTTCAGCGAGACATGAAGAGTAACCGAACTCCCCGAATTCCCGCGGTGGAACCCGTTGCCCAAGTCACTCCCACCCTACGTACCACCGAGAGAAGCCCACCAACTTGTTGTAGATGTGGAGAGACAGGACACTTTTGGACCGGGTGCCGAAATCCACAGAGAATATTCTGTTCCAAATGTGGTCGCCGCGACGTGCTAATCCGGGATTTCTGCGGGATTACCACGGCAGGAAACGCCAACCGGACTGTCCCAAATCAGGGAAGGGGCAGTTCCGCACAATAATCCCTTATGTCGTTCGCACGCATCCCCTAACTTTCATCAAGTGTCATGATAATGGAAAAAACCGCCTGTACATCGAAGTCCGTATCAAAGACCCGCCCATAGTAGCGCTGCTAGACACCGGGGCCACATCCTTCTACATTAATTTAGAAATCGCGGAACTATACCGCGATATAGCTAACCCGCTGGAAAAAAACTCCACTAGCTCAAGCCAAATGGCTGATGGTAGCATTGTACCGATTACCGGAGCAATCACAATAGGATACGTTATCGCCGGCATATGGAGACGGGTCAGGCTCTTGAGCCTACCATCACTGACCTCGAGAATGATCCTTGAGATGGACATTATGAGGTCCTTCAAAATGACATTTCACCCGTGGAAACAGTAAATCACCTTCGACCGGCCGGCTGCATCCTTCAAGAAGTCGAGCACATCGGCAAAAACTCGCCCAGAGCATGCACTTGCCAAAATCACAGCTGAGGCAGAACGCTCTGACGAAGATAAATTAGCCGACCTCCTCAAACAGGACCTTCCAAAGTTTGCTAGAACACCAGATCCACCTGAAACACAATCAACCTATCAAGCAACGCTACATGCCCCGCAATCCGAAAATGCAGCATTTTATCGACGAGGTAGTGGATAAAATGCTGTCCGAGGGAATCATCGAACCTTCCCAAAGCCCCTGGAGTTCTCCGACCGTAATCGTATGAAAGAAAGACGGAAAACCTAGATTTTGTATCGACTTCCGTAAGGTGGTCGAGGTCACCGCGAAAGATGCATATCCACTTCCATATATCAACGCAATTTTAGACAAACTACGGGCCGCCAAATACTTTTCAACTATAGACCTAAAAAACGGATACTGGCGGGTAGCGCTTACACCCGACAGCCGGCCCCTCACGGCTTTCGCGGTGGTGGGCCGCGGCCCCTTCCAATTCCGGGTTATGCCGTTTGGGCTACATGCGGCCCCCGCAACCTTCCAGCGGCTGCTAGACTAGATCAACGGACTAGGGTTGGAACCACATACATTCGCTTATCTGGACAATATCGTCGTCGTCAGTAACACCATGCAAGACCATCTGAAGCATCTCAAGGAGGCTTTTCGACGACACAAAAACGCGAACCTGCGAATAAATCCACAGAAATACCACTTTGACCTCAGATCTTCATGGTATCGACGGTTCATCATAGATTTCTCGCGACAGGTGGCTCCACTTACCTAGCTGTTGTAAAAACAGGGACCCTGGAAATGGGGCTCCGAACATGAACGGGCATTTGACCAGCTTAAAAGCTGTCTTACCACAGCACCAGTGCTCGCCTGTCCCGATTTCAACCAGTGATTCTATTTGCAAACCGACGCTTCTGATTACGGAGTAGGAGCTACTTTGATTCAAGGTACAAATGAGAACCAGTACGTAATCGCCTACGCTAGCCGAAATCTTTCCCCCGCTGAGAAAAATTACTCCGTCATCGAAAAGGAATGTCTAACCATTGTCTGGGGCATACAAAAGATGCGGATGTATCTGGAGGGGTACCAGTTTACGGAGGTCACCGACCACCAAGCGTTACGTTGACTGAACACCCAACGGAACCCGACCGGCTGCCTCGCCCGCTGGGCAGTATTGTTGGAACAGTATGATTTCGAAGTAGAGTATCGGTAAGGGGCATTGAATCATCTGGCCGACACCCTCAGCAGAATGCCACTCCCTACTACCGAACCACTGGCCAGGCTTGCCACCATCACCACCGGTTGCCTATGGTATGACCACGCAAAAGCCCCAAGACCATCCCGAATATCAAATCATCTAGGGCCACCTGCATTTGAAATTCTTGGACCCGTCCTCACTGAATGTCATGACCGACCGGAAGCCGGGCACATGGGCAAAACACAGGCAAGATTAGCCTTACGATACTACTGGCATGTTCCGCGACGGCACAAAATACGGCGCACAGGGAGACAAAACGCTCGAAAAGTGGCCAAAACTCTGCCTTTCGCTAATTAATATAGATTTTGAAGATTTTTTTTGCTTATTACTTAGCATAAAATTAGCAATTAAACCAAAGTTTAACTTTGAAAAAAATGTCTTAGTTTTGGTTTGATAATGCTTAATCTTTCAAATCCATAGCTCGCATAGCGTATAAATTTAGTAATTTTATTTTTGTTTTGGCTGGAAATGTGTTATTTATCAAAATGATCGCTCTCATAGCGTATCAAGTACTATTAGGAAATGGAAAAAAAAAATTATTAGTGGTTATCAAAAAATATAATTTTCAGTTTCATGGCTTATTTCTGATTGATATATAAAACTAAGCTAAATAATAAATAAATTAAGAGCATCTTCACATAAAGTATCTTTATAAATAATGCTTTTATGCGTTAGTTAATTTTTTATATTTTTTGTCTGTAAATGCCGCTAAAACTATCACTTTAAATATTATTTTATGCAACGCGATATGTAGTTTTATAACTTAACTAAACTCTTTCAAATAGCTTAATTGAACATGCATGTTTATGGTTTAATATTAACACAAGAACTTAAAGTATGACACTATTACTGCCTATTTATATTGTTTACTTACTAGATTTGGAGAGTGCAAATATTTAATGCAATTGGTAACAATGTAGGTAATTAAGAAATAATTAAGCATTCTTGCAAAATAATTAGTAATATTATTAGCAAGTATTCCTACAATTCATCAGAAAACATCTGCAGTGTCATGCACCGAACTTTCTTATACGCATATGGGTTAAACCACATCGTTGTTACCTTATTTTTCTAATTTAAAAAATTTGTTCTAACCTTTAGATCGCTTTTACAGTAACTATATTTCTTAGAAACAATATAAAATGTCAAACTTCAAATTATTTAAGTCTATTTTGTTAAACAATTGACAGGCGCAGAAGCCAGTACTCTTAATGGAAAAATAATTCGTACAAAAGTTGTGCTAAATATAAATACTTTTAATTTTTGTTCATAAACGTTTACCGTAACTGTAACCATTTTTGAGTAATTGCAAGAAATGCAAAAAAATGACCGGGTAAACAGGCACTTCCGCTTTGAATATTGTTTTCAAAAATAGGAGGTGCACACCCCAGGTATATGCAAATCTTAAGTTTAAAGTTTCATAATTTTAGCTTCGACCGTTTAGGCTGTAGAGAACATACACACACACACACAAACACACACACAGACATACACACACAGACGGACGTCATTAAAAAAATAGTCGGAATCGATTCAGGGATGGTCAAAACGTATATTTCCGTTAAAATCTCGAGTTCGAAATTTTTCATGATTACAATACTTACTTATACTGCGTATAAGAAAGTAAAAAGATATAGCGATTTGCATTTTACATTTCAAAAAAGTATATTTTGAAGGTTTTGTGTTTAGACGTCGTTTTTATGTATTTCTGTAATGTTATAATAAAAAAAAATTATTGTTGTCTATATTTCAAAGTCTTCTTAATAAGGTGGTCTAAAAATATACTCAAAAATCCAATACCTTAAAATATCCACTGTGCGGCGGTGACCAAGTTGCCAGACTTACAAGGCTACTCAGAACGCTATGGGTGGAACCATGGGACCGCCGCGCATCGCCAAACCCTGGGAGATGGTGAGTACTGACATTGTGGGGCCACTACCCTGTTACGCTAGTATATGAATATATCATCGTTTTCCACGACCGCATGACCATGTAAACCTGCGGAACTCGTCCTCCGAAGAGAGCACCCGCTCTTCATCGCAACCCGTGGCTTTACCGCCAAACAAGCACCGAGATACTCCGGTCACTTGACAACGAAGTTGCTCCTCAAGTCTACCAACTAGAGAATGGAGCAGGGAAAACACTACGGCGCCTCCACATTAAAGAACTAAAAAGGTACCACAACTAATCTTATTTATTCGACGACCACTCCCACCAGGACCACCCGGGAGCATTCACCCATCACAACGCCTGAGATGAGGGAAATCAACAGGTGGCTGTCACAGCCACCCCGCATGATGGCCACCTTTAAGGCTCCACCCGTGGAGGTGTACAAACGGGGCCACCGACCACCCGGCGTCCGGGCCTGGAGACCCGACCTTCCAAGGCCCCTGCCACGACCAGCCACACCGGGCCCCAAGAAGCGCCCCCCAACAAAGCCGGCCCCTAACAAGACCGTCGTGCCTACTTCCCAGCCAACCCCACGCGGCTCTACAAACAAAACTGGCCCTTAAGGCTTAGCGCATAAGGGATAACCTTCGGGTGAATCCCATATCCACTAGGGAAATAAACCCTGCAGGCTGCACTAACCTTATCGGCGGAAAGTCTCCCTTAGACCTTTGACTTTTCCAACCAAGAGCCGGAGCCCAGATCCACGGAATTAAAGTCAAGCGGGGAAACCCTGACCCCAAAAGATGGAAAAACCATCAACCCTCCACTGGGAAAATCAATATCGCCTAACTTTAAGGTAAGCCAGCTGTTCGTTGCAGCCAAAAATTAAACAAGGGCAAGAACGGAAGACGACTCTACTTCCGACAGGACGTACAAATTTCCCAGGACATCATCAAAATCTACCCCAGCACCTCGAAAACAACGACACAAAACAGATACGAGCCACTTACTGACCATGTAGAGTCAGAAACAGATACAGAAGAATTCGGCCCTAATAAAAACTAGACCTCTTCCTCTTATAATTTTTCAAACCATCCCAAACAACGCTTCAAAACTCATGGATTACATAAAAAGATTTGCCACCAAGGGATACCACGTAAAATACACCACAAACAACACCAACATTTACGTGCACGAGGAATAGGAGAGACAGAGACTAATAAATGACATGAACACCGACAATGACATATACTACCACACATACTCTAACCGACAAGACAAATCGTACGCGTTTGGTCTGAGAGGCTTAGACAGCGCCCCAGAGCCCGAAGAACTACGGACAGAACTGACTCACTAAAGATTAACAATAAACAAGGTCTTCAAAATGCAAAGCACCAGACGCCCACTCTACCTCATCACCACAGATAGCAAACACACGACAAAAACACTCAACAACAACAACACGAAATACTTCTTCAACGTTAAGGTAGAATGGGAGCGACACCTACATAAAAAACACGTAATACCAAACCATCGCTGTCAACAGTGAGGTCACGAATCTAACTGTCGGTTCCGTCCACGCTGCCTCAAATGCGCAAATGGACACCTGACGCACACATGCACAAAGACTCCAGACACCCCTGCCACCTGCGCCAACTGTGGTGGGCCCTACCCAGCGAACCATACCGAATGTCTATATGCATATTTATATATATATATATATATATATATATATATATATATATGTATATATATATATATATATATATATATATATAAATATATATACATAAATATATATATATATATATATATATATATATATATATATATATATATATATATAATATATATATATATATATATATATATATATATATATATATATATATATATATATATATATATATATAAATATATATAAATAAATAAATAAATATATATATTTAAATATATAATAGCGCATTTTCTAACGTAGTTAAAGATCGGTTAAAAAATACAATAGTACTTAGTATCCTACACACATGCATTCTAAAAACACAACATGTCATACCGATACCACAAGGCAGGTAGGTTACAGAATATAGATACAGTGCTTTAAAGCCCCGTTCATACTTGTGCACGACAAGCTCATCCACCAACAGGTCTAACCCTGGACCTCTGCCAGGTCCACCTTGATGGCAAACTTCCCTTATGGGCATCCTCTAACAGATCCACCCTGAAGGCAGGCTTCCATTACGGGCATTCCCTAATAGGCATCTTCTAGTGGGTCTACTTGGCTCACCCCACATGGTAGGCAACCCTAAGTAGGACTCTGCCTGGACCTCTGTCAGATCAACCCTGCTTGGACGAATTTCTTTCAGGTCCAATCCTGGGCGAACCCAGATCCACCCTAAAGAAAAACCACCCGCACCCACGGTGCATGTACTGAAACACAGGTCCTGCAATCGAAATGCAATCATATCCTGTATTGAATTACCTGCTATCAGATCTAATCTTGGAACAAGCCAGGCACGCCCTGATTAGCGGTAATAACAATGAGGATAAGGAAATAAGCAAATACATGAAATGACAGTGACTCGACAATTAGCAATCTGCCATCTACATACATCATTGGTTTGACCAACAGCATCGCTCGTCCCTTGGACCGCGTCACCTCTCGTATGCATTCGTATGTGCACAATTCACCCACTCTCAACCATAGTGCACAGTCTCACGTATCAACGGTGACTGTTCTTGTTAAGAAAGATATAGTTCAACGTCTGCTCACTGTGAAATTTTAATAACACCGGACCATTATAAATTAATGCCTTACGGTCACCATTTATTTTTCATTTGAAATCACTTGTGCGGTAAGGGTTTGTTGGTAATGCACCAAAGTAATAAGCAATTATAAATTGATGAGAATATGAGAATAGACCTGATTCATGCAAATGGTATGTTTACTCTAATACTAATTAATTATTAATTCAATATTGTACTTACAGTCATTAATGTTATAAGGACATATAAGATTTATAATTTATCACAGCGAGTTTTACTCTCTCTCACGCAGTATAAATAAGTATTGCATTCATGAATAATTTCGATCTCGATATTTTAACGGAAGGACATGTTTTGAACATTCCTGAATCGACTCCGACTATTTTGGGAATGATGTTCGTCTGTTTTCCTCTGTATATATGTGTGTGTGTGTGTGTGCGTGTGTGTGTGTCTGTGTGTATGTATGTTCTCTACAGCCTAAACGGTTGAAGATAAAATCTTGAATCTTTAAACTTAAGATTTGCATATGCCTGAGGTGTGCACCTCTTAATTTTGAAAAAAATATTCAAGGCGGAAGTGCCTGTTTACTCAAGTCAATTTTTGCAGTTTCTGCAATTACTCAAAAGTGATTACAGTTACAGAAAACTTTATAAACATAAATTATAGGTATTTATATTGAGCACAACTTTTGTTTGAATTAATTTTCCAGTAAGAGTACTTGCTTCAAAATAAATTTCTGCTTATTATATATATTATTACATAAATCGTATCATCTGCGCCTGTATATTGTTTAACAAAATAGAATTAAATAATTTGAAGTTTGACATTTAAAATTGTTTCCAAGAAATATATTTACTGAAAAAGCGATCTTAAGGTTAGAACAAATATTATAAATAAGAAAAATAAGGTAACTACGATGTGGTTCAACCCAAATGCGTATAAGAACGTTCGCAGATGTTTTTGGTTGAATTGTTTCGCGATATCGGTTGCAATCCTGTACACCTGATGCACCGTGCAATGTCTAGCTCGGAAGCCAAACTGGTGATCAGGGGTGAGTTATTTTGCTTTGTCGATATCGTCGACCCGGGATAGGATGATTTTATCGGTTAATTCGGATAGAGTATTTATTAGGCATATGGGACGATAGTTGATAGGGAGGTGAGGGCTTTTTCTTGGTTTCAGGATTGGATGGACTGTAACAGTTTTCCAGGCAGCTGGGAAGTAGTGACGTTTGATTATTGAGTTTATGATGTAGTGGAGTTGACCGATGGATTTTTTGAATAGGTTTTTAGCTAAAAGTTTATCAATTAGGTCTGGGCCGGGAGTTTTGCTGTAATGAACCAGGGTTCACCTGAGCTTGTGTGTAATGGTCTCGGGCTCTTATCTTTACATAAACAATTGTTACGCGAAGGTTTAACGAAGATGCGCTCGAAAACCAATGGTCAGATGGTTGGCACTCTATTAGCAGTCAAGTTCAATTTTTGGTCTATCATTTAATTTTATTGTTGTTTCATAAAAATAGTTTTTATTTGGTTGGTTTAAAGAAAGAGAAAAGTTTTGTGCAAAATTATGTTAATTTAAATTAATTACATTTTTTTTGGAAATTTAACACTTTTTAATAAAATAAAACTCGCGGTGTGAGAAGCCCGTTCATTACAAGTACTGTGTTTTTATTTTGTGTGAAAGAAGGTGTTGGGCATTTCAATTTCCCGCGCTCTGCTGTCAACTATGTTCGTCGATACGACACCATGAGAGCGCCACCAAAATGCGAACTGTAATTCGCAACAAGATACTATATTCACATTATTGAAAATATTCATCCTTCTTCTTTTTATATATACGAGTACGAAAACGCATTGTAATACTTAAGCCAATATTCTGTAACCAATAAAAACCTTCGATTTTACTTGATAGTTATTTTCATCTCAAATTCAAACAGGTTATGGGCCCAGGCTCGCCAGTGATAAACGTGGAATAACGTAATCTATAAATCGAAAGCGTATTTGTTCTTAACTTCAAAAACAACATTTTCACGGAAACTGCATTAATCACTTCATCATAAACGCCCGCATCTCAGTGTTGCAAACAGTGAAGATTAAAGCACGAACTCAGACAAGAGAAGCACCAAATAACAGAAAGAATGGCATCTACTAACATAGTGAATTCTACCAGGATTGAAATGTTAACGCGGAACAACTATGACACGTGGAAAATACAGATGGAAGCAGTACTCATAAAAAACGATACATGGGGCTACGTCAGCGACGATATTTCGAAGCCAAATTTCAACAAAGAAGATGCAGCACTCAGCACATCGCAAGTCGCACTCAACGCATGGGTGGCCGGAGACCGAAAAGCTAAGTCAGATTTAATCCTTTCTATAAGCCCAAACGAACTTAAACAAATACGTGGTTGCAGCACATCCAAAGAAGTTTGGGACAAACTTGAGTCCGTATATGCGTCAAAAGGACCTGCCCGAAAGGCCACATTACTAAAAAGTTTAATGCAACATAAAATGGAGGAAAACGGTGACGTCCGCGAACACTTGTCAAAGTTCTTTGACACCGTGGACAAACTACAATCGATGGAAATTGATATTAATGGCGATCTCATGACTATTATGCTACTCTACAGCTTGCCTAATAGCTTCGAAAACTTTAGAGAAAACATAGAGTCGAGAGACAACCTTCCCGATGCCAAATCATTACAAATAAAAATTGTGGAAGAAGACAACGACAGAAAATCTCAGAAACCGAATGCTAATCATTCATATGGTGCGATGTTTGTCAATCATCATGGCAAATCAGCATTCAACATGCAGAGAAAGGTCACAAATTTCAATCAACGTGACAAGAATCAGGTGCAACGTCCAAGATACAATTGCAACTACTGCAAGAAACCAGGCCATAAAGCAGCCGATTGTCGTGCAAAGAAGAGAAACTCAAACAAAAACACAAACTACGTTGAAGAGAAAGACGTCGGCAACATTGAAGAGAGCTACTCCGGTAACGTTGAAGAAAGCTATCCTGTCAACAAGGATGTGAACAAGATTGCAAATACATCATCAACTTTCAAGACAAATAATATCAGCAGAGAAAGATGGTGTCTGGACAGCGGGTGCACTTCTCATTTATGCAAAAATGAAGAATTGTTCATAAATACAAAAAACACACAAAGTGGACTAAAACTAGCATGCGGATCTACAATTCCTGTAATGTCCAAAGGCGACGTACAAATAAATGCTTCAGACGGTCACGTGAGTAAAGCAATAAAACTCGAAGAAACCTTGCTTGTTCCAGATTTAAATATAAACTTGATGTCCGTCTCTAAAATCGTAGATAAAGAACATGAAGTATTGTTCACCAAAGATCATGCTATTATCAGAAATTTACAAGGCAAAATCAAGTTGATAGCTGATCGTGAAGACGATTTATTCTTTTTGAGAAGAGGAACCCAAGAAGCCTGTGCCCTCGCAGACAACAGTCGCAGTGATGCAGATATCTGGCACGAGCGTCTTGGACACATCAACCACAAAGATTTATTAATGATGGAAAACAATCAAACAGTGGACGGAATGAAATTCAAGAAAGGGGAAAAACCAAACAGATGTAAAATTTGCATACTAGGAAAAATGACCAATACTCCATTTCCAACCCATACTAAGAACGCTTCAGGAATTCTAAATGTGGTCCATACCGACATTTGTGGCCCAATGAGGACAGAATCCAAGAACGGTTCTCGATACTTCATCACCTTCATAGACGAGAACAGTCGTTGGTGTGAAATCTATTTTATACGGAACAAGAGCGAAGTATTTGCAAATTTTTCTGAATACAAGAAATTTGCCGAAACTCAAACTGGTCGAAAAATAAAAGCTTTTCAATC
>OX063288.1:12415634-12455634 GCA_944039245.1 Nebria salina
ACACGTACACACGTACACACGTACACACGTACACACGTACACACGTACACACGTACACACGTACACACGTACACACGTACACACGTACACACGTACACACGTACACACGTACACACGTACACACGTACACACGTACACACGTACACACGTACACACGTACACACGTACACACGTACACACGTACACACGTACACACGTACACACGTACACATACACATACACATACACATACAATCATAATTCACGGAAAGTAGATAATCTATGTACAACTTAGAAGTAGAATATAAAAAGGCATTCTGTAACAACCTATGTACGAATTAATACGAAAATTTAAATAAAAGTCGTTTATTTTAAACTTAGACTTGTGAATTATAAATGGCGCACTCGGTAGGATGCTAATAGCCACAAAATTCGAGATAAATAAAAATCGAGTGATTTAAATAAAAAGAAAAAAATTTGTGCGCATCGTTTTTCTAAACGTTGAATTCGGCACCCGAACATCATAACAAGTCAGTGTATATCATGCAAGAAACAGAGGCTAGTAAAGCGCAATCTTAGCAAAGACAGTATTGCGATTTACCAAAAATTAAAAAAATCAGGCCGTCGCTAGTCAGAGCTCTGATTTTTTTTTATCATCAACGTAAACTCATCATTGCAAGCAGTCTTCAACATCGAGTACCTGAACTACGGAATCACGAGTCTGAAGTATGGTGCATTTCTTCCACAAACGAGAATTGCGGAAACCGACCCCTTCAACTCTACCCCGTCAACGCTCCAGCTGAACAAACATCAGTTGCAGACAAGACAACCCTCAACACAGAAGATATGTTAATTATGGTTAAATTATTAATACTGTAAGTTATACTTTATATTCTATGTAAAACTAATACACGCTTATATTTATATTAGATTCAACTGCATTGTTTAATCGATAAACTCACCAAACTTAAAATAAGCAAAATGGTTGAACCAGCAGTATTTGCTAATATTTTTCAAACCCTTAACAAAGAAATTCTGAAAATGCTAGAATTAGCACCAACGTTCGATGGAGACGTAAAAAGTCTCTCTAGTTTTATTATACGATAGATGAAATGATATTTCTCATAAATCAAACCAATCCCTCTGAAATAACTAAACGAATTGTATTAATGGCCATTAAAAACAAAGTGCGCGGCCAAGCAGCACAAAACCTAAACTTAAGCTCAATTCAATCATGGGCTGAACGAAAAGACAATCTGCAACAAAATTTCGCAGATACTCCTTCCTAACATACGATTATGTACGAAATCAGTCACTTTAAACAAACTAAAGAAAGCATCTTGGAATATTTCACGAAATTCCAAGATATGTACTTAATATATAAATCAAAACTGGAATGTTAACTTGTAGCCAATGCCAGTAAAATCATATCAGACCACACTCTAAATTATTTTGTTCAAACATTTATAAATAACTGCAAGGAACCATTTCGAAGCCAGTTGTCAGCTAGAAATCCAACTAAACTAACCGAAATTCAGAATATATAAACCAATGATTTGCAATACATACACATACAACAAAAACTAACACAAACACAATTCCAAAACCACGGCCAGAACCAACGACAATACCCAAAATACCAAATACAATTCAACGCACCCAAGCAATACCAATCTCCAATGCAGAGATTTCCCGTACAATCACAGTTTCCGAGATAACAAGCACAGTACCAACAGAAACAATTTGCTCCAAGGGAAAACGTTCGAAACTCTCATTTCAGAAACCCAACACCTATGAGTATACAAACACAACAAACGATAAGACCAAATTTTAGCCAACAAAGAAATAACCATAGATTCACACCTGAAGAATTGTTTAATCAAAATTTGAACAAAGACGATAATGTGTATGAAATCGATATCGAACACTTTGAAAACGAAAAAATTGCGAAATACAAGAACAAGATTATTATCAACAAGAAATTGACACTGAAACACCCGCAAATGAAAATTTTCCCGAGCTCGACACGCTCATATCGATACCCTAACTAACAATTTTAGTACATTACCATTCATTCAAATCGGTCAATACAAAATTTTATTAGACACAGGATCAACACAAAATTGCATACATCCAAACGCACTAACTCCCGACACCACAAAATTCCCAGAATTCTTCACTATCCACACGTGTAACGGAAAGTCGTAAGGCAACGAATTTACCTTTTTCAAATATTAAAATTTAAATGCGAAGGCCTACGTTTATAAATTTCATAAAGACTTCCGTCATCTTATTAGGCATTCCAAGAATATTACTGTTGAAGACAAAATTCAATTTTATTAAAGGAGAAGTAACATTTTTAAACAAATTTAACTATAAATTCCAATATTTAAATCAAGGTAATAATAAAAATTTTAATATAGAATCAAACAATATAAAAATTCGCGACGAACATCTAAACAACGAAGAAAAACAAGCCATAAGTAAAAAAATGAAAAAAAAAAGATATAATTGCCCGAGATAACCAAAAGCTTACTTTCACAAGTAAAATAAAGCACTACATCAAAACTACCGATAACATTCCTATTTATTCAAAACAATATAAATACCCAGCAGTATACAAAGAGAAAGTACAAAGCAAGTTAACCAGATGCTTAGCGATAATATTATCCAACATTCATACTCTCCCTGATCCTCACCAATTTGGGTTGTCCCAAAATAAACTCGATGCCAGCGGAAAACAAAAATTTCGAATTGTTATCGACTTAAGAAAGTTAAATAAAAAAACTATAGACGATAAGTTCCCGATCCCTGACATAACCGACATACTCGATAAGCTAGGTAAATCGAATTACTTTACGACCATAGTTCTAATTTCTGGTCTCCACCAAGTTGAAGTAAATAAAGAAGATATCCCAAAAACATCATTTTCGACCGATTTTGGGCACTACGAATTCTTACGTATGCCATACGGACTAAAGAACGCACCTTCGACATTTCAAAGACTGATGAATTTTGTTCCGAAAGGCTTAATTAATTAGATTTGCTTCGTTTATATAGACGATATCGTAATTCTCGGTACCTCTCTTCAAGAGCACTTACAAAATATTGAAACACTATTTCAACGACTTAGAGAAGCGAAAGTTAAGATTCAAATAGACAAATGCGAGTTTCTCAGAAAAGAAGTCGCATATCTCGACCACATTATAACAACAGACGGAATTTGACCCAATCCCGACAAAATCCTAGCAATAAGAAATTTTTGTATTCCGAAAAATAGAAAAGAACTAAAATCATTTTTAGGTTTGCTCGGTTACTACCGAAGATTAATTGACAAATTTTCTAAATTAACCAAACCTTTTACTAAATGCTTAAAAAAAGATAACAAAATTTACATTAACTACAAAGAATATGCTGTCTGTTTTAAAATATGAAAAACACTCTTATCAAATGACCCTATACTGCAGTATCCAGACTTTTCTAAGGAATTTATTCTTACTACCGACGCAAGCAACTATGCACTTAGTGCAGTGTTATCACAACATGATAAAACCAACAAAGACTTGCCAATAGCTTATATCTCACGAACATTAAATAACCATGAGATAAACTACAATACAGTCGTGAAAGAACTACTTAGCATAGTCTGGGCTACTAAACAATTTCGACACTATTTAGTTGGGCATAAATTCAAAATTTTAACCGACCATCGACCCCTTGATTGGCTAAATTCTGTAAAAGAGCCCAAACAGAAATTAATACGCTGGAAACTTAAACTCCAAGAATTTAACTATACTATTAATTACAAAAAGGCTGTCAAAATTACGTAGCTGACGCATTATCCCGTATCAAACCAAAATTTGAAATAAAATATCACGACTCTAATATATTCGAATATAATAACCCCCTAGTTCACGCGGTTTCAGGAGATTTAAAATTAGTTGTAGGATTTGCAAAACAAGTAAAAGCAATATACCCTATTAGGAAATTATTTAATCTAGACAACAAGATTTACATACAGAAAGAACCAAGAATAGTTCTTCATTTAAATACGAAAAAATCATATTATGAAAAACCAACATATCCAAATATAGCAAGTTGTTTAAAAAAATTACTAGAATATTGCATCCAAAACGACGTTAAACAAATAGATTTACCCCGTATATGTTCTGGATTAGATAAAAAACCATGGACAAATATCAAAAACTTGATAGAAAAATTCTTTGGAAACAGCTCAATTACTTTTAATATTTATAACAAACCCAAAGAATTAGAATTAAATGCAAACTCCGACACCGATTCCGTCGTAGTAGAAAAAGGAAGCGAAACAACAAAAACAGCTCACTCAGACGACGAAAACCCCGTAAACGAACTAACTTATTTAGAAACATCAGTAAACATCGGAAAAAATCAAATTAAAACTAATAAAAAGAATGAAACCAAAATAGAAAAATTATTTGAGAACAAAACTCAGCGAATTTATTTTTACAAAATAGATAGTAATAAAACTATAATGAATTTTATTAAAGATTACCTACAACCAGGCATAACCTATTATTGTATTATCCCGAAATATTTTAAACTAAATTTCAACGCGGTCCTACAAAAGTACTTCGACGCGGGAAGTTATAAGCTCGTTCGATGCAAGACATTAGTAAACGACATAGAAATCCGAGACGAACAACAATTAATTATACAAAACTACCATGAAGGAAAGCCAAGTCACCGGGGAATTAGCGAAACCTACAATAAATTGAAACTATCTTATTATTGGCCCAATATGTCAAAAGACATAAAAAAATTTATAAATAAATGCAACACATGCCTAACCAAAAAATATGAACGTAACCCAATTCAAATTCCAACCATATTAACACCCACTGCCGAAAAACCTTTCGAAAAAATCCACATTGATATTTTATCTTTAGAGACACAAAAAATTCTTACCATAGTAGATTCATTTTCCAAACACGCTATTGCATACATAATTAAAGATAAAAACGCGGTAACTATAATAAATAAATTAAGTAAATATTTTATGCATTTTATGACACCAAAAGAAATGGTATCCGACAACGGACTAGAGTTCAAGAACAAACTTATTCGAAGTTACTTAGCACTAAGAAAAATCAATGTTCACTACGTATCGATATACAATCCAAATAGCAATGGCATTGTAGAACGGTTCCGTTCCTCCCTAATCGAGCACATGAGAATCTTAAATCAAAACTCCCTTATTAAGAATTTAAAACTTAAAGACAGATTAAACTACGCATTATTAGCGTATAATAACAGTATCCATTCGGTAACAAAAAGAACACCATCAGAAATTATTTTTTGCCAAAATTTTGAATCAAACTTAAAACCCGAAGAGATATTAGTAGAAGAGTACTTACAAAAACCTGTAGAGATTCTTAAGGAAATTAACCAACAAGTTAAAAGAAATAACGAAATAGGCAAGCTAAAATACGCACAACCTCAAGAACAACAATTTGCAATCCCGGAACAAACTTATGTCAAAATTCACAAAAGAAATTCAGGAAAAATTGAAAAGCCAAAATTGTAAAAAGTAAAGATCACACAAGTAATTAATGAAAGAGGACAGATATTAGACGACCAAAATAAAACACACAAACTAACAAAATTAAAAGCACCTCGTCACGTTACAGATTAACTCCATTCGGAATATCCCAAATCATACACGATGAGAAAAACACGGGAATCAATATCCTCCCACTAGGGACCGTACACATCCAGATAAACACCCAGGTTATCTCTCTTAAAATTTCATTAAAAGGCTTATTCGAACAAAAGCAAATATTAGAAAATAATATAAATTCACTATACGAAAAATTGAATAAATATAATTTCAAAAATCATATAGCAAATAGCCAAAACATTTTAGACTCATTAATGACTCGCATTAAAATAAAAACGAATTTATTAAGTATTCAAAGAACAAAACGCGGGCTAATAGATGGTCTAGGCTCTATAATAAAGAGCATAACAGGAAACCTCGACTCCACTGATAAGGAGCGATATGATCAGATAATTGATAATATAAACAATAACCAGAAAATAATCTCAAATAAAGTAAATACCCTAATCAAATTTAATTATTATATTACCGCTCAATTTAACGATAAAATAAAAAATATTAATAGAAATAATAATATTTTAAACGAAAAGCTAAATAATATTCAAAAAGAAATTGAAGATATTTTACAAGAAATAGATATTATTAAGGCACAAAATTTAATTAGCGAATTTATACAAGTAGGGCAAGACTTATACCTTTCTACCATACAACTAGAAGAAACACTTACATTTTGCAAACTAAACACACTCCATTTTGGCATAATAAATCATGAACAACTTGAAGAGTTTAATAAAATTGACGACAAATATTTGCGCTCTATAATTGTAAATTACATTCCAAATAATGACATTTTGAAAATGTACTGTTTCTATGACAGTCCCAACTTAATAATCCTGATCGAAACCCCAGCTAACACACAAATAGAAGAACTAATCCAAGTCACTTCTATACCTATAAAAATACACAATATATACGAAACCATTAGTGTAACAAACGGCCTATACTCTAAGGATAATTGTAAAATTAAAATGCTTAATAAATGTACCCAACTATATGATAAGGAATACTATTGCCTGTCACAAATTAACGAATTTAATAAATGCATAGATAACATTATATATAAAGATCTCCAATACTGTGAATACAACGAAATTTCCCACGTCAACTCCGTCACTGAAATTAAGAATTCGAAATGAAAATATCTTTTCTTCCCGAATAAAAAGGAAGTCAAATATATATGTAATAACGATATTAAAGTTCAGGAAATCGAAGGAATTTACTATACAAATAATTGTAAGATAAATAACCAAATAGAACTAATAAATAATTTTGGAGATTTAATCGAATTTAAAAATAATGTCACGAATAATCAAATTATACAATTAAAAGATAAGATAAAAAATCTAACTGAATTAAGTATTAATAAAGACAATAGTGTTCAACTAGATTCTAATTATCCAAATGTATCGAATAATTTTATGCATTATGTAATTATATACGCTATCTTACTTATTATAATAATTATAACTGTATTACGTAAGTGCAAAGATTATCTAACTAAACGAAATAACTCTGAAGCACGATCTAACCCTAATCGTGCCGAATTAAATGAAAATATAATTTAACTTTGTTTCATAAAACCTAACTTTTGTTAAGTTAGCATTAGGGCGGAGGAGTTATGTAGAGATACCACCCCTATTTCATAACTTAAATAGCTAATTGCATCAGCCATAAAGCGCTGACGCAACGAAAGACAATCATAATTCACGGAAAGTAGATAATCTATGTACAACTTAGAAGTAGAATATAATAAGGCATTCTGTAACAACCTCTGTACGAATCAACACGAAAATTTTAATAAAAGTTTTTTTATTTTAAACTAAGACTTGTGAATTATAAATTGTATGATTATATAAAAATAAATTTTAATGTTAATTAAGTGATTTATAATTATGTTAACCAATACATTGTTTAATTTTATCCTATAATAAAAGTATTTTATGTATTTTATAATAAAGAGAAATCGTATAATTTATCTAAACGAACAAAATTGTATTTGAAATTGTTTTCCATTTCACCAATTACATTTTGAAAACACTTTAAAATACGCGGTTACTTTTTAAATAGTTATTGCAACGTGTTTGATTTTTTAATGGCGCTTGAATTACATTTGTTGTGAAATAAAATTCGTAAGTTTTACGTTATATTTGTATTTTATACATTTTAATGCCAAGTCACAAGTCGTCTGAGTACAGTTTTATGCGGTTTTCCAAGGGAAATAATATGCTTAAAAAATGAGGTGAGCTGGTAAATAATAGCGAATGATTTAATATGCCAGAAACACATATTTATAAATCATATCGAATGTACCTAAAGCATTTCAGTTCGAAATTAATTCGAACAAATAGACGAGGAAATATTGTAATAATTGGTACATATACGACTTTGTACTTGGATGAGCGGTACGCTGTACATGAGGGTAGCAAAGCCATTTTAATTTGATAAATGTTTTTATTAATGCTTTTACATCTTCATTGAGGGAGCAAGATTACTCTGTTTCAGTGCGACCGGAAGGTATAAAATATTCAAACTCGTACGAGATCATTGCTAAAAATGTTATTCAACTCTAAAATTTGGAAAGTGCTTCTAACATCGACTTTCTACAAATTTTTAAGTCCGAAAACACTAAAAACAATCGTCGTTGCTTCGTGGTGAATTATCGTTGAAGACGTCTCTCATAATCTCCATATGTGAAAGAAGAAATACTAATGAAAAGTTGCAACAATAGACTTGAAAGGCATCTGCAGGAGACCATTGTTAAATATCTGCATTGAACTTTCTTATACGCATTTTGGTTAGTTTATATCATATTTTTATTATTTTACTAATATTTTACTTACCTTTGGAAAACTTTTTCACTAAATGTATTTCTTGGATTAAAAATTAAATGTCCAACTCCAAATTATATAAGTTTTTTTTTGTGTTCTGCCAAACAATGGACAGGTACAGTTACGGGTACATTAAAAAATTTTTTTCAAACAAAATGTCATTATTTTTTATATAATTTTTGTTCTGACTATTTTTGCTTTAAGTGCAACCGTTTTCAAGTTATTGCAGAAACCGCAAAAAATGATAAGAGTAAACATACACTTCCGGTTCGAATATTCTTTTTAAAAATTGGATATTTTCCAGGAGAGCATATACAAATCTTGAGTTTAAAGTTTTGTCATTATATCTTCAACCGTTTGGGCTGTAGAATGCTCTCACCCACATGCACACACACGTCTTTCCAAAAATATACGGATTTAATTCATGATAGCTGAACAGGTAAATTTCCATTAAAATATCGAGATCTAAATTTTTCAAGATTACAATTCTTATACTGTGTATAAAAAAGTAAAAATTCATTTTGTTATAGCAAAATAGAGGCTATTTTGATTTTTTTTGCCACTGCTCAAGTGCCAAGTAACTGATTGATTTCAAATAATATGTACATAAATGAATTAAACATTGTCTAGACCAATATTATGTTTGTAAATAGCTTAGTTTAATTAACAGCTCAGTCTAGGCTTGAACATATTTATTATAATGAAATATGAAATATATTGATTTTATTTTCAAATATTGTTTTTTTAATTCTATGATTCACATTGGTAATTAGATTGCAGTAGATTTATAGGGTGAAAATGAGCAAGATGTTTTTTTTCTACATCGTTCCAATATAATTTAGGGTAAAAATAATTTTGCCGACCGGCTATAAATTACCGAGTCGCATCAGTAAAATTATTTATACCTTGAAATATAACGGAATGGTATGGATAAAATTGTCTTTTCATTTTTTACCTATACATCTTTCTCTTTCTAATGCATATACCTATCTCTCTCATATATCTATCTCTGTCTACTATATCTATCTCTTTCTAGTATGTCTTCTTAGACTTCCAAACTTAACCCGTACACAATATTTCATGAGCCCAAACTAACGGCTCTAATTTTATAGTTATATTGCTGACACCCTCTGGCCTACAAATATCCCTAAGTGACCTTTCCTGCTGTTCCTTGACTAAACCCAAATGGGCGCACACTTCACCATTACATAAACTCGCACACATGCGTCATACAATCACCAAACTTGCCCTACCACTTCCCAGAGAACGGCATGACCCCCTCTATCATTGACATTATTATAAACAAAAATGTACCCATCCTCACCACGCTAGTATACCTCACCGAACTCAACTCTGACCACAACCCTTTCATCTATCAACTGCACAACATTCAAACTGAGACGCACACCCGACGCATCATTTCATTAATGAACATTGACTGGAAAGGGTTCCGTATGGCCTTGGACACTAAAATAAAAATCAACAAGAATATACGGGCTACAATAGAACTAGACAATGAAATTCACTCATTTACACAACTCATCCAAGCAACAAACTTAAACACTCAAATACCATACAAATGGAAACATGACACGATCCCCTCCCCGCAAATATCATACAATTCATTACTGCCAAATGTATGTGACAAGACGGTGGCAAACCACAAGAGACCACACATTTAAACTAGAACTAAAATTAATGAACCCAATTATAAAAATTGAAATTAAAAAACACCGCAACGGCATTTGGATACAAAAACTTTCCACCTTCAAGCCTTTCAAATACAGCCTATGGAAAGTAACACAAAATCTCAAAAAACCCTTTTAATTTATCCCTACTCTCATTGACAACAACATAGAAGCATTGACAGATGCTCAGAAAACCAAAATAATCGCTCAGACATTCGACAATGCTGATATATAAAACTCCCCTCATTTATTAGACCTAACCGCAATCAATCAGTTCACACTTGCGTACTTAGACAAGACTGACGACTCAGATCCCATATTTATACGCAAATTCCTCAGAACTAATCCAAATAATAAAGAAACTCCCAAATCGAAAGTTCCTTGCCCCCGACTCCATTGAAAATAACTTGCTCAAAAATGTATCCAAAAAACCCATTGCCCGACTTAAATATATAAAAAACTCCATTCTTCGTCTCGACTATTTCCTTGCTGCTTGGAAAACTGCCATAGTTCACCCAATCCCCAAACCAAACAAAAACTTCACCCTCCTTACCAGTAACCATCCCATAAGCCTCATAAATACCTTAGTAAAACTTACAGAAAAAATAAAACTTATTAGATTAGAAGTCATAGACAAATAGCAAATAATCACACCGGATTTTCAGTTTGGAATTCGGCCTAAACACAAAACTGTACAGCAGGTGTGCAGAACTGGAACAGACATAGCCGTCAACATCAATAAACGCAATGTGACTGTCACGACCCTATTACACATAGAGAAGGCATTTGACAGAGTTTGGTTAATAGTTTTAATACACAAATTAATTAATAATAACTTCCCTACCTTCCTAGTTAAATAAATACACTCCTACCTATCAGACCGCCGCTTCATAGTTAAAATAAATAACTCACTTTCCAACCTCAAAGCAAGTGCAGCAGGAATCCCTCAAAGCAGCATCCTAGGTACAAAACTACTCAACCTGTACCTCAGCAACGACACGGCCATCTACGCGTACAGCTTCAGCGCGCAGGTGGCCACTTGACAAACCCAAATACATATGGAAATAATTCATCAACACAACAGCAAGTGGAAAATCACAATTAACGTCACCAAAACAGAAACCACCGTCTTCCCACGCAAATGCAGTAATATCAAAGTTTTCACCCCTCTAATCAACAACAAAACCAAATCAACCCACAAAAACAAACGAAATATCTGGGACTTAGTTTAAAATACAGACTGACGCACACACATTATATCAAAAAATCAATCCTCACCGCCCAAAATTCGCTCCGACAAATCTACCCCTTACTTGCCCAAAATAACTTCGTCAACGCCAAAAATAAAATCCTGTTATAAAAATCCCTCCTACGTCCCATCATTATATACGCGGCCCCAGTTAAAGAATTGCATGTCGTCCAGAATAAATGCTTACGACTAGCCACGAACTCATTGCAATACACAAAATTAACAAAGTTACACGAAATCGGCAGTATGCCATACATTACACACTACATCGACCACCTATCTCAGACATTTTACACAAAGTCACTCACACACCCAAATCCTTCATTAAGGGAGCATTCACCTTTAGAGCACGAAAAAATGTCGGTTTTTTGACATTTTTTTCTCAGGCTACGTTCGAGATATTCGTAAGCGGTTTTTTGTGTCGTATTTATTCAACTTTTTTCTTTAATAAAGTATTTTTTAAAGTCAGGTACGTTCAGTTCCGGCGAAGATATTCACGTCCAAAGTGGGCAGCTCAATTTAACATTGGTTGGCGCGAATTATGTATGGCTGTAACTCTTATTTCATCATTATTACTCTTATTTTATTAGATGTCAGCATATAGCACTTGTCAGTTTCCTGTGTAATATGAGAATTAGGTAAACTACAGCACAAGCATATATTTACACATATAAGCAAATAAAAACTTATATTTATTTATTCAGTGTGGTTTTTCACTATTGTAACACATATCAAATGTAACAATAAAAATAAAATTTCTTTTTATTAAATTTAAACGAAGTTCAAATTTAATTCGCGCGGTATCATAACTCTGGTCCTAGTTGTCTGAAACTGAAACCCTGAAAAAGATTTTAAAGAATATTTAATTTTCTAGGAATTGACTCTCGGGTGGTCCATTTGGACCATAATTAGCAAAATAGCCACCATCGTACGAAAAGTGTCATTTTTGCCACTTTTTTCTCCTTTGGCGAACCTTAAAAAATATTAATAATTGTAGGACACACTTCGTCGAAGATCAACTCCTTATCGAGAGTTATATCGCTTAATTCGTTGTCTAGATATTCTACCGCGCGATTTCAAAAATATGGTTTCGAGAAAAACACGTTTAAAAATACGCAAGCGAACTGACGCGCTCGCAAACGCCGTTTATGAGCTAAAACATTGTTTTGTTTAAATCGCAATTTCATATATTTCCAAATCGAATTTCGAATAACGGCTTTAGAAACCCATAGTCAACACTTCAAAGTGTCCTATTCTGCAAAAAAAAATCTATCTTTTGAAATCGCTAAAGGTGAATGCCCCCTTAAAGACATCACAACCATTAGATTCCACAATGCGGCCTTCAATAAAAAACATAAGATCCCCTACCAATCGTATTAAATATTTCGTCAGCCCTTCTAGACATGCAACCCACATAACATGAAATCATAACTAACATAAAAAAATAAAAATAAACAAAATTACAATACAACATAATCACAATAATTGAAAAATTAAAAAAGCACACATTCACACTTTTGTAATTCACTCATACCTCATTGATAAACTACATGTGAGTAGGAACTCTGACAAAAACCCACCATGTGTTCCAATATAGATAAAATAATCTGTAAAAAATATTTTGAAAATAATAAAGTTTTGTTGAAAAGAAGCTTAAGACTGCTAACAATCAAACCCCGGAAGAAGTCATACGCTATGAATCGAATATTGAAAATAACTCTTTTATTTTTAACTAGTACATTTTCTGAAATATTTTCTCAGTTAATAGTTATGCGAATTATTAATTTCTTTTGTTTTTATCTAACTGACCTTGCTGTTAGATATTCCGTTGTTGAGTTATAGCAGAAATTGCAAATATTGACTAGAGTAAATATGCACTTCTGGTTGGAATATTCCCTTCAAGAACTAAATGTTTACTTGCCAGGCATATACAAAACTTAAGTTTAAAGTTACATAATTTTATATTCTATCGTTTAGGCTGTAGAGCGCACACATACAAAAAGACACACAGTTACAGACACACACACACATATATTTCCGTAAAAATCTCGAACTCTGCGTATAAGTCTAATGCTCTGTTTCTTGGTTCTCGGTGGACCGCACTACATTCGTCATCTGACTTCTTTGTCGAACATATTCTATAATCACATGCTTGCCTTACATTGCTTAATCACACGTGACCCTTAGGTCACCAGCTACAATCTATAAAGCGATTAAATTATTAAGTATTTAAGTCAAATACTAGCGTTGAAACAGCCAGTACCATTGGTGGTTGAAAGGTTTTGTAATTAATTTGTCAATTTGAAGCACTCGTTTATCTGCAGCAAAGAATAGCCTCAGAATAACTAAATGCAATGCGTTTGCGAGATATCTCATAACCTTAATTCTTTATGCGCAGGTACGGAGGGACTTGTATGCGTATATCTTGCCTGCCCTGGAAGGCGGACAGCTTTACACATAGCAGGACCAACCCCCATTTGTTTTATATATGATGAGGCAATATATATAACTGGTAATAAAAGATGTCACATTTATTTCAAAGTTTGGCAGGACAATGCGGACCGGTTATTATGGTTAAACTATGTAAGAGAGTAAGGCTGCCGCGAAAACTCCACCCTACCATTTAACCGCTTTAACGTCAAAACTTTATAAAAAAAACCCATTTATATTTGCTCCAACGTTGCACTTTACACATACCGGAATTCTGTTGAAATAAAGTTTTGTCGATAACTAATATTAATCAAGAATAAGAAATATAAATATATAAGAAATTACACACAGTCAGACTATAATTCGTTTCGAACACTATAATTTTCGATTTTTTTACATTCAGTTCTAGATTCTAGATCCTCTCCAACTGCACTATATATATATATATATATATATATATATATATATATATATATATATATATATAAGCTAATATATATAAGCTAAAGCTGACAGTGCAAAAGCTATTTCTGACAGGGAATCTCTAAAAGGGTCTACTTTTGGAGAGCTTGATGATGCTATGACCAGGTGCTTCTTGCAGAAAAGATCGGAAGGGGTTCCAATATCAGGACCAATGTGTGCTAGACAAGCCCGAAAGTTTCACGAGCAGTTGAAAATCAAAGGAAACTTCTCGGCATCTTCTGGTTAGCTTTACAGGTTTAAAAAACGTCATGGAATACGAGAATTAGCAGTTCAAGGGGAGAAATTAAGTGCTGATGATGTAGGTATGGTAGAATTTTGCTATGATTTGGAAAATCTTATAAAGGAGCACGACCTAAAACCTGAGCAAGTGTATAATGGAGACGAAACTGGACTTTATTGGAAAGCAAAGCCGAAAAGAACACTAGCTGTAGGCTCAGAAACTAGTGCACCAGGTTAGCTTTACATACATATTTTTACGTATATATACAGTGTTTTTTTTAAGTATTTTTCTTAGGTTTCAAAGTAAGCAAAGACCGTTTAACAGTGTTATGCTGTGCTTATGCAACAGGAACCCATAAGGTTAGCCGTCATTGGAAAATCCAAAAATCCGAGGGATTTTAAAAATGTAAAAACACTGCCCGTTGATTATTTTAATCAAAAGGCAGCTTGGATGGATCGGGTGATTTTTAAAAAGTGGTTTTTCGAAAAATTTATACCCCAAGTTAGAGCTTATCTGCATGAAAATAATCTTCCACCCAAGGCTGTACTGCTACTGGATAATGCGCCATCACATCCTGATGTTGAGCAACTAAAGTCAGCAGATGGGAACATATTCGTAGCATATTTTCCTCCGAATGTAACATCTATTGCCCAGCCAATGGACCAAGGTGTTATAGAGACCATGAAGAGGCTTTATAGAAAAGACCTTATGCTTCAACTGTTGAGAGAATGTGACTTTATGGGGTTTTGGAAACGTTTAGATTTGAAAGAAGCAATTTGTGCTGTAGCTCGTGCCTGGAGTGATGTGAAAGCGACTAACATTAAAAAAGGCATTTTATAAAATAATGACCTTAGAAGATACATCAGATAGAGAAGGTACTGAAGACGATATTCACTTAAATGAAGGTGAGTTATCGATCAGAATCATAGCGTCTATAGCCTCGCAAATCAAAGGTTTGGAGGAAATGGACAACGGAAAAATACAGGAATGGATAGAATGTGATCAAGAAGAAAAAGGGTATCAGATTATGGATGACGATTATTTAGATAACCAGACCTCTGCAGAAAGTTCTGACAAAAGTAGTGATGACGATGAGAATAATTACGTCATCATAACAAGTCATCGAGAAGCAGAGGATGCAGTAAATGTACTAATCCAATATTTTGAAGAACAGCCTGGAACTGATGACATTCATGTGCTTCAGCTTAGAAAAATGAAGGAAATTATAAAGTGTAGAAGTTACGAAGCCCAAAAACAAACAAAAATTAGTGATTTTTTTATGTGATTTTTTACGTGATACATACATATATGTATACATATGTATATTGTTCAATGTACATTATGTATAAATATTAACACTGTTATTTTGTGTAACATGTCACATTTCTTTTCTCCGCCTGACACATGTATTTTTCTGAATAAATTATTAAAAAATAAAAATGAGGTCTTTGGATTATTTGTGTTTTCGATTATCCGGCGAAGGCTCGGTCCCGGCTGGCCCGGATAATCGAGGTTCTACTGTATATATATATATATATATATATATATTTATATATATATATATATATATATATATATATATATATATATATAGATATATTTATATATATA
The DNA here is from genome assembly GCA_944039245.1 of Nebria salina. Classification (NCBI taxonomy): domain Eukaryota; kingdom Metazoa; phylum Arthropoda; class Insecta; order Coleoptera; family Carabidae; genus Nebria; species Nebria salina. The sequence goes on from OX063288.1 coordinate 12,431,782, forward strand.
TATATATATATATATATATATATATATATATATATATATATATATATATAGATATATATATATATATATATATATATATATATAGATATATATATAAATATATATATATATATATATATATATATATATATATATATATATTGCAATATTATTTGTAAATACATATAACACATAATTTGTCGAAATTAGATATTCAATTACAATATTTTAAATTAAAAATACATAATGTATCATATATTTATTATATTAATAAGTTATATTATTTAACAAACCTTTAAAACACTTTTTGACCAAATATGTGGCTGAATATAGATATAAAATGTCCTACTTTAAATTATTTGAATAATTTTTGTTTAAATATGTAATATTGAGTTTGAATTCATTAAAATAATTATACTGAAAGTGCAGCAAGTTCCGTGATTATGAAGAAAATACTCCATCTGAAAAAGTAAAAGTACACTTAGAAAATAGATTAATTTAGAATTAAAATAGACGGATGACAGGTACAAATTTCAAATAATTTCCAAGCAAGAAAACCTATACCTACCAAATATTTTTGTTGTAATTTTCTAATTTATATTATTAAAAAAATTATAATCTTCATGTATATGAATAATGTGGTTAGGTTTAATAGACAAGGTTTAATTTTTTGAATGAATTACCCTGCTTAATGTTCTCAACCGATTATATTTGCAAGTGATCCTTTTTCATTTCGCCTCTCTATAGGTAATTTACGTGATAGAGAAAGAGAAAGAGACAGATAAAATAACCTGAAGTCAAATATTGACCTAACTTTAACTCTTTTGGTAAGTGTGCTCAACAATTGACTGTGTTTTGGCAACCGTAGTACGGTGTAGGCTTCGTAAAGCGGATGAGCATTATGATTGGATTAACTTTGACGAAGTTATGGCCGTTAATACAGCAAGCACCAACGTGGATTCGACCTCCAGTACTAGCGGCATAGGTCAATTCCGGGTAAGTGCCCTATTCGACACCCAGAAAGCCCAGGTCAGACCACTCCCAAATGGAAGGCAATTCAAAGTGCCCAAGAGGACAACCAAGGCTCCGACAAAAACAAAGATGCCAACAACGCATACCAAAAACAGATACCACTCCTTAACTGACCGAGAAGACTCGGACACAGACCAAGACAACAAAGACATCGACGAACCAAGAATTAAAACACTTCGACCACCCTTTCTTATAATTATACCAACCATGACCAACAACCCGACCAAATTGACAACATACATACAAAAATTCGCCACGCAAGGCTACCACATCAAATACACAAATAACAACACAAATATATACATACATAAAGAACAAGAACGACAAAAACTAATAACTGACATAAACTTAGACTCAGACTTCCATTATTACACCTACACCAACTGGGAAACCAAATCACATGCATTCGTGCTCAGGGGTTTGGATAGTGCTCCGGACATCGAGGAGCTGCGTACAGAGATCACCACGCTGGGCATTGATGTTCGTAAACTGTTTCGAATGCGAAACGCAAGACGCCCCTTCTACCTATTCACAACGTCCAACGCACACAACATTTAATCACTAAACAGGGAAGCAAAATACCTATTCCATGTGAATAAAGAACACGTGATCCAGTGCAATCGCGGCCAATAATGGGGACATGCTACAGCGAACTCTAAGCTCGGCACCCGGTGCCTCAAATGTACTCAGGGCCATCTTACGCAAACTTGCACCAAGAACCCGGACACACCAGCTACATGTGCCAACTGCACAGGCCCCGTCTACCTAAACAAAATTAAAATAATTGCAGCTAACAGACACTGACCACAATGACAACTAAATACATTGACGCACCAATCCCATCCAACAAACATTGGAAAAAATCCAACCCCAAAACCCAACCCGTAAAACAAAACACCCTTCCAAAAAACCAAGACGTCCCAGCGCTCCCAATTCCAAAACAAAGAAAACCCCGCCCCTAAATTAATCCACAGAAACAACAATCACTACAACAGCATCAGACTCTGGACACCGAAGTAAACAACGACTTAGACGAACTAACGGAGTTATTCTCTGAAATAAAGAAGCTAAAAAACTCAATTAACCTCATAAACATGCTACGATCAATAAAAGACCTAAACAACGCACTAAGCAAAGCTAAAAACTTCAACGCACACTTCACAATATTCCTTTCATTCACAAAATATGTACACACCTACAACATGTAAACACAAAACAACACTATACATCTGTTCATGGAACGCCAAGGGAGTTATGGGTAAAATAGGTGAACTTCCACACTTCCTACAAACACACAACATACACATTTGCCTACTCAATGAAACAAAGCCCAAGGACTCACTCAAATTTAAAATACACAAATACACAATCTACAGAGCTGACTGACCACAGTAGGGACCAGTACTTGGGGGCGTTACGGTGCTAGTCAAAAACAACATACCACACACACTTACACCAAACCCACACACTACACTAGAAACACTCAATAAAACACTTACAGACAACACAGTAAACTACGCTGCCTACAACAGACCAATGAACAGCTTCACACGTACAGATCTCACAACATTATTACACAAAAACAAAACACTGGTGATCGGCGATCTCAAAGCGCGACACGCGGACTGGGACTGCATTACAAACAACACAAACCGGCAACACACTCAAATCATACATAAACACACACGTCGCCATCATACTACACCCAAACACCCCCACACACTACCCTGAAAACGGAAATACGCCTCCACCATCGACGTAATCATAAATAAAAATGTTCATAACATCACTCGCCCCATATCATTACCCGAGCTTAACTCAGATCACAATCCAATCATATTCCAAGTAACTAATGAGCACAAAGAAAACACCACATAAACAATCACATCATACAAACACACAAATTGGGCGCACTTCCGCAAAACATCTGACACGATCATCCCCATCAACAATCAAATACACACAACACACGACATCGATACACAAATAGAGCACTTCACAAACGCTATACACATAGCAAAACGGAAACACACAACCAACATTAAAGTGAACCCACACAATCTTAACTTGCCACCACACATAACACAATTAATTAAACTGTAAGAGGGTGACTGGGATGGTCACCTCTTATCTGCTGTACTTGGGTTCTTGCCAAATAGACGTGAGGAGAAGGGAATAGGGGCGACCAATTGAACGAACACTAAGTGGATGATAATAATTAGTTATATTGAATAGTACTTACTAGTATGTTATACAATCGGTGGAACAACTCCCTATCGTTGTCCACATAGAGTTCTTATATAGTCGGTCAAACTGCTGACATAAACAATATGCGATATATTGTTATTTATACATTGCGGTAGGTTGACCTAGTAACTTCACGGAAGGTTATGTTATTATGATGTTTCAGCATAACATTTGCAATGCTTACAAAACAACGAAATCTCACCAGAAGACTATGGCAGAGGACACACACTCCCCTACACAGAATACACCTCAACACACTAAACTCACAAATAAAACCTCAAATAAAAACACACAAAAATAAAACATGGTCCCTTAAGCTTTCCGCCCTCAACCTCAATGACAACTCCCTCTGGCGGCTCAGAAAAACACTTAAAAAACCTTACACCAGAATACCCACTCTCACACACAACAACATAACAGCTATTACCGACGAAGACAAGTCAGACATGATAGCAAACACTTTAGAACAAATACACAAATTACACACGCCAACAACACCCACACTAAATAAAATCACTCAAGACAAACTACAATATTTAAATACTCCACATCACACTGACACCAAAACGCTGACCAGACTTCTTACTACCCCATCCGAGTTAACCAAAATAATTAAAACCCTACCCAACCGCAAAGTTCCTGGCCCCGACCAAATAGAAAACCGTATCCTGAAAAACCTTTCAAGAAAATCCACCATCCAACTTCACTACATAATAAATTCCATAATCAAACTGCACCACTTCCCTGCTGCCTGGAAAACTGCTACAGTACACCCTATCCTTAAACCAAGTAAAATCTCATCCGCACCCACAAGTTATCGCCCTATAAGCTTTTTAAACACCCTATCCAAGCTCACCGAAAAGATCATCCCCTCTCGGGTCGACGATATCGACACAGGACAAAAACTCACACCTGATCACCAGTTTGGCTTCCGAGCCAGACATTGCACGGTGCAGCAGGTGTGCAAGATTGCAACCGATATCGCGACCCAATTCAATAAAAATAAGGTCACGGCCATGACACTACTGGACATCGAAAAAGCCTTCGTTACGGCCTGGACAGTAGGACTCGTGGCCAAACTCATCTCCTTCCAATTTTTTCCCACTTTAAACAAACTGATCTACTTTTACCTGACAAACCGATCCTTCACAATCAAAATTAATAATACCCTCTCAAACCGAAAATCCATTATAGCAGAAATTCCACAAGGCAGCAGCCTTGGCCTTAAACTCTTTAACCTGTTCATTAGTGACATCCCCACATTCCCGAATACACATACAGCCCAATACGCAAACGACACAGCAATATACTCACACTCATTCAGCACCCAAGTAGCCACAAAACAAACACAAATATACATAAGTCTATTAGAACAATACTGGGACACGTGGAAAATAAAAATAAACACAAACAAAACCGAAACCATAGTCTTTACACGTCAATTCACACACAGCAGATTATACACACCACTCGAGATACACAAACAAAAAAATCACACCTATAAACAAAGTAAAGTACTTAGGAATACACTTATATAAAACACTAAGACACAACCAACACATTAAACATGCAATTTACAAAGCATTTGCCGTCATTCGCAACCTTTAGACTTTCCTTGTCAAAAATAGTTCCTTAACAGTTAAAAATAAACTCCTCATATACACATCAATCATTCGCCCCATCATCATGTATGCGGCCCCGATCTGGTGTAACGCACCGGTCGCCACTAGATTCCGAGTTCAACCTTTGCAGTGTGCGGACGTATATACAGAAGCCACTCATAGCGTACCTCTATCTCTACCATTTTTTACCATTCTGTTCATCACCGAAAAATTAGTGGAATAGTTAATGAGTGAGCACTCGAAAACAAGCAAAGTGATCGCGAAAGTGACCCGTAGGTCAAAACGTCTTAGTGACAAAAAACTTTTATCGACACAGGGCGAGGCAAAAACCTCCCCTAACTTAGAGGAGTTACTCAAAACCTACTCCATCAAATCCTGCACAGTGTCGCAGGGACAAAACAACCAGACTGCTGCGGGAGCAGCAGTTACCGCCGAACTCAACCCTACAACAACAACCACAACAACAACAACGATGGACACGGCACCAACAGGACCTCAACCAACCCCAAATACAGCAACAACTTCGACAATTGGCACTAGAAAGGTGAGTGATCTCTTTGCCACGCGGCAACCAAGCATAACAATGACGAAAGCACCGACTACACAAACTAAAATACGACAGCGGTCCGCGGACGACGAAGACCCTAGGTTATTTAAGCAACCTAAGCGGACCGCCAGACCCAGACCAACAATGACAAAAAACCCGACGAAAATACAAAATAAATACCACCCACTAACTGACACAGAAGACACAGACAACGACGACGAAACAGACACCGACGTTCCCGTATTCAAAAAACCCCAACGACAGATCAAACGCAGACCTCCCCCTCCCATTATCATCCCCGGCATCCCAAAAAACACAACAGACGTAACAAAATACATAACGACATACGCAACAAAAGGATTCCACTATAAGTACACAAACAACAATACAAACCTATACATACACGACGAAGACGAAAGACAAAAATTGATTACGGACCTGAACGCCGACAATACACTACAATACTACACGTACACTGACAGAACTACCAAAACGCATGCGTTCGTACTGCGTGGACTGGACAACGACCCGACAATAACAGACCTTGAACTTGAATTAAAAGACCACAACATCTGTGTGCAAAAAGTTTTCAAGATGCGAAACACGCGGCGCCCCCTATACCTAATCACGGCAGATAACTCGCACACTGTGGCACAGTTAAATAATAACGTCAAGTTTCTCTTTCACACTAAAGTGCTTTGGGAGAGGCACATTAATCAGAAGCGGATTATTCAGTGCCACAGGTGCCAACAATGGGGGCACGCCACCACCAACTGTCATCTCGCACCAAAATGTCTGAAATGCGCACAGAACCACCTGACTAATACTTGCACAAAGACCAAGGACACACCAGCCGCGTGCGCAAACTGCGGCGGAGATCACCCCGCGAATTACATTCAGTGCCCAGTGTATAGGGCACGGATCAATATACTTGACAAACAAAACGAGAAAAGACATACACGCCCACAAACTTACGTTGACGCCCCCGCCCCACGCTTAAACCACTGGCAAAAGAACACCCCAACCACTCCTCTCCTATCCACCCCGCAAACTAAATCAATCCTTAAAACACAACAAAACTTCCCGCCACTTACAACCCCTAAACCAACACCCCAAGCCCAAATACAAACACACACGCAAAGCAATGACAACGACATGGACGACGTTACAAACTTATTCAGCGAAATGACTAGACTAAACTCACTCATTAACCTGAACAATATGATCCGTGCCCTAAAAGACCTCAATAACGCCCTCGAAAAGGCCAAAACCAAACCAGAACAATTTTCTGTGTTCATGAATTTCACCCAACATGTACACGAATACAACATCTAGAGACAAAACCACACTGAACATCAGCTCATGGAACGCTAACGGAATCATGGGTAAAGTAGGGGAGATTACGCATTACATGAACACACACAACATACACATCATGACACTTAATGAAACAAAACTTACACCCACACGTAAACTCAAAATACACACATACACAACGTACAGAGCTGATAGGCCACAGCAAGGACCGGTTCCGGCTGGAGGCGTTGCAATATTGATAAAACAAAATGTCCCACACACACTTTTAAATTCAGCACACACTACACTAGAGACACTTAGCATAAAACTTACAGACAACACCATAATCACAGCAGCATACAACAGACCAGCAAACAACATAACGAACGCGGATCTCGCAACACTATTACACAAAACAAAAACACTAGTGGTCGGGGACCTGAACGCGAAACACACAAACTGGGACTGCAACAGAAGCAACACAAATGGCCACACACTCAACAGATACACAAACACACACGTCGCCATCATTATGCACCCTCATACACCGACACACTATCCAGAAAATGGATCAACGCCTACAACAATCGACCTCATTATAAATAAAAATGTCCCCAACATTACACCCCCTGAATCCCTCGCTGAACTCAGTTCAGATCATAATCCAATCATCTTCACCTTACACGGTAGGCAAATACACAACACAACAAAAATCATCACATCATACAAACACACAGACTGGCAACACTTCCGCCACACACTAGACAAACACATCACAATAAACAATAACATAAACACAACACAAGACATTGACACAGAAATACACAAATTTACACATGCTATTAACAAAGCCAAACACAAACACTCACGCAACATAAAAACAAAAACACACAAACTAAACCTACCACAAAACATTCTAGACACAATTACACAACGCAACAATGCAAGAAGGCAATGGCAGAGGACCCGCTTCCCCCAACACCGCCAACACCTCAACGCCTTAAACACACTTATTAAAAACCAAATTAGAATACAACAGAACACAACATGGTCCCTAAAACTCTCCAGTCTAAACCCCTTCGACAATTCCCTTTGGAAGCTCACCAAAAACCTCAAAAAACAATTCACCCCAATACCCACACTCACACTTACAAACGCAACCACAGCGGCTTCTGACCCTGAAAAGGCAGAAGCCATAGCTAATGAACTAGCGAACGTACACGTAATTGACACACCGCACACACAAACGCATGAGCAAATCCTACAAGAGACACAACAATTTTTAAGCACAACACACCAAACAACACACACAATCCTCGCAAAACTCCTCACAAACCCTAGAGAACTCACCAAAATAATCCGCACCCTGCCCAATCGCAAAGCTCCCGGACCAGACCGCATAGAAAACCTAATATTAAAAAACCTATCCCGAAAATCCATCGTACAATTAACGTACATAATAAATTCAATCATAAAGCTTCACCATTTCCCCGCTGCATGGAAGAGTGCCATAATCCACCCTATCCTAAAACCAAATAAAGATCCTCACAACCCCGGCAATTATAGACCAATTAGCCTCCTTAATACCCTCTCCAAACTGACCGAAAAGGTTATCCTATCCCGGGTAGACGATATCGATACAGGACGAAAAATTACCCCCGACATCCAATTTGGATTTAGGGCTAGGCACAATACTGTACAGCAAGTATGCAGGATCGCAACCGATATCGCTACCCAATTTAACCAAAGTAAAGTTACGGTCATGGCCCTGCTAGACATCGAAAAAGCTTTCGATAAGCTTTGGGTAGCAGGGCTCATGGCCAAATTAATTAAAAACCATTTTCCACCAATCCTAATAAAACTTATCCACTCATATCTAACCAACAGATCCTTCCAAACCAAAATAAACAACTCTCTTTCTACCTCTAAACCCATAATGGCAGGAGTCCCCCAAGGCAGCGTCCTTGGACCCAAATTATTTAACCTATACCTAAGCGATTTCCCCACTTTCCAAAACACCAATACGGCTCTGTACGCAGACGACACGGCCATCTACGCGCACTCATTCAGTGCGCAGGTGGCCAACAAACAACTACAAATACACATAGATATACTACAACGCTACTGGGAGAAGTGGAAAATTAAAATCAACGCCACAAAAACCGAAACCATTGTCTTTTCACGCAAATTCACACTAAACAAAGTAATCACACCACTACAAATACACAAACAAAAAATAACGCCCACACACACGGTTAAATACCTAGGCACACACCTATACCAAACACTAAGACATGGCCCACACATATCACACACAATTAAAAAAGCCCAACACGTAATCCGAAATCTCTATCCACTCCTGGTTCAAAATAGTTCCCTCTCAACAAAAAATAAACTCCTCATGTACACCGCAATCATTCGCCCCATACTAACATATGCAGCCCCAGTTTGGTGTAACGCTTCGGCAACCGCACTAATACCATTGCAACGTCTCCAGAATAAATGCTTAAGACTGGCCACCAGCTCTGGACGATACACACGACAAACAGACCTACACGAAATCGCAAACATACCATACATAACACAATACATAAAACAAATATCACAAAAATTTTATAAAACACAGTTAAACTCAAACACACTCACAAAACACATCACAAAATTAAGACACGACAACACTACACATAGATTAAAGCATAAGCTCCCCTACCAGACACTACCCATATTTTCGGAAAGCCTCCATGAGCCGAACACGTAACACAGACACACACAACAACAATGCAACACACAACACGCATCACTATACAACAATAGAGTCAACCACAGATACAGAACATTTCGCATAAATTTAATGTCCATAGAATCATCAATATTGTTAAATTTTAAATTAGTTAAGTTATTTTATAAGTTTTATTAAAATGCCATGCATTTAAATGGGTTTTTGTTCCCCCTTTTCCCATAAAACACAATCCTAACACGAATAAAATGTAAACAAAACTGTAACAGACAATAACACAATGTTTTAAGCACACAACGCAATATACACTCATACACAGATATACACTCTTTTCTGTGAGTAGGAGCTCTGATAAAACCAATCATGTGTTTCCATATTAATTAATATTAATTAATGTATAAATAAAATTAAAATGAATAAAAAGATTTCAAAATGAATGAATGGTCGCCACTAGAGTGACTAGATATATAAGAGTGTGGACGACAGCTTCCCAGCCTGTGATTGGTGCCGCCATAGTTTGTCTAAATGTTCAAACGAAATGCATTGCGTTATATGGAGCGCGCGGCTCATATTTTAAAATTATGTTTATACTGTAATATTTGAGTTCTTTGAGTTATTCGATATTAAGTTGCACTGATTTCTTGATTGCTTATACGAAAACATTATTTTGTATTTAAAGAAATATCATGAAGGGATGCCCATCCCTTCTGATAAGTGTAACTTATGGTTATACGTAAACATTATTGTAAAATTTTTTTTTTTTTTAGCAAATATAAAAAAATAAGAATACAAATACTTTCAAATTCATAGCATAAATAGTTGTTATTTACCCGCAAAACGTTTGGAATTTCATATGATTTTTTCTATAAATGATAAAAATACACTGCCGTAGTATAAAATATTTAAAAATGTGCTTAGCATAATGAAATGTGATTATTTTTAGTTAATCATAAAATGTGACGGTAAATATACGTACAATTGTATAGCATAAATCGTTGTTTTAGCGTGCGAAATGTTTCGAATTTTGTATAAATGTTTCTATAAAAGATAGACATATGCTGTCGCAGAATAAAATACGCAAAATTTATTCAGGAATAACATAAAAAATACGGGGTGCAATTATCTTATATGGTCCTTTAGATTTAAAGTATAAGAAAATATGAGCCGCGCACTCCATATAACACAATGCATTTCATTTGAACATTTAGACAAACTATGGCGGCGACCAATCACAGGCGGGGAACCTGCGCTCTATGCTTTGGATAGGGACTATTCGTCGATTGTCCACACTCTAATATATCTAGTCACTCTAGTCGCCACCACACTACCACTGCAACGCCTTCAGAACATATTACTTAGACTCGCGACCAGCTCTTGAAGATACACACGCATCACACAACTACACGAAGACACTTACATACATTACATCCAAAATTACATTAATTAACTTATAATGCAGAACGCAAACCGACATTTTGACATAAATATACATTTGTTCCATTTTTATTCAATCCCAAAGGTCCAATTATGTGTACAAAACATAGGACTTTTCTTAAACTCACTCTATTTTCTAGGTTTTTTTTAATTTTTACTTTTTATCGATTTACGGGGAAGGTAATTATTTTCTTAATAAAACCCCGTTAGATTTTTTTGTTTTAGACATCCGTGACTGTTGTTATCGTGCACACCGCAAAACACCTCATCTCCGCGGCCCCTACTTTGTCACCTCCTATATGAGTAATTATGCATAAAATTAAAAAATAAACTTTTTTTTGTATTTTTCATGAATTATTTAATATTGTAAACAAAAATTTTATTTTCTATCTAATAAAATAAGAGAGAAACAAATTATTAAAAATAATCATTTATTTGACCAAAAAATTGGAACATCGCCTTATTAGATCTATTCTTATTAAGCCATCGTATTTTTTCGCTGAATTTAAATAGATAAAATTTATGAGTTAAGTCAATATTAAAAATTTTAAGTACTGGTATTTCGGCAACTTCGTTGTGATATGAAATACTATTTGCAGTTTGAATATTAAAAGGTTCGTCAAATATGTAACTTTTGTAATAGTAATAAGCTAATTCAGCTTTATTTGGGCTTCTGGTACTTCCTGTCAATTAGAAATTTTGCGTTGATTTGAGGTATGTAAATGTGTGGTAAATTCGCTTTTAGTGCATTGATATGTATTATGGTTGGTTGTTCGTATTCGTAGCCTGATGAAAATTAGTCTCGGTGCAGTTATTTGATATTTGTGGTTCAGGATAACTCACATCGTCTTGTTTAGTCTCATTGTGGGATGTAAAAATTCTTGGTAAGCGTAATTCATATTAGTATAGTTAGAATTGTCTTGTACAGGCTGTTCCATATATTCTTTTTCGTCATAACTAATTTGATTTTCAACTAAATTTTCGAAATTTTGGCTTTTGTTTATATCTTGTGTGAATAATTCAGTAGACGTGAATGCTTTGTGCGGTTTTATGTGTGAATTTCCAGACGATATATCCATGGGTTCTGGTTAAACTTCTCTATTTTGATATTGGTTTCAATAGGGTTTATTGAAATATTGATTAAAACTTGTTAATTGTGTAGGTTGTAAGAAACGTATTGGACGTAATTGTTGTTGTTGAAATTGCTGAGGTTGGCGTGAAAAGAATGGTTGTGTTTGACGGAATCTTGGTTGATTATTTGAGTTGTAGAAAAGGTTTGGTCTTGTATTGTATGAAAAACTTGATCTAGGTTGATGGAAGTTATTCATAGATGAGAAATTAGGGCGTATGAAATTATAGTATGGCATTTGTGAGGGTTGCGGGGTAAATTTTTGTTGAAATTGGAATGGAATATTTTGTCTTATTGGTGTCAATATTTGGGTAGGTTTAAATGTAGTTTGTGTATTTAGTGTATTTTGTCTTTGTGCGGAATAAAGAAAGTTTTCCTCTTCGATAACTGAACTCATAGCCTTTTCAAGACTATCTGGATTTTTTAACCTAATGCTTGTTTGTATTTGCCCGTATAAGCCACGTATAAAAGTTTTTAAAGCTAAATCATCGTAATTTGCAAGACGCTTAGTTTTTTCCGCCGTTGAAATAGTTAAAGAGTTTAGTTTTGAATTAATCAAACTTCTTGCATCTTGACAGCGCATACCAAAATTATAGGGTGTTTCGTTTTTACTTTCTTATACGCAGTATAAGTAAGTATTGTAATCATGAAAAATTTCGATCTCGAGATTTCAACGGAAATATACGTTTTGACCTTCCCTGAATCGATTCCAATTATTTTGGAATGACGTCCGTCTCTGTGTGTGTGTGTGTGTGTGTGTGTGTGTATGTTCTCTACATCCTAAACGGTTGAAGCTAAAATTATGAAACTTTAAACTTAAGATTTGCATATGCCTGGGGTGTGCACCTCTTATTTTTGAAAAAAATATTCAAACCGGAAGTGCCTGTTTACTCTAGTGATTTCTGGTAGTTTCTGCAATTTCTCAAAAATGGTTACAGTTACAGAAAAATGTTTAGAACAAAAATTAAAGGTATTCATAATCAGCAACTTTTGTTAGAATTTTTTTTCCAAAAAGTGTACTGGTTTCAAAATAAATTTCTGCCTTTTATATATATTTTTACATAAATCGTATCATCTGCGCCTGTCAATTGCTTAACAAAATAGACGTAAGTAATTTGAAGTTTGACATTTAATATATATTCTAAGAAATATAATTAGTGTAAAAGTGATCTAAAGGTTAGAACAAATATTATAAATTAGAAAAATAATGAAACTACGAAGTGGCTTAACCCATATGCGTATAAGAAAGTTCGGTGCATGATACTGCAGATATTTTGTAATTGTCAAAGCAATCAAATCTTGAATTAAGCAATCAATATTTTTTTGATCACCAAAACAATGCTTTAAAGCTTCTTTTACTTCTGTCCAAGCTTTCAATTCTGTTCTAGAACCAATTAAAATAAGAGCTGTGCCTGAAAGTTTTCCTAATAGGGCTCTCAATATAAAATTATTTAAAGCAGGCTCGTTATCACTAGCAAACGTCGATATAAAATTTTTACAATCATCCAAATATATGACCTAAGTATGAAGATTGCCATCGTTAAATGGAATCGAATCTAAATATAGTTTTAGTAAATGGTAATTTGTTGTAGTAGGCATGATAGTGTTTTGAGAACTATAATTATCTTGGTTTATATTTTGTAATAACTCCGTGAGTTGATTTACTTCGTAATTTGGCATATATTTTTACTATTATTATTAATTTAGTGAAAAATATTTTTAATTATACTTAACTTGACACCAAAAATTATATATTTATTTTAAGGATGGTTAAATTGGAATATGACACTTACATAAAAATTCATATTTTCATTTCTTGTTTCTTCTTATTTCTAGTTGGCTATAGGTTCCGACGATTTTGTTGTTTCCCCAGGTCTTCTTCCTTGCATGTTGTGTAAACGTTGTATCTTTTTTCTTCCTTGAACGGTTTCCTTGTACACGATAATGAATTACTGTCTATGACCCGATATGCATTCGGATCTTATCGTATAACTCACTATTGAGCGCTTTTTACTTTTTATTTCTCAATTAATTGTTGATACGAAAATTGCTCGTTCGTTACGAACAATTTTGAGAAAGCCTACCGACTTCGCCAATTAAGGGTGTTCAATTAAGGTTACTCTTTTAATATATGTTTATTGTAACATGAAAATAGTACAAACGTTAAACACACACTGCCTGCATAATATCATTTACAAACGTTTAGTTCTAACATAGTAGGAACATAATCTTTTATATAAGTCAGCATTTGTGGATCTTAACTGATTCTTATTTTATGAATATATATAACATTTTTTTCTCACAGAAAACAAGTTTATTTTCACAATATAGAAGTTTTGATTTTTACATAATACAATTTGACAAAATAATTATGTTGTACGTGATTATATTACGTGCGAACGGAAGCAGGTCTGACTATAATACGTGACTTTTTTTATGAATTTATAATATTTATATCACTTACACCTGTCACGTGACGTCTGACAAGTATCGTCAGATGAAACAAATAAATTAAATCATTATGTATAATGTGCTGATTATGCACCAATATAATTTCTCCCATATTATGAGATGATTTAAGTTCTTTTTACAATATTACAACTCCCAAAATTATATCATTATTAAATTTTCGTTTCTTAAGTTTCAAACATTTAACTCTTACTTTATATATTATTACAATAATTAAGATTACAATTGTCATAACTATCACTACAGAATAAGTTACACTATGTCCTTCGTTAGTAGTTATTTCTTTTATCTTAGAGATTTCGGGTATAATTATATTTTGATTATGTAAAGTTTTGATTTAAAAAGTTCTATTAACAATCTTGTCATTTCTAACTTTAAAATTCATATTTTCGAAATATATTTCGCTAGCATTATTCATTATTGGAACTTAATTATAATTATCTATTGTAAAATTATTCCCGACCATGAATTTGTATATTCCTATAATTCTCTTATGCATATAATACCGTGTACAATTTATTTACAAATTTCTTATTTTACTACTAGCGATATTAGCCTTGTTAGAAATGTCACTTTTGAATAAGGCTAACATTTCATTTTTACTTTCTTATACGCAGTATAAGTAAGTATTGTAATCATGAAAAATTTCGATCTCGAGATTTTAACGGAAATACACGTTTTGACCTTCCCTGAATCGATTACAACTATGTTTGGAATGACGTCTGTATGTGTGTGTGTGTGTGTGTGTGTGTGTGTGTGTGTGTGTATGTTCTCTACAGCCTAAACGGTTGAAGCTAAAATTATGAAACTTTAAACTTAAGATTTGCATATTCCTGAGGTGTACACCTCCTATTTAAGAAAAAAATATTCAAAGCGGAAGTGCCTGTTTACTCTAGTCAATTTTTTCAGTTTCTGTTATTACTCAAAAATGGTTAAAGTTACAGAAAATTTGAACAAAAATTAAAGGAATTTATGTTTCGCACAACTTTTGTTTGAATTATTTCTCCAAAAAGTGTACTGGCTTTAAAATAAATTTCTGCTTATTATATATATTTTTACATAAATCGTATCATCTGCGCCTGTCAATTGTTTAACAAAATAGAATTAAATAATTTGAAGTTTGACATTAAATATTGTTTCTAAGAAATATATTTACTTTAAAAGCGATCTAAATGTTAGAACAAATATTATAAATTAGAAAAATAAGGTAACTACGATGTGGTTTAACCCATATGCATATAAGAAAGTCCGGTGCATGACACTGCAGATATTACTTTCCTATACGAAGTATAAGTAAGTATTGTAATCATGAAAAATTTCGAACTCGATATTTTAACGGAAATACACGTTTTGACCTTCCCTGAATCGATTCCAACTATTTTTGGAATGATGTCTGTGTGTGTGTGTGTGTGTGTGTGTGTGTGTATGTATGTGAGTCTGTCTGTGTGTATGTGTGCGCTCTACAGCCTAAACGGTAAAAGATACAATCATGAAACTTCAAACTTAAGATTTGTATTTGCCTGACAGGAAAACCTCCTATTTTTGAAAAGAATATTCCAACAGGAAGTGCATGTTTACTCTGGTCATTTTTTGCATTTTCTGCTATATCTCAAAAACGGTAGTTTTTACAGAAAAATTTTATGAATGAAAATAAAAGATAGTAATATTGCGCATAACTTTTATTTGAAAATATTTTTCAAAAAAGGTACTGGTTACAAAAAAGGAGTGTTTTTTTCAATATGATGCTTTAACTCAAAAGTGGTAGTACTTACAGCAAAATTAGTAAGAATGAAAATTAAGATATTAAAATTTCTCATATCTTTTATCTGAAAAGTATTTTCAGAAAAGGTACCGGTTACAACAAGAATTCAGTTATTTTCAATATTACATTCAATACTTCTCACGTCTACGAGCGGAGGTAATGTCTCTATAATTGTCCCCCGGCAGTAGTTGATCTACTCGCCACGGCATGTCTGGCGCTGATCCACAGACAAGTATACATTGACGAATAACGTAATGCAGCATTTAATATTGTAGTCCTACCTCCGCACTAAAGATGGCTACCATCAAAAATTCAAACGCTATTACACGACTAACTAACATCATACATGTTCAACAATTTCGATAAGAAATATGATCTTATATTGAATGGGTCGTGTATTTTTGCTGTTTGTTTTCATTTGTATACAATTGCGGATATATTTAGCGAACGATATTTTTGTTATGTTAATCAAAATTAAAATTTCTTAAAAATTTATTTAAGATATTAGTGCATGAGTTTTTTTAAATTCTAACTAACTAATTAACATGCGTATAAGAATGTCCAGTGACAGACACGTCAGTTTTTTTTTTGGTATTCACAATGTTCATTATTTTGATAATTTATTAATAGTTAATAACATTCTTTGACTTCTATAAAGTTTGTTTCACAATAGTTATTTTTATTAATCATTTTACATTTATAAACGTAATACAATTTATTTATATGTTTCACAATTAATTCTTTTTCGTAATTTAGCAAATACATCTGATTTTCAACTATCGTAGGTATAGGTGTTGTGTGCAATAATTCGTAATTCTGATTTTCGAAAAGTGGTATTTCTGAAAGATATTTCATTTGGTCTTGTTCAATTTTACAATGACTGGTTATTTGAATATATAATTCCCAAAAGTTTAAATCTATGTTATATTCGTGAATTAATTTTTTTAATTCATTTACATTTACTATGGAATTATGTAATTATCCTATATTACAAAATGTAAGACTGGTCTCTATTGCATCTATCATTTCTAGAATATTAATTAACATGAACACAATTTGATTTAATATAAAATAAAACACACTAGGTTAGTTTCAAAATATTTTGAAGCTAACCTAGTGTGTTTTATTTTATATTTTATCATGTTTCAACGAGAGCCTACAGCTAATTCCATACAATTTAACAATTTGATTTATAATATCAATTATTCTAAATAAATATTCTTAAGTCATTTATATATATATATATATATATATATATATATATATATGTATATATATATGAATATATATATATATATATATATATATATATATATATATATATATATATATATATATATATATATATTTATATATATATATATATATATATATTTATATATGTATACATATATATATATATATATATATATATATATATATATATATATATATGTAAATATATATATATATATATATATATATATATATATATGTGTCAGAAGAAACAGGTAGATTTTTATAAATTAAAACTCGGTAATGAACAAATACTGATTAATCTTTATTAAATATACTGCGTCTGATCACATTCGTGGTTCGTGTCAGAATGAATATAAGTTCAACGATCTTTTCTAATAATCATAACATCAACAATAAACAAATAAATGCAGGGCCAGTTGATGACGCATCGTCCATTTGCAGCGGCAGTAAATCGAAATGCTCACACGGCTATACTGACAATTAATTCGCTCTCGAATTAACAGGAAAAGTTGCATCTGAAAACGAGAAACAGTTCTCAGGCACCAAAATCTTATACTTGTTGATTTCATGTAAGATTATTCATTCATGCATTCGTTTCTTTAGATCGACACAGACACTGCGTGACATCTTTTATTCTATAACGACGTCCAGTTATGAGTTTACACAGACGCTGCGTGATGACTCCATAACTTGACATACAAAAATTTCTCAGTTATGAGTTTACACAGACACTGTGATGACTGCATAACTTTGACTTAAGGCTTACACAAACGCTGCGTGATGGCCTTAAAATGACAATTATGACAATTTTCAACACTTACATAAGAGTTTACACAGACGCTGCGTGATGACTCCATGTCCTGGTCAAAATTGTTATAAGTAAAATTCAATTAATTCAAATTTAAATTCATTATCAATTTGACCAATCAACATTTTTTTTTTAATTGTATTGTTACTGTAACGATAATTGGTCCCCATATAAACGTTCACACAGATAAATTATCACACATATAAATGCTCACACAGGCATATTAACAAAAATGACTACTCACAGTCTATAATTTTATTCCGGTGAGAATTCGCCAGGCCAACTTCTAAGCATGTCCATAGTGGTGGTTCTTACTCTGTTGGAACTCAAATTTTTCAGCTCATCTCGGTCATTGGGCAATAGTTGGAGAACTTCAAAAGGACCCTCACATCTTTGATCCAATTTTGCCAAATGGGAATTTCCTGATGGATGAAAGACGATGTCCCCTACTTCAATGGTTTTATTAATTCGTCGAGTCTTATCGAACAACATTTTTGAATATTTTGCTTTTTGTTTTGTACGCTCGTATGCCAGTTTTCGATCGTTTTCTAAATTATTATCGTCACTAGTTGTTGCCGAAATTTGTTTCGTTAGAGCTTGTATATCGGAGTTACTACTATTATGTCCTGTTAAAAGCTAAACAGGAGAAAACCCGGTGGTCTTTTGCGTGGTTGTGTTTAATGTGTTTTGTAATTTAGAAATAGTGCTCCCCCATTCTGACTTATTAGTAATTTCAACCCTCAAAAGATCTAATACGGTCGAAACATATCTTTCTACTTGACCATTGCCACGAGGAGCACTTTTAGCAATAAGGTGTTGCTCAATGTTCAAACTAGATAATAAATCTTTAACAGACTGATCGGTAAAATTAGTGCCTCTATCACAAACAAATCTTGTTGTAGTTCCAAATAGATTTAAGTAAGTTTGTAATTTCTTACAAGTTTCTGATCCAGACAATGTTTTCAAGGGGATTAAGAATAAAAATTTAGTAAAAGCGTCTATTAAAAGTAAAATATGTTTGAACCCGTCGGTAGACAAAGGAAATTGTCCTACACAATCACCTTGTATGGTATGGAAAGGTGTTGGTATTTTGTCAATTGGATGTAATAGTCCCTGTTTCGGCCCAGTGTGGTTTTTATCAGTGATACATGTTAAGCAATGATCACAATATTTTTTAATAAACTTTGTCATTCCAGGAAACCAAAAATAATGATTTATTTTAGCAAATGTTTTATCAGGACCGAGATGACATTGCTCATCATGGAACATTCTCAATATTCCAAGACGACTACCCTTTGGTATAAAAGCTCTATAAATAGGCGGATTTCTCCCAGGATTAATTTTCCGAAATAAGATGTCATTTTGATAAAAATATTCATGCGTTAATTTTCCTTCGGTTAATTTTAATTTTATTTCTTGTGTTTCAGGATCTTTATTTTGATTTACTTTAAGCCAATTATTAGTAGAAATTACATTTATCGCGAAGGGAGTTGGAGAATTTACTGGATTCCTGCTAAAATAATCCACATGTGGAATATATTTACCTTTTCGGTACTCAATATTGAAATTAAAAGATTGAAAATATAACCACCATCGTGCAACTCGTGGAAGCAAGTCCTTTTTAGATTGAGTTAATTTTAACGAATTGCAATCTGTCACAACTTTAAAATGAATTCCCAATAAATACACACGAAAATGCTTAAATGCGTAAAATACGGCTAATGTTTCTAACTCGTACGAGTGCAATTTGCTTTCGTCAGTTGAGGCGCGTTTAGAAAAATACGAAACCACCTTTAATTGTTTGTCATGTCTTTGAAATAAAATAGCTCCAAAACCAATCGAACTTGCATCTGTATGCAATTCGGTATCCAGATCCGGATCGAAAATAACTAACAATGGTCGCTTACTCAGATAAGAACAAATATAACCTTTTGCAATTTCTTGATTGTTTCTCCAAACAAATGGTTAATTCTTTTTTGTAAGCTTTGTTATGCAAGCCGTTCGTGAGGCCAAATCAGGCACGTATTTGCGAAAATATCCCGCTAGCCCCATGAATTGTCGAACCTGTTTAATGTTTTTGGAGTCAGGTGCATTTAAAAGAGCCTCTACTTTAATTTTTCCAGGTTTTATACCGTTTTTAGGAATTTCCTGACCTAAATAATGAATTTGAGTTTCAAAAAAGCGACATTTATTAATATCTAGAGAGAAGCCAGCGTTTGACAAAGCGATCAGGACACGTTTCAATTTTTCCATTCCTTCAGATATAGTTTCCGAGGGTATTAGGATATCATCCAAGTAAATTAAAGCGTCTTTGTCCTTAAGATTTCCCAGCGCATTGCAAATTGCGCGCTGGAAAACTGCGGGTGCATTTGATAAGCCAAAGGGAACACGCAAATATTCATAATGTCCATCTGGGGTTACGAAAGCAGTTTTTTCAATCGAATTTTTTGCTACCGGGATCTGATGGAAACCGGCCGCCATATCTAGTGTTGTAAAATATTTATTCCGACCTAATTGATCAATTTGATCATCGATTCGAGGTAATGGGAATCGATCCTTTATAGTAATACGGTTTAATGCACGAAAATCTACGCATAAGCGACTATTTCCGTCCTTCTTGTGAACCAAGATAATTGGACTGGCGTAAGGTGAAATACTTTCGCGAATAATTTCATTTTTCATTGTCATTAATTATATTTTTAACCTTTTCTCGTTCACTCAATGCCATGCGATTACTAACAAATAATTTTGTCTTCTTTCAATTTAATTTCTAATTCAGTTGTTGTTATTGCGGTCACAGAATTTCCTGTAGTGATATTGTTACTAAATTTGGAAAGCAAATCTAGTAGGCAATGCAGATCATCGTCTTTTAGCGGGGTGTGAATAGAATTTGGGGAAAATGCAATATGGTGAATTGTTTTAATCTCAAGTGCGCGGTCACAATCAAAATAAATGCGAGTTCCGCGAAAATCCGTATATATTTGAACTCCCTTGTACGTTATTAAATTTCTACCCAAAATGGCATCCGGAATCATAACAGAGCTGTCGATTACATAAAAATTAATTTCGAAAGCCGTACCATCCCTTTTGATATTTAAAGAAGTTCTATAGAGGGTGGAAATCAAATTACTTCCAATTCCCTGAAGCATAACAAAACTAGGTTCTAAATGGCAATGTAATTTTTTGCAATTTCACTCGATAGCAGACTTCACTCGGCCCCTGTATCAATTAAGCAATTCACGGTCAAATCTTGTATTTTAAACTGAGTACAAAAATCATCATCCAAAGTAACGCAAAAATAATTAATTCTTAACACATAAGCACTCTTGACCTTTAAATTTTCAAAAAACAACTGTCAATATGATGGCCAGATTTATTACAGAAATCGCAAATAAGATTTTTAGACAAAAATTTAGAATTATCTTTTGTATTTGAGTTTATGTTTCGCATTTCATGGCAATTTCTACTTAAATGTCCCGGCTTATTACAATTAAAGCATAATCGTAACTCGTCTTTATTAATAAATTTATCGGTTGGATATGGCCGTTTCAAATGGGTGCGCGGTGAAGGATTTTCAGGTTTGCTCATTTTATAATTATTAAGCAAAGTCAACGATTCAGCAACAGACTTGACATTACTATTAAAAGCAGCTGTCTTTACGTGAATATCTCCGATATCTCCAATTACAAGCTCTATCAATTGATCATCAGACAAATTAAAATTTAATGCTTTTATCAACGAGATCTTTTTTCTGGCATACTCACAGTACGTGGTGGCATCGCTACTAATGTATTGGCTAGCTTTTCGAAATTTGTCGCTCAAATTTCTTTTCGGTGGGTATAGATTAGAAATCACGCTTTTGAACGCGTTCCATGTCTTCGTTTCTGGTTGCCACAATGAAAACCATTCTTTCGCTTCTCCAATCAGACCACTGGTGGCTCTGGATAGTTGTTCGAAGTCAATCCATTTAAAAGTTGTACCCTATTTTTCGATGTCTTCACACCATTTAATTGCGCCTTTGTCATCGAGAGCAGGGTCAAACTTGGGAATATCAATGCATGTTGTTGGTACTGCAGCTCTACCGTTATGCTCCTGCATTTCCCTCAGAGTATCGGCCAACACTTGCGCTAATTGTTCCATGTTGACGAATTAAATAAACACTTTACAGCACCTTACAACACACTATCGAATCTATGCACTTGCGGTACTTTTAGTGAGCCAATCCCACTTCTGATGTCAGAAGAAACAGGTAGATTTTTATAAATTAAAACTCGGTAATGAACAAATACTGAATAATCTTTATTAAATATACTGCGTCTGATCACATTCGTGGTTCGTGTCAGAATGAATATAAGTTCAACGATCTTTTCTAATAATCATAACATCAACAATAAACAAATAAATGCAGAGCCAGTTGATGACGCATCGTCCATTTGCAGCGGCAGTAAATCGAAATGCTCACATATATATATATATATATATATATATATATATATATATATATATATATATATATATATATATATATATACATATATATATATATATATATATATATATATATATATATATATATATATATATATATATATATATATTGTTACGTGCCTATCGACACCGTAACCAAAAATCCTCGATCAAGCTGAGGGTGCCGGCTTCTCAGTGAAGACGGGGTGGTTCAAAATTATATTTTTCATGGGCGCCACGCGATTTAAATATAGTGCTTACCTCAACAAAACTAAAACGCGAAAGTCCCTAGGATTCCATAGTATTGGTACGATTAACAAACGTTGTTTTCCCCCAAATACACGTTATATAATCAACGATTCTCTTTCCTAAAATGGCGTCACAAACTGCTGAAGGAAAGATTGGTTGAAACAAACAAGGAAGCCAATAAAGTTGAAATGCTGGATTTATTATTAGCAACATGTAAATATAACGGTACAATGTTCGTTAAACTCTTAAGATAACAGTGATTATTAACAATTTTTTATTTAGTCGTTGTGTGAATTCCGTATCCGTGAGGTTGAATCTACAGACGTGACACACGCGGATGTCCGTACTAAAATAAAGACAATAATTCTTGTGTCGCTATGTTCTACTCATCACTTTACCTGGTAAGAACAATTTCCTACGTTTTATAGCCCTTGTTGATCAACTCGGTTCACATAATACACATACATTTCATCGTAGACAAGTAAATCACGGTAAAGAAATAAAGCGATACGAATCGGCCCAAGATATGAACAAATATACGCCTATAAGTGCGTAATATAAATTATAATAATTTACCGCAAAATAAAAGTAATGGATATCATTCAGTGGACATCTTAAATCAGCGCCTGCATAAACGCTCAAGGAATACGCAGAATCCAGACGTAAATATATATATTAAATATACATTTGTAAAACTAAGTCACATGCACTAACAAAGTATATTTACAGAAATATCATGATCTCAAATGGTCTCATCAATAAATTAAATTATAATTATTATCGTAATCTCTGTTTAAGTGTAAACAAATCAAGCTTAAAAATGAAAAGAAAAGACT
>OX063288.1:12463134-12548134 GCA_944039245.1 Nebria salina
CGACGACGCATCGACTGACAGTGACAATACAATACATTCAAACCAAGAAAATCCTATAATAGGCATCCTTATAATAGATTGCCCTGTAAACCACGGTAAAAATCAAGTTATTATTTCTGAAGTTGAATTTAACCCTGCTAACCCAATTCTCACTAGACTATACAAAAACAAACAACGAATAGCAATACAATTTTCTAAAAATAATTACGAACAAGAAATAATAAACTTTATCAAAGGATTCATAGTACCAAAAATAAAATATTATCTTCATTTCGAAAATGTAAGCCAATTATACGAAAAATGCAGCACTATTCTACAAAAACATTTTAAAAATAATACAGAAATAAAAATGATTAAATGTACAAAATATATAGAAGATATCTCTGATGAAGACGAAATAACACAAATAATAAAAAATTTCCATTAAAGTAAAACAAACCACAGAGGTATTGATGATACAGAAACACGTATAAAGCAACATTATTACTGGCCAACACAACGTAAATCAATCCAAACTTATATTAATAATCGCGAAATTTGCCAAATTACTAAATATGACCGAAGACCCCTCAATTTAAAATTTAATGTCACACCAACAACAACTAAGCCATTCGAAATATTACACATTGACAGTATTACTTTAGAAAAAGCTAAATTTCTCACAATAGTAGATTCATTCTCAAAATATGCGCAAGCATTTGTACTAAATTCGGCTCAAGGCATGGAAATCGCTAATAATTTAATAAAATACTTCACTCATCATGGCATCCCTAAGAAAATAATATCAGATAACGGACTAGAATTTAAAAATTCACTGGTTAAAGAATTACTAGAACTACATAAAGTAACAACGCACTTCATTAGTTCCCAACACCCCGAATCTAATGGAATAGTAGAACGATTCCATTCTACCCTTATCGAACACATTCGATTATTTAATAATCAAGCAGAATATAAAAATTAACCTATAGAAATTAAAGTTAACTAAGCCTTATTAGCCTACAACAACACAATACACTCAGTAACTAAACTAAAACCAGGCGAAATAATAACAGGACACTTAGACTTAAAATCCCCATTCAACATAGAAATTGACAAACAATTAATAAATAATTATATACTTAATCATAGTAATAAAGTAAAGCTACTTTATCAAAATTTAAATGACAAAATTCAACAAAATAAAGAAAAGGTTATAAGCAAATTAAACGAAACTAAAGAAGAATTACCACATATCCCCGAACTTGTACACGTAAGAAACAGACACAAACAACAAAAAACGTGCAACAAATACAAAGCAGAAATATTAAAAAGAATAAATAAAAATTAAAAAACCGCCAAAATAAATACGAGACACGGTAACACTACAGAAAAAATACACCGTTCCAACATTAAAAGACCTAAAACAGGAACCTACCAATTTGAAATTCTTCCAGGTTGTTCGCGTTCGGACTCGGACAAGGACAAGAAATCAAAAACATAACAGAAAACCAAGGCATCTTACCTATAAATTTGGGTATTGCTAAATTAGAAGAAGAATACAATGACTTAAATATTCAATACGAAAACTTAAAATTAAGTACAACTAATAATACGATATACGCCAACGAACTTAACAACCATAATAAAATAATTCTATTCCTGCAACTAACCATAGAACAAAAATTTAATAATATTAAATATCACTCAAGTAACACTACATCCAAAAGAGGCCTTATCGACGGATTAGCAAAAATATTCCAATGTGTAACTGGTAATTTAGACGCAGAAGATGGTGAACGATATAATAAAATTCTTGGACACTTACAAGATAACGAACATCATTTAGAAAACCAATTAAAACTAGCCTACTCAGTAAACCACCAAATTATAAATAATTTTAATGATACAGTACGCGATATACAGCATAACGAAATAGTTTTAAAATCACGAATCTTACAACTTACTGAAATTGCCAAAAGAAATCTAGAACAAGTAGATATATTATTTGCAAAAGACTTATATAATAAATTAATAATATTCTATAACACTATCCTGAATATTTTACAGGATATCGAAAATTCTATAACATTTTGCAAGTTAAGAATTCTGCACCCTAGTATCATAAACCATGACGAACTATTAGTAGAACTACAGAGAATAGCATTACACTATAAAAATCAGTTACCATACGAACCAAATCGCGAAAACATATTAGAATACGAATCACTGTTAAAAGTAAATTGCAAAATTGATTCCTTATGAATTACTTACTTTATAGCTGTCCCTATCAATTACGAAATAGAATTCGAACTCTATTACCTTTATCCGTTACCTACCATACAAGAATCAGAAATTGTAACAATAATTCCCGATGTCAGATACTTCCTTAAATCAAAAGATAATGAAATTAAACCTCTGAGCGACATTTGTACTCGAGGCAAAGTATATCAAAGTCCGAATCAATTCTACACTCATCAAAAAGAAACTTGTAAAGAACAAATCTTACTAGAAGAAAATTCAAGACAATGCAAATATACAAAGTTAAATATCATTAAAAACCACGTAGAAGTGATAACAGAAATCAACCAATATTTAGGAGTATTTCCCACAGAAGAAAAAATTACCATTAAATGTCCCCAAGGAACCGATATTAAATCATTGACCGGAATATATTTAATTAAAGAAAATAATTGTGACATTTACATCAAACAACAAAAACTAACGTACCAAACTAAAACATATGGCAAACCTATATTGCTACCAAACCTACGATTCAAATTAAAAGTCAATAAAATTTCCAACTTTACTATAAATCTAAAAACATTGAAATTAAAAAACATCATAACTAATTCACCTACGGTAATTAAAGATGAACAAGTAAACATTGACGTGCCAAGCATATGGACAATAATATTATATATTACAATTTTAATTGTTGTTATATATCTGCTTTATTCTGCGAAGGGAGGAGTTATATTGTCACATACATCAATTAACATGCAGATTCAGCGAGATTCCAAACTGATCATATCACATAATGTAACATAAAAAGTTTTAGCATTGTATAACTTAGTTAGTCAGAATTAAGTCTTGTAACTGTAGCATTGTGCTATCTTGTATTTTATTATATATATATATATATATATATATATATATATATATATATATATATATATATATATATATATATATATATATATATATATATATATGCTATCTTGTATTTTAAATAAATCTTTTTACTTTCTCTCGAGATTTTAACGGAAATATACGTTTTGACCCTCCCTGAATCGATTCCGACTATTTTTGGAATGACGTCTGTCTGTGTGTGTGTGTGTGTGTCTGTATGTGTGTGTGTGTGTGTGTGTGTGTGTGTATGTTCTCTACAGCCTAAACGGTTGAAGCTAAAATTATGAAACTTTAAACTTAAGATTTGCATATGCCTGAGGTGTGCACCTCCTATTTTTTAAAATACTTTGCGGTTAATATACATCTATATATATATATATATATATATATATATATATATATATATATATATATATATATATATATATATAAGTTAGGTCAACGTCACTTCTACGTAACCGCCGACATAGCAGTATTCCAAACATGATACTCCCATGTTAAAACACTTGTAGAGACCATGTTTAACGATAAGAAAATACTATGTAATCATTCTGATTTAACAAATAGAAATATTATACTTTTAGTAAGTAGTAGAGATTTAACCTCTGTAATAGTCAGAACTATTTGAATGTACTTAAGAACAATAAAACATTTTTTTTTTATTACAATTATAAATGGAAATTGTATACCTGGCGCAGTCGGTAGGATTCTCAAACGAAATACATAGTGAAAAAAAATTAAAAGTTTTAAAAACAAAACTTTTATCGTTCGACAACGTAAAGCATTGTGTTATTTTTGTTTCGTGTCTACGATTAATTGAGAATCGAACAAGAACTTCAAGTCCAAGAACAAGACATCGGGGATCTCACAATCTACGAGCGCACATCGTACGAAAACAAAAGACCACCAAGTCATCGTTCTCAATTCCTGCCACGCTGACCCGTCGGTAGATGCCAATGGACAAGTCGATCTTGATATTATTGCTGTAAGTACATATGTCCTTCAGAGATACGCGTCAAATAGAAACTGATACGGATTCAGATAAATCCTCTGACTCACCGCCATCTACCCCTACAATTGTTACTCCAATCAGTTCAGATTTAATTGCTCAAATCAGAAATTTAAATCTAGTCGAAATGGCAGTACCTACACTTAAAAAGGATTACTTAGAAATGATCCCAGATTTTTATGGAGACACTAAACTTCTTCCACGGTTCATTGAAATTTGTGAAAAGTTAGTGAATAAATTCTATAATATCACAGACACAAATGATTTTCAAAATGAATATCTTATGTCAAGCATTCTTGCAAAAATAAAGGTCAAGCCGCGATTAATATAGCTAGTTGCACAATTACTCGATGGTTAGATATTAAAAATGCGCTACTCAATACGTACGCAGATAAAAAGGACTGTTATACCCTCAACATTGAAATGACAGAATTAAAACAAGGAAACGAAACCGCATTCGAATTCTATGACAAAATACAAGATTTATTAAATCTTCAAGCATCATATCTTAGTACACATATAAAAACAAGTGAAGCGACCATCCTTATTCAATATTTCAGAACATACGCGTTAAGAATATTATTGAGAGGTCTTAAAGAACCCTTAGGAACTTTTATGCGCACTAAGAACCCCACTGATCTAAGTACTGCACTTAACATGCTTACCAATGATTTTCAATTGGAAACTCAAACAAAGAAACATTCAAATTATAATAATATGAAACAGAGACAACCTCTTAATTATATAAATACGAAACCTTTTCAATATAAACCGAATACAACAAATTCTCAACTAACATATCGACCAAACTTATCTAACACCTTTAACAAAACCTCATCACCACAAACAAACAAAATTAACGTTTTTAACCCAAATCAAAATCGTCAATTTAACAAACCAACACCTATGAGTATTTGTACTAAACAAACATTTACACCCAAACCTGGACCATCATATACAAACACCACACCTCGTCCGCAACAATATGCGTATAGACAACAGCAATCTAAACCACCAAATTATATTTCCGAAGAACTTTTTAATACAGAAATTTACGACATACCCGATAACGAACAATATTCCGATGATACTAACGTTACAATTTGTGAAATAGACCAAATCCCGGAAGATTATGAAAAAATCGACTCTGATTCTTTTTTAGAGACAATAGCCTCGGAAACAGAATAGAAATTATGAATTTAACACATAACGAAAATGAATTACCCTTTCTAATATTTCCAGAACACAATTTAAAAGCACTAATTGACACAGGTAGCACACGTTCGTTCATGAAACCCGAAATTGCAGAAAAGTATTTTAAAAACCAAATTAAGAAAGACCCATTTAAAATCACATCCGCACACGGAACATCCATTGAAAAATTTAGCATTTTTGCACCGTGCTCAAAATTATTTAAAAAACAAAATGTTATATTAAAATATCATTTATTCAACTTCCATAATCAATTCGATATTTTACTTGGCTTAGATAACTTAAAAATCCTAGAAGCAATAATAGATTTAACACGTGACAAAATTATCACCCCTTCATTAGACATTAAAATACACTACCATAAAATACAACCATATTCACATTACACCACAGTACCACCCAAAACTGAAAAATTATCAAAATTCTATGTGAAAAACATTAAAAATGGCGAAGCATTTATTCCAGAAACCCATATTAATAATCTAGTAATTCCCGAAGGATTAGCTAATGTTCAAAATCACGAAATTGTTTACCCACTTATCAACCCATACGATTATGAACAAATTATATGTTCAGTAAACCCTATACGTGGTCAACCCCTAACGAAATAGACACCAAAAATTTTAAAAACAAAAAACAAAACATTAACTTCGACATATCTCAAATTCGTACCGATCACATGAACAAGGAGGAAAAAATAGCTATAACTAAATTAATAAATCAATTCACTGATATTTTTCATTCAAAAGACAAGCCATTGTCTTTTACTAACGAAATTAAACACCATATTCGCACAAAAGATGAAATACCGATCTATAGCAAAACGTACCGATACCCCGAGATTCATAGAAAAGAAGTTCGAACACAGATCACAAAAGTGTTAGACCAAAAAATTATTAGACCCTCTCATTCACCCTGGTCATCCCCCGTTTGGATCGTACCAAAAAAACTAGACGCATCAGGCGAGAAAAAGTGGAGAATAGTAATAGACTATAGGAAATTAAACGAGAAAACAATAGACGATAAATATCCTATACCAAATATAAACGAACTATTAGACCAACTCGGTTGATGTCACTATTTTACTACTCTCGACCTAGCAACCGGATTTCATCAAATTGAGATGAACAAAGACGATATCCCAAAACCTGCGTTTGATACAGAGAACGGTCATTACGAATTCTCGCGAATGCCATTCGGTCTTAAAAATGCGCCCGCAACATTTCAACGTGTTATGGATAATGTTTTAAAAGGATAACAAAACGAAATCTGTCTTGTTTACCTCGATGATGTCATCATATTTAGCACTAGTCTCCAAGAACACATAGACCGTTTAAAAAATGTATTTGATAGATTAAAAAAGGCAAATTTAAAAATTCAGCTCGATAAATCAGAGTTCCTTCGTAAAGAAGTTGCATATCTTGGCCATATCGTAACACCGGAAGGCGTAAAGCCTAACCCTGACAAAATTAAAGCCATAAAAAATTATCCTCTCCCGAAAACGACAAAACAAATCAAAGGATTTTTAGGACTATTAGGTTATTATAGAAAATTTATCAAAGACTTCGCGAAAATAACCAAACCAATGACTAAGTGTTTAAAGAAAAATGTTGACATAAAACCAAACGATTCTGATTACGTAAACTGTTTTAATATTTGTAAAAACCTTCTTATAAACGAACCAATATTACAATACCCTGACTTTTATCAACCCTTTAACTTAACAACAGACGCAAGCAACTTTGCAATTGGTGCCATATTATCGCAAGGAAAAATCGGATCCGATTTACCCATTGCCTACTCCAGCAGAACCTTAAATGATTCAGAACAAAACTATTCTACCATAGAAAAAGAGTTACTCGCAATAGTATGGGCAACCAAATACTTTAGGCCATACCTTTTCGGCAGAAAATTCAAAATTATAACAGACCACAAACCTTTGCAATGGTTATTCTCTCTTAAAGAACCAAATTCTAAATTAGTAAGATGGCGGCTCAAATTGGCAGAATTTGATTTTGAAATTGTATATAAAAAGGGTATTTTAAATAAAAACGCGGATGCACTTTCTCGAATTGAAATAAATGTTAATTCGACAGACCAAGGCACAGACAACTTCTTTAATTATATGCAAAATTTCAATGACACTTTCCGACCAGCAAACGAATCACAATCCATGATTGTTGAACCAGATAACTCACATAAATCAGACACAGATAACACTGTTCACTCAAATTCAGAAGACTCTATAATTGGAATACCTGTCAGTGAAACACCCGTAAATATAGGCAAAAATCAAATAATAATTACCGAAGTATTACATTCACCCTCAAAGCCAAATATCTCCAAATTACACG
Organism: Nebria salina; assembly: GCA_944039245.1. NCBI lineage: Eukaryota > Metazoa > Arthropoda > Insecta > Coleoptera > Carabidae > Nebria > Nebria salina. The sequence goes on from OX063288.1 coordinate 12,470,821, forward strand.
CTGATAAAGTAAGAATACACATTCAATTATCTCAAAATGAATTCGAAAAAGACGCCATTGAATTTATAAAGGAATATATCATACCGAAAGTAAAATATTATTTATACTTTGAACAACCAGTTTATGAAAAACTAAGTAACGTCTTACAAAGCCATTTTAAAAATTCCGAAATTAAATTTATTAAATGTACTAATAAACTGATAGACGTAGAAGCAGAAGACGAAATATTAAACACAATAAAAAACTACCACGAAGGAAAAACTAACCACCGTGGCACACGCGAATCGTATTTTCAGATTAAAAAATTATATTACTGGCCAAATCAACTTAAAACTATCACAGATTACATTAATCAGTGCGAAATATGTTTAGCAGCCAAATATGAACGCAACCCGTTAAAACCAAAATTTAATATAACACCAACCCCCAAAAAACCATTCGAAATAATTCACATCGATAGTTTAACATTAGAAAAGTGTAAATTCCTAACAATAGTCGATGCTTTCTCAAAATATGCTCAAGCATATAAAGTTGAATCTACAAACGCTTTAGAAATAACAAACAAGCTAATGAAATATTTTTCACACCATGGAATACCAAAATCAATAATCTCAGATAACGGCTTAGAATTTAAAAATATTATAATAAAGGAACTATTAAATTTACATAAAATTGACATACACTTTACTTGCTCACAACACCCCGACTCAAATGGAGTTGTAGAAAGGTTTCACTCCACATTAATTGAACACATCCGTTTATTTAATGTGCAGGATAAATTTAAAAGTGAACCAATAAAAAATAAGATTTACTATGCATTATTAGCATATAATAATACCAATCATACGTCCACAAACTTAAAGCCTATCTAAATAATCACAGGACATTTAGACACAAATTCACCACTCAATGTAGAATTAGAAAAACAAGTCACGCAAAACCGCAATTATAGAAACAGACCCTAAAAGTAAAAAACAATCTAAAATACACTTATCTAATATAAAAAGACCCAGAAAAACTGCTCACAAAACTTCAACTTTTACAGATCCTTCTATTCCATCCACATCTACGGAATAAGTATCAGGAACATTACACACAACCCTGGACTATTGACAATTAAACTAGGACCTGCCAAATTACAAAGAACAAAACATACGTTTCTTCATTTTTATGACTTACAAATATTATTTAAAGAATACAATAACTTAAATGACCAATACAATAACTTCAAACTAGCAACCGCCAACAACCAAACTATTCAAAGAGAACTGCAAAACAACGACAAAATAATTAAATACGTTATATACTCAATCAGTAACAAAATAAATCATATAACGACCCATTCGAAAAAACATAGAAATAAAAGAGGCCTAGTAAACGGATTAGGCTCCATAATTAAAGCTATCACCGGCAATCTAGACGCCGAAGACGAGAAAAGATACAACATTTTAAACCAACTACAAAAGAATCAACATAAAATAAATGACCAGTTAAAATATCAATATACCACTAACAATAAATTAATCAACGAATTCAACCAGACCATAGAAACAATTAGACATAATGAACTTGTTCTAAAATCAAGAATTATGCAACTAGCACAATTCGTGAAGAATGAAATTAAAATGCAAGATATTTTCTTCGCAAAAGATATTTATAACCAACTATCTACACTATTTAATATAATCTTAAACATATAACAAGATATAGAAAACTCTCTGACTTTTTGCAAATTACACGTTCTCCACCCAAGCATAATTAAAACTCACGACCTTTATGAAGAATTAAACAGAATTTATAAACATTACAAAAACGAATTCCCTGTAGAACCAACCCTTGAAAATATGTACGAACTTGAAAAATTAATCACTGTTAACTGCGAAATCGAATCAGATAAAATAATTTATTTTTTAGAGATACCAATTAATTTTGAAACTGATTTTCAACTCTACCACCTTGTGTCCATCCCCACAAAATATCAGTCTGAATACTTAACTATCATTCCTAGTAAGGACTACTTTATAAAAACAAATAACAATCAAATCAAATCTCTGAACGCCGCATGTATAAAAGGCACTAATTATCAATGTTCAAACAAAATAAACGCAATGAATGATGACACATGTGAAAAAAATATTATTCTAAAAAATGACAATAAAAATTGCCAATATGTCAAACTATTCATTCTAAAGAACCACATAGAAATAATTGACGAAATTAATCAATATCTCGCCGTACTTCAAATGCCAGAAAATATTCGCCTAAATTGTAAACATGGTGAAGAAATAAAACAATTAGACGGAATCTTCCTCATCAAAGAAGACGAATGTCAATTAACATTTCAAAATCAGATATTAATATTCCAAGACAAAACCTACGGAAAACCAATCATAATGGAAGACTTCAAAATTCAAATCGATACAACAAAAATACCGAAAATCTCTATCGAACTGAACACAATTCAAGAACTCAAGTTGCCGATCAATAAATATCAAGACATCGAACCGTTCAAAAATAACAACAATAATTATAATATCATTATATTATATGTCATTATAATAATTACAGGAATTATTCTATCCGTATTATACGTAAGAAGAAAAGTCCATAAATCAAGAAAAGAAAAATCTACAGAACTGGAAACACCGATTCCAACCCCGCAACCCAGATTGAATCTCCCCCATGAAGCTTCATTCTAAGGATGGAGGAGTTAGGTCAACGTCACTTCTACGTAACCGCCGACATAGCAGTATTCCAAACATGATACTCTCATGTTAAAACACTTGTAGAGACCATGTTTAACGATAAGAAAATACAATGTAATCATTCTGATTTAACAAATAGAAATATTATACTTTTAGTTAGTAGTAGAGATTTAACCTCTGTAATAGTCAGAACTATTTGAATGTACTTAAGAACAATAAAACATTTTTTTTATTACAATTATAAATGGAAATTGTATAACTTATATATATATATATATATATATATATATATATATATATATATATATATATATATATATATATATATATATATATATATATATATATATATAAATATATATATATAGATGTTTATTAACCGCAAAGTATTTTAAAAAATAGGAGGTGCACACCTCAGGCATATGCAAATCTTAAGTTTAAAGTTTCATAATTTTAGCTTCAACCGTTTAGGCTGTAGAGAACATACACACACACACACACACACACACATACAGACACACACACACACACACACACACACACAGACAGACGTCATTCCAAAAATAGTCGGAATCGATTCAGGGAGGGTCAAAACGTATATTTCCGTTAAAATCTCGAGAGAAAGTAAAAAGATTTATTTAAAATACAAGATAGCATATATATATATATATATATATATATATATATATATATATATATATATATAAATATATATATATATATATATATATATATATATATATATATATATATATATATATATATATAATAAAATACAAGATAGCACAATGCTACAGTTACAAGACTTAATTCTGACTAACTAAGTTATACAATGCTAAAACTTTTTATGTTACATTATGTGATATGATCAGTTTGGAATCTCGCTGAATCTGCATGTTAATTGATGTATGTGACAATATAACTCCTCCCTTCGCAGAATGAAGCAGATATATAACAACAATTAAAATTGTAATATATAATATTATTGTCCATATGCTTGGCACGTCAATGTTTACTTGTTCATCTTTAATTACCGTAGGTGAATTAGTTATGATGTTTTTTAATTTCAATGTTTTTAGATTTATAGTAAAGTTGGAAATTTTATTGACTTTTAATTTGAATCGTAGGTTTGGTAGCAATATAGGTTTGCCATATGTTTTAGTTTGGTACGTTAGTTTTTGTTGTTTGATGTAAATGTCACAATTATTTTCTTTAATTAAATATATTCCGGTCAATGATTTAATATCGGTTCCTTGGGGACATTTAATGGTAATTTTTTCTTCTGTGGGAAATACTCCTAAATATTGGTTGATTTCTGTTATCACTTCTACGTGGTTTTTAATGATATTTAACTTTGTATATTTGCATTGTCTTGAATTTTCTTCTAGTAAGATTTGTTCTTTACAAGTTTCTTTTTGATGAGTGTAGAATTGATTCGGACTTTGATATACTTTGCCTCGAGTACAAATGTCGCTCAGAGGTTTAATTTCATTATCTTTTGATTTAAGGAAGTATCTGACATCGGGAATTATTGTTACAATTTCTGATTCTTGTATGGTAGGTAACGGATAAAGGTAATAGAGTTCGAATTCTATTTCGTAATTGATAGGGACAGCTATAAAGTAAGTAATTCATAAGGAATCAATTTTGCAATTTACTTTTAACAGTGATTCGTATTCTAATATGTTTTCGCGATTTGGTTCGTATGGTAACTGATTTTTATAGTGTAATGCTATTCTCTGTAGTTCTACTAATAGTTCGTCATGGTTTATGATACTAGGGTGCAGAATTCTTAACTTGCAAAATGTTATAGAATTTTCGATATCCTGTAAAATATTCAGGATAGTGTTATAGAATATTATTAATTTATTATATAAGTCTTTTGCAAATAATATATCTACTTGTTCTAGATTTCTTTTGGCAATTTCAGTAAGTTGTAAGATTCGTGATTTTAAAACTATTTCGTTATGCTGTATATCGCGTACTGTATCATTAAAATTATCTATAATTTGGTGGTTTACTGAGTAGGCTAGTTTTAATTGGTTTTCTAAATGATGTTCGTTATCTTGTAAGTGTCCAAGAATTTTATTATATCGTTCACCATCTTCTGCGTCTAAATTACCAGTTACACATTGGAATATTTTTGCTAATCCGTCGATAAGGCCTCTTTTGGATGTAGTGTTACTTGAGTGATATTTAATATTATTAAATTTTTGTTCTATGGTTAGTTGCAGGAATAGAATTATTTTATTATGGTTGTTAAGTTCGTTGGCGTATATCGTATTATTAGTTGTGCTTAATTTTAAGTTTTCGTATTGAATATTTAAGTCATTGTATTCTTCTTCTAATTTAGCAATACCCAAATTTATAGCTAAGATGCCTTGGTTTTCTGTTATGTTTTTGATTTCTTGTCCTTGTCCGAGTCCGAACGCGAACAACCTGGAAGAATTTCAAATTGGTAGGTTCCTGTTTTAGGTCTTTTAATGTTGGAACGGTGTATTTTTTCTGTAGTGTTACCGTGTCTCGTATTTATTTTGGCGGTTTTTTAATTTTTATTTATTCTTTTTAATTTTTCTGCTTTGTATTTGTTGCACGTTTTTTGTTGTTTGTGTCTGTTTCTTACGTGTACAAGTTCGGGGATATGTGGTAATTCTTCTTTAGTTTCGTTTAATTTGCTTATAACCTTTTCTTTATTTTGTTGAATTTTGTCATTTAAATTTTGATAAAGTAGCTTTAAATAGAAATATTTTTTAATTATTACTATTAACGAAATTCACGTTAAGGTACATCTAAGAATAATTTTAGCAGTTGAAAAAGTAACGCTAAAATTATTCTTAGATGTACCTTAACGTCAATTTCGTTAATAGTAATAATTAAAAAATATTTCTATTTCATGTACTGTGCGGGTTTCCGTACCTAGTAGCCTACGTTACAATTATTCGTTGTCAATATCACAGTGTGAAGTCTTCGAACGTATTTGTTAACACTTGGCAATTGAAGCAGTTGAAAAAGGGACGGTTGTGGTCAGTGGATGCGTAGCTGAGTTGGTTAGAGCGATCGGCGCGAAATTGATGGTCGCGGGTTCGTTTCCTGCCGTATCCGTTACTTTTTCAACTGCTTAAATTAAAGTAGCTTTACTTTATTTCTATGATTAAGTATATAATTATTTATTAATTGTTTCTCAATTTCTATGTTGAATGGGGATTTTAAGTCTAAGTGTCCTGTTATTATTTCGCCTGGTTTTAGTTTAGTTACTGAGTGCATTGTGTTGTTGTAGGCTAATAAGGCTTAGTTAACATTAATTTCTATAGGTTAATTTTTATATTCTGCTTGATTATTAAATAATCGAATGTGTTCGATAAGGGTAGAATGGAATCGTTCTACTATTCCATTAGATTCGGGGTGTTGGGAACTAATGAAGTGCGTTGTTACTTTATGTAGTTCTAGTAATTCTTTAACCAGTGAATTTTTAAATTCTAGTCCGTTATCTGATATTATTTTCTTAGGGATGCCATGATGAGTGAAGTATTTTATTAAATTATTAGCGATTTCCATGCCTTGAGCCGAATTTAGTACAAATGCTTGCGCATATTTTGAGAATGAATCTACTATTGTGAGAAATTTAGCTTTTTCTAAAGTAATACTGTCAATGTGTAATATTTCGAATGGCTTAGTTGTTGTTGGTGTGACATTAAATTTTAAATTGAGGGGTCTTCGGTCATATTTAGTAATTTGGCAAATTTCGCGATTATTAATATAAGTTTGGATTGATTTACGTTGTGTTGGCCAGTAATAATGTTGCTTTATACGTGTTTCTGTATCATCAATACCTCTGTGGTTTGTTTTACTTTAATGGAAATTTTTTATTATTTGTGTTATTTCGTCTTCATCAGCGATATCTTCTATATATTTTGTACATTTAATCATTTTTATTTCTGTATTATTTTTAAAATGTTTTTGTAGAATAGTGCTGAATTTTTCGTATAATTGGCTTACATTTTCGAAATGAAGATAATATTTTATTTTTGGTACTATGAATTCTTTGATAAAGTTTATTATTTCTTGTTCGTAATTATTTTTAGAAAATTGTATTGCTATTCGTTGTTTGTTTTTGTATAGTCTAGTGAGAATTGGGTTAGCAGGGTTAAATTCAACTTCAGAAATAATAACTTGATTTTTACCGTGGTTTACAGGGCAATCTATTATAAGGATGCCTATTATAGGATTTTCTTGGTTTGAATGTATTGTATTGTCACTGTCAGTCGATGCGTCGTCGTCTAAGTTTCTAGTAGTATAATCTACTTCGACTATAAGTGATTGATTATCTTCCGGATTATTAATTTTTGGGTCAAGTTGTTTGTTAAAGTCTTCCATGTATTTGAAAAATGCATCTGTGTTGTCTGTTTCATTTATATTGAGTTCTATTTTGTTACTTGGTCTTTTAAAGAAAGTAATTTGTATTTCATTATTTTCAAAAATGTATTGTAACATGGATTCAACATCTGACCAATTTTGCATATCTTTTCCACACTCTTATTTTTGGATACTCAAGTTATTGATGTTATTTTTTATACAAAAGTGTTTTAAATTTAATAAGCAATAGAATATGTCTTGGTTGCTTGGTTTATCAAAATACCGGTTTTTTGTTATTAGGTATATTATAAATTTATCATTAATTTTTTGAAATATTACATTATGAAGTTCCGGATTTTGAGATTTTAGTTTATTTAAATTGTTGATTTTTTTTGAGAATTGTTTAGCGACATCTGATGACATTTTCAAATCTTTGCTGACACAATGTGCTATGCTACTATTGGATGGGGTGTCGAATAAGTTTCCCTCTATTTCTAAAATGTTATTGTTGTAAATATTATTTACTTCTTTATTAGTTAAATAATTTTGATATTGTGTTAACGGGGATAGTTTATCTTGAGTGTCTTTTAATTTGTTATTTTGAGTGTTATGGTCATACGGGATGCGGCTTAAAGCGCAGGCATTTGTATTTAATCTTCCTTTTTTGTAAATTATTTCATAATCAAATTCTTCAAGTTTTCACCGCCATCTGATTAGTTTCTGACTACATTGCTTTAGTAAAAATAGCTATTGAAGTGGTCTATGATCAGTATAAATTTTAAATTTGCGTCCGAAAAGATAGGGTCTGAAATATTTTGTTGCCCAGATTATGGCTAGAAGTTCTTTCTCAATAGTAGAGTAGTTTATCTCAGAACTGTTCAAGGTTCTGCTAGCGTAAGCAACCAGAGGGTCATTGCCAATGTGGCCTTATGACAACACGGCACCGATTGCTAAATTGCTGGCATCGCACGTTAGATTAAATTCTTTTATATAGTCAGGGTACTGTAAAAGTGGTTCGTTAATTAGTAAATTTTTACATGTCTCAAAACATTTTATATAATCATGATCTTCGATATTTATTATTGCGTCTTTCTTTAAACATTTGGTTAATGGTTTCGTAATTTTAGCGAAATCTTTTATGAATTTTCTATAATATCCTAAGAGTCCGAGAAATCCTTTTATTTGTTTAGTAGTTTTTGGAATGGGGTAATTTTGAATAGCTATAATTTTATCTGGGTTTGGTTTAACACCATCAGGGGTAAAAATATGGCCTAAGTACGCTACTTCTTTCTTTAGGAATTCTGATTTGTCTAGTTGAATCTTAAAATTTGAATTTCTGAGTCAGTCAAACACTAATTTTAAATTGTTAATATGTTCTTGCAGGCTTGTACTGAATATAATGATATCGTCTAAATATACTAGACATTTTTGGTTGGTTAGTCCTCTTTAAATATTGTCCATGACTCGTTGAAATGTTGCCGGAGCATTTTTTAAGCCAAACGGCATGCGCAAAAATTCGTAATGTTCGTTTTTGGTGTTAAAAGCGATCTTTGATATGTCGTCTTCGTTTATTTCTATCTGGTGGAATCCAGATGCTACATCTAGGCTAGATCCGAGTTTATCAAGCAAGTCAGTTATATTAGGTAAGGGATATTTATCGCCAATAGTTTTGTCGTTTAGTTTCCTGTAATCCACAACAATTCGCCATTTACGCTTTCCGGTAGCGTCTAATTTTTTTGGAACTATCCAAATAGGTGAAGACCATGGTGAGTTCGATGGCCTAATTATTTTTTTATCTAAAATTTTCTTAATTTGTTGGCTAACTTCTTGTTTGTGAATTTGAGGATACCTATAAGTTTTAGTGTAAATTGGAATTTCGTCTATGGTTTTTATTATATGTTTGATTTGGTTTGTAAATGATAGCTTGTTATCTTCTAAATGAAATATGTCTGAATATTCTTTTATTAATTTATCTATTACAAATTTTTCAACTGTGTTCATGTGGTCTGTTCGTATTTTGGATATGTCAAATTTTATTTTGTTTGATTATAAGTGATTGAAATTTGGGCTTGAGTATGTTACATAGTAATCAAATTTATCTACTATAATAGGGTTTACTATGTTTAATTTTTCTTTCGTTTCTGTAGGATTTATTACTGTGCATAAGGCTAGATAATTTTTTGCAATGGTCACACATTCTGGGATTTTTAAATTGTCTATTCTATGCTGAGGTATGATTACAGTTCCATTATTTAAATTAACTTTGATTTGAATAATTTTTTCTGATGTCGGGTCCATTGTTATTGTATCTGTACTTGATATAATATTTGTATTTATTTTGCTTTTAAGATCGTGATATTGAATTTTTATTTTGCAATTTGGTGTTATGATCAAGTCATTATGCATGTCGATTAATATTTTTAAGTTATCGACTCCTAATAGTATATCAAATTGATCGTGAAAATTAAAAATATGGTATTTTAATGCAGGATAATTTTGTATTTTAAATATTTTAGAAATGGGCACGAGAGTGCTAAATTGTTCCGTCGAGGGTCCGTGTGCGGTTGATATTTGAAAGGGATCTTTTATTATAGCATTTTTAAAATATTTATTTGCTACTTCTGGTTTGACAAAGGATTTAGTGCTGCCTGTATCTATTAAAACTTTTAAGTTATATTCGGGGAATATAATGTATGGCAGTTTACTTTGGTGGTTTGTTAAATTCATTACTTCGATTATTGGTTTATATTTTGATTCGAGGCTAGGTCTTCTAAAAAATTACACTTGTTTAAATTTTGTGTATCGTTATGATGTTCTGTTTCAACAGAGAATTCTACTGATGGTTCGGTATAGTAGAAATCGGGTTCATTATCAAAATTTGTTTCTTCGCAATATGTATTTGGTGTCTGTTCGTCTATGTTAAAAAGTTCTTCTGATATAAAGTTTGGTCTATTTGGTCGGGAATAAGTATGATTTTGTGTTGAAGGTCCAGGTCTAGGTTGGAATGGTTGAGCGTATCTAGTCGATATACTCATTGGGGTGGGTTTTGGTTAATTTTGATTATGAGTTGGATTTTTGTTATAAGGGCCAGAAGAGTTGTTTTTATTTGCAAAAGGTGTTTGATTAGTGTATTGTTGCCTAATTGGTTTGTTAAGTGGGAAACGAGTGTTATGCACGAAGTTTGTTAATGGTAACGGTTTATATTGAGCGGGCTTGTAGTTATGTATATTGGGTTTATTATTGGTTTTCGAAAAGTTGTTTACAGTATATTTTGTCATTTTAATATTATTTTCAAATTGAAAATCGTTAGTAAGCATGCTTAGAGCAGAGTTTAAATCTACTGGGTTTTTAGCACGCATAAGTTGGCCAATACGCTCTCTTAAGCCACGTAACAAGATCCTAAGTGCATGGTATGCATTTAATATCGATGCTTCATTAGCAGGTGCATTTGTGGTGAAATGTGAAGTTTGTAAATTAAGTAAATGTTGTATTTTATTAAAAAATTCAAATACAGTATCATTAGAATTTTGTTTTAGTTCGGTCATTTCCGCATTAAGGGTGTAGCAGTTTCTTTTATCTGCATACGTGTTTACTAACGCGGGATTTTAAACTTAACCAGTTATTAATACAACAACTAGATATATTAATGGCTGCTTCGCCTTTAATTTTAGAACGGATACTTGACATTAAATACTCATTTTGAAAGTTATTTACATCTACCGTATCATAAAATTTATTTACAAGTTTTTCACAGACTTCTATGAATCGTGGGAGAAGTTCTCGTTCTCCATAAAAATCAGGTACCATTTCGAAGTATTCCTTTTTTAATGCTTTTAGGCTTTGGTGTAGAATTAAAGTGGGCTTTCTTAAAATTGGAGTGAGCACTAGTGGTGTAGAGCTATTTAGATTTTGGGGACGGTTTTCAATATCGGAGCCAGAATCAGAATTTAAATTACTTGTGGAATTTATTTCCCTAATTTGACCTCTGTAAGACTACTACTCACGGCAATATCAATTTCCACTTCATTTGCGTTGAAGCTGTAGATTCACCGATGTGGTAGTTGTCCAAGGAATGGCTGCACTCGGAGACGCTGATATTCTCTCAGCTTGGCTAGGAGATGCAGGAGGTCCTCTTCGATTTATGTTGGGTTGATTTGGTTTTTACAAAGTTAAAGTTCTTTAATTGCCACTTAAATCACTTAGTGAACCGAAATTATATTCGTTAATTTCGTTATTTCGGCAATCCTACCGACTGCGCCAGGTAACTTTTTGAACAACCGCAAAGTATTTTAAAAAAGATTTATTTAAAATACAAGATAGCACAATGCAACAGGTACAAGACTTAATTCTGACTAAATAAGTTATACAATGCTAAAGCTTTGTTACATTATGTAATATGATCCGTTTGGAATCTCGCTGAATCTGCATGTTAATTGATGTATGTGAAAGTATAACTTTTTACATTTATTATATTAGTAGTGTTTTATATAAATCTGAAGTCTAGTGGCTTTGTACGCTTCAGGCTTCGCGGGTCTTCTTCGTTGTGTAGCAAGTTGATCGCCGGCACATTTGGGTGGTCGTTTAGTTCGAACTCCAGTCTTGTAGCGTATTGGCGGATTTGCTCGTGTATATATTTGATTTTAAAATCTTTGTGTAGCGTGTGGTTGTTGACATACCAGGGAGGGTCTATGATCATCCTTAATGTCCTATTTTGGAATCTTTGTGCAATGCTTATATTTGATATTTTAGCACAACCCCACAATTGGATGCCATAAGTCCAGATAGGAGTGATAATTGTTTTGTACAGAAGTATTTTGTTTTCTAGTGCTAATTTTGAGTTATGGTCTAGATGCCAGTACATTTTTCTCACTTTCGTACCAAGTTGCTTTCGTTTGTCTTTGATGTGTTTTTGCCATGTAATTTTCCTTTCGTGGTGCATGCCTAAATATGTGACTTCTTCCTTCGTCTCTAATTCTTTGTTGTTTATATGGACTCGTGGGCAGGTTACTCTTCTGTTTGTGAAAATTATATGTGTTGATTTGGTTTCATTAAATTTTATGTTCCATTTCGAGGCCCATTTTCCAATAGCGACATTTGTAGAAGCTCCTCGGGGTCGCCATGTGTTGCGATGATTATCAGTCGTCAGCGTAAGTAAAAGTTGTTACGTTTTCTGAGCAGGGTAGGTCTGCTGTAAATAGTTGGTACAGAACCGGGCGATGTACGCTTCCCTGAGGAACTCCGGCGTTAATTCTGATTAAATCAGAGCCATTAAATTTTTGATTTACATGGAAGTATCGGTCGTTTAGGTATGATTTCGTTAATAGATAGTATTGGTCTGGCAGCATGTTTTTAATTTAGTACAGTAGTCTGGGGTGCCAGACTCGGTCAAATGCCTGACTTATGTCGATGAATGCTGCAGAACTTGTGTTTCCGCGTTGGAAGCAGTGCTCTAAGTCATTTACTATTCTATGTACTTGTTGGATACAGGAATGTTGCTCCCTATATCCGAATTGATGTAGTGGGATTTGGTTTTTGTCTTCTATAATTATATTCAATCTTTTGAGGAGCAGCTTTTCGAATAATTTTGAGGGTATTGGGAGCAGGGATATTGGTCTATATGACGAAGCTTAGTGAACTGGTTTTCCGGGTTTGTGGATAAGGATAATTGCGGCAAATTTCCATTGGACTGGATTGTATGGTACTTGCAGGATTGCGTTGTAGATTTATGTAAGTAACACAGTAGTTTTTTTTTGTTTTGAAGTTCTTTCAGAATTTTTGCCGTTATGAGATCATATCCTGGTGACTTGTTGTTATTTAGGTATTTTATTTCCTGTTTTATTTCGTTGGGAGTAAAATACTTGATGGGCGGAGTTAATTGCAGAGGAGTTGTTAAGTTTTCTTCGATATTTCCTTCTTCCTCAGGAGTCATTGTTGATGGGTGGGGTTCAAAGACATTAGAGAGGTGTTTTGCAAATACCTCTGCTTTTCTCTATCAACTCTAGCTCAAGTTCCGTCTTCTTTCTTGATTGGTTGTTCTGTGTGGGTCTCTTTAGTTTCCTTGTTGCTATGGAAGTAGTCTTGGATATTTCGAAAGTCATTTGATTTCGTAACATTCTATCTAACTGCATTATTCTGGATTTCTTTCGTAATGAAATAAATTTTCAATTTGTTTATTAAATTTATTAATCATTTCCTTATTTAATTTAATATTATCTTTATTTTGTTCCTATAATAATTTTAGATTTTCTTTAATTTTTTCGAACATGAATTCCTATTTTTCTGCATCTTGTGAATCTAAATTCCTTGTAATACTTTTGATTAAAATACCTAGTCCATTTATTAAGCCTCTTTTTGACCTTTTATTGAATAGATTTATATGTTTTTCATTTACCTTTGCATAGTTATAATTTAATATGTTCAAATTATTTTGTAATTCAATTTCATAATGTAATTCATTCTCACTATTGCTAATTTTTTCTCTTATATCTTAGATATATATGGTTATTTTATCACATTCTTCTCTAACTCTCCTAAAATTAAAATCATTATACGAATATTTAGAATGCGTATAAATATTTGCATTGCCGAGTACTAATAATATAAATTAATCCCGGCAGTTGGTTAGATTTTAGTTAAGATATATGTTCCTTGGCCGGAACATTTGAAACGTACATACATTTTCTCTTTAGTTTATTTATTTTAAACTTTCTCTTCCTTTAAAGTAATTGTATTTCTCATTTAATTAAATTCTGCTAAGGATTGTTTTTTGAATAGTGGTTTTTTGAATCTTGTTATTAATCTAGGGTTTATTTTACTAGAATTTCTTTTGTTTTATTACTACATTTTGGTCTTTTGATGGTTTTTGTTTCAGGAATCTATTAATTTTGTTAATTTCGGTTCTTTGTTTCACCTTCTCGCGTAGATTCTGTGATTTGTCTTTCCAAATGTTTAAATAATTTTGATCCGTATCTTGAGATTTTTGGAATTTAATTTTCGTAATCGTTTCCAAATAGTCTTTCAATCAGGGTACATTTGGTTGAATTTAACGAATTGTCATAGGCTATTATTGCGATATATATTTTATTAACAGTTATCAAGTTTTCAAATTCATGACGTTGCTCCAAAATTCTAAGATGTTCTATCAAAGATGAATGTAAGCGTTCTATTAATCCGTTACATTGTGGGTTACTGGTTGAAGTAATATGAAGTACAATATTATAACCGTTTAATAAATTTTTGATTATTTCGTTATTGAATTCTACAACATTCTCGGTAATAATTTTGTAAGGCACTTTATATATAGCGAAATATTCTAATAAGTTTTCAACAATTTTAGTGGATGTGGTATTATCTAGTAATTAACAAGCTGCGAATTTTGTGAAGGAATCTATTTTAGCTAACAAGGGGACGCCACGTAGTTTGGGTCACCGATTTGACTGAAATTTGGTCAGAAGGTAGGTGACGCAAAAAAATAATATAAATTTTGCCGATTTATGCACTTCTCAAGATAATTTGAGAAAATCGCGTTCAAAGTTTTCACATCATGTTTCGTAGAAAAAAAAATGATGCTATTACAAGCATCATTTCATTTTCAACGATCTTCATTATTTTTGTTTTATTACAATAATAACTTAAAACTAAAGAGGGAACAACATGGCTGGTTTTATCAGAGCTCCTACTCACAGGGGGAGTGTATGTCTGTTTATGAGTGTCATTGCGTTGTGTGCTTGAACATTGTGTAATTGTATTGTTATAATTCTTATTTTACATTGGTGTATTGGGATTTCGTTTTGTGGGAAAGGAGGGATCAAAAACCCATTTTATTATGTACAGTGTGTGAAAGAAAAGAAAAAGTATTTTTTAAAAACTTTTTATCTAACTTTACTAACTTAAAATTAACATGTTTTGATGATTGGGGTACATTCGGGTGTATGAGATTATGTTTTGTCTTGTGTTATGTTATGTTGTGCGGGTGTACGGTGTAGTTGGGTATGTAAATGTTGGCTGTTCTGTTCATGGAACACCTCTTGAAATATGGGTAGATCTTGGTATGGCAACTTGTGTTCGAATTTACGTGTGGTGTAGTTGTCGCGAGCTTGTGTGATGTTTTGAATTAGTGTGTTGGAGTTTGATTGTGCGTTTTTGTAGAATTTTTGTGATGTGCCTTGTATGTATTTTCTGATATGCGGTATGTTAATGTCTTCGTGTAATTGTGTTATTCGGGTGTATCTATCAGAGCTGGTGGCCAGGCGAAGACATTTGTTTTGGAGGCGTTTCAAGGGTAATGTGTTGGTGATCGGTGTGTTGCACCAGAATGGGGACTGTGGTGATAGGGTGAATGATGGCAGTGTAGATGAGTATTTTACTTTTAATGGACAGTGAGCTATTTTTGATGAGTATAGGATAAAGGTTGGACAGGACGGCATGTGCTTTCGTTAGTGCGTGTTTAATGTGTTGGCCGTGTTTTAGTGTTCTGTGTAGATGTATACCTAAATATCTGAGTGTGTTCGTGGGTGTAAACTCTTGTGAGTGTATTTGAAGTGGTGTGAATATTAGTTGTTTGTGGATTTACGTGTGAAGACTATAGTTTCGCTTTTGTTTGTGTTTATGTTTATTTTCCATGTTTTCCAGTCTTGTTCTAGGATATTTATGTGTATTTGTGTTTGTTTTTTGGCTATTTGTGAGTTGAAAGAGTGTGTGTAGATTGCGGTGTCGTCTGCATATTGTGCGATGCATGTGTTCGGGAAGCTAGGGATGTTGCTGATGTAAAGGTTGAAGAGTTTGGGACCAAGGACTCTTCCTTTGGGAATACCTGCTACTGCGGGCTTAGGGGTTGAATGTGTGGAGTTAATTTGAGAAGGATCGGTTTGAGATGTATGAGAATATTAGTTTGGTTAATGTGGGAGGGAATTGGAAAGATATGACTTTGGCCATGAGCCATACTGTCCAGACCGTATCGAAGGCTTTTTCTATGTAGAGTCATGACCGTGACTATATGTTTATTGAATTGAGTCGCGATATCGGTTGCTATTCTGCACACCTGGTGCACCGTGCAATGTTTGGCTCGAAAGCCAAGCTGATGGTCAGGTGCGAGATGTAGTCCTGTGTCGATATCGTCGCCTCGGGAAAGGATGATTTTTTCGGTGATATTGGATAGGGTATTTAAAAGGCTGATGGGGCGGTAGCTCGTTGATAGGTGGGGATCTTTGCTCGGTTTCAAAATTGGGTGAACTGTAGCAGTTTTCCAGGCAGCTGGGAAGTCGTGCAGTTTGATAATGGCGTTAATTATGTAATGGAGTTGGATCATGGATTTCTTTGACAGATTTTTATGGATAAGGTTTTCTATTAGGTCTGGGCCGGGGGTTTTTCGGTTAGGTAAGGTTTTGATTATTTTGGAATGTTTGGAAGGGGAAGTCTGGCCACCGTTTTTGTGTCAGTGTGATGTGGTTTGTTTAAATATTGTAGTGTGTCTTAAGTGATTTTATCTTGTGTGGGGGTGTTTGGCGTGTGTGTTACGTGTATTTGTTCAAAAGTGTAAGCTATCAGCTCTTACTTGTCTTTGTCGGTGATTGCTGTTATGTTGTTGTGTGTGAGAGTGGGTATTCTGGTGTAAGGTTTTTTGAGTGTTTTTGTCAGCCGCAAGAGGGAGTGGTCATTGGGGTTGAGGGCGGAAAGTTTAGGGGACCATGTGTTATATTTGTGTGTTTTTACTTGGGTTTTAATTTGTGAGTTTAGTGTGTTGAGGTGTAATCTGTGCAGGGGTGTGCGTGTCCTCTTCTATAGTCTTCTGGTGTGATTTTATCTTAAGTGGGTGTATTTGGGGTGTGTGTTACGTGTATTTGTTCAAAGGTATTATCTATCATTTCCGATTTTTGTTCGTCTGTGATGGCTATGTTATTGTTATGTGTGAGTATTGGTATTGTGGTATACGCTTTTTTAAGTGTTTTAGTTAGCTTCCAGAGCGAGTTATCGTTGGGGTTGAGGGCGGCAATTTTAAGGGACCTAGAAGTGTTTTTGTGCGTTTTTATTTTTTGTTTAAATTGTGTGTTTAATGAAGTTAAGTGTGTATTATATGCGTGTATGTGTGTCCTCTGCCATAGACTTCTGGTGTGATTGCGTTGTTTATTTGATTGTGTTATGTGTTGTGGGAGTGTAAGTTTGTGCGGATTTATTTTGATTTGTTTCTTGTGTTTTTGTTTTGCTATATTTAAAGCGTGTGTGAATAGCTCTATTTGTGTGTCTATGTCTTGTGTTGTGCGTATTTGGTTGATTATTGGGATGTTCGTGTCGAGAGTTTTTCGGAAGAGCGCCCAGATTGCGTGTTAGTATGATGTGATGGTTTTGGAAGTGTATTCAGTGTTGCAGTTGTTTAAGTGAAATATGATGGGATTATGATCTGAGTTTAACTCGGGAAGTGAAATGGGGTGAGTAATGTTTAGGACGTTTTGGTTTAAGATAATGTCTATTATAGATGGTGAACTTCCATTTGCAGGGAAGTGTGTAGGTGTGTTAGGGCTGAGTAGGATAGCAACATGTGTGTTTATGTATGTTCTGAGTGTGAGGCCATTAGTGTTGTTTTTGTGGAAACCCCAGTCCGTGTGTCTCGCGTTAAAGTCACCGGTCACTAGTGTTTTGTTTTTATGTAATCGTGTTGAGAATTCTGCGCGTGTCATGTTGTTTAGTGGCTTGTTGTAGGCAGCGTAGATTATTGTGTTGTCCTCGAGTGCTATGTTGAGAGTTTCTAGTGTGGTCTGAGGGTTGGGTGTTAGCGTGTGTTAGTGTTAGTTTTGTGTTTTTGGGAGGAAGATTAGTTTTGGAGGGAGTGTTTGGGTATTTGTTTTCTTCCAGTGATTTTTAGGAGGGATGGGAGCGTCAACGTATGTTTTAGTGTTAGTATTCGTCCTAGTTCTGTTTGTTTCTAATGTCTGTTTTTTATAGATATATTTATAGCGGATCGACTGCCAGGGTCATTACCGCCTTTACATACATTTTGCGAACAAATGAGAACAGATGGAATGTGCTGGAACCCACCGAGAATAGAGTTCCTTTTGTGAATATATAACACATTGGAGTGTCTTTATTGAAAACGTGTTAACACTTATTTTGAGACGAATCAAATGTTGAATGAACATTAAACATATATGAAAGAAAATAAGACATCAAAACTAATTCAGATTCTCTGCAACAGGTCAGAAGAACTGAGGAAGGAAAGTAATTTATTAACGCTAGCAGTGTTATTAGTGAAGTTAACCTCAAGAGTTCCTTCAATACCAGCATTGCGACGATGCAAGTTGTAACAAGGACACTGCTCAAACAAATGTTCGCGAGTGAGCCTAGTGTTACAAGTGGGGCAGAGCGGTGGTTGTTCTCCAAGTAACAGAAACAAGTTTGTGAGACAAGTATGCCCAAGTCTCAGACGTGAGATGGCAACTAGCTCACACCTTGTCAGGCGGAGCGGTGAGATCCACCGCTCCACTGACACCTTTACACGTCGCAATTTACTGGTAGAAGAGTTCCACTCCTCCTGCCATACGTTTTGACAGTGCACAGCCACAGTTCTCAACACATCATCAGCGCGCAAGGGATGACGGACATCGTAGTTGCCGTTGGCTGCTCCAAGAGCAGCTCGGTCGGCACAGTGATTGGCGGGTATCCCAGCATGTCCAGGTATGCACATTAGTACGACATTTCTATCTAGATCCCGTAATTTATCGATTTCTTCACGGATATCCAAAATGGTTGGATCTGTGGAAAATCTGCTACCGATGCCTAAGATAGAGCTCAGAGAATCGGTGCAGATGAACAGGTGACGTCGCTCATCGATAGCATGACGGTAGTGTCGAAGATAGTAGAGAATACCATATAGCTCAGCAGTGTATACTGAGTGACATACATGGGTGACAGTGTGAACGACTGGGATACGCCGTCTGTTACGAGAGCGCAGCCTGTACTGAAGTCTGTCTTGGAGCCATCAGTATATGAGTGTTGATAGTCTGTGTACTGTTGCAATAGATCGAAGAATTCAATCAAGTAAATGGCATTTGGAGTAGAGTTTTTTGGCAATTTAGTCAACTCTAGGTTTGCCGTTAAAGAAAGAGATGCCCATGGAGGGATGTTGGTAAAAATTCTCGATAGCACAGTTCCTTGGTTGTCAATGATGGTATTTAATAACCTTGGTAGTTTCAGTGCAAGCAGAGAGAGAGAAGCTACTCTATTAATATATAGGCGATTCAAGACTGGATTGTTGAAAAATATAAAATAGTTAATATTTTTCGGGAGCGAAAAAACTTTGCAGACGTACCTCAAACCATGTTTCAAGTTCCTTATGTGAAGTGGCGGTACACCGGCCTCACGGTGAAGGCTTCGAATTGGGGTAGTCCTGAATGCACCGGTGACTGTTCGAATGCCAGCATTGTGCACACTTTCTAGCTTCTTAAAGTGAAGGGCACTAGCAGTGTGCACAATGATAGCACAGAAGTATATGCAGGAAAGAACCACTGACGTAAAGTCGCAGCCGAGAGTCTTTATCGGCTCCCTATTTTGTCGAGGCAATACACTTGATAGCATTCAATGACATTCGGCACTGCGCAGAAACAGTTTCGATTTGTTTACGCCATAAGAGACGTCTGCCGAAAATAACACCTAGTTACTTCACTTCATTTACGATCCACACAGGTCTGCCGTAAAGCTTCACAACAGGACAGTTATGTGCTTTACGTAGTCGACAGAAGTCGATAGCACAGGTTTTCTCCGTGGAGAAACGAAAACCACTGTCTGATGCAGCCAAAGAAACAATATCAACCGCCTGCTCTAATCTTTCTTGATAGTGTGCGAGAGATTGGGATGACGCAAAGATCGCTTGGTCGCCGACATTAAGGAAGTAATCAACAGAATTGGGAATGTTAGAAACGATGTCATTGATTGCTATCGAGAATAAAGTTACACTAAAGGAAGAGCCCTTGGGGATTCCGTTTTGCAATGTTCGCGAAGAAGAGAGGGTTTCTCCAACACGTACTCTGAATGAACGGCGCAATAGAAAGTTTTCTACAAATTGAGGAAGGTGCCCTCGTAAACCCCAGATGTGCAATTTTCGTAAAATTCTATAACTCCAAAACATGTCAAACGCTTACTCTAGATCAAAAAACACTGCAACCAAATGGTTGCATTTTAAAATACTAGATTGAATGGCGTTTGTCAGGTATACATGTAGGGCAGTAGAAGAGAGGTGCTGCCGGGAGCCACATTAATGATTTTTAATGAGATTGTGAGTGTTGTGTCTCGGTCAAAACAACTACCCGTTGTAATACCTAGCACTGCAGATTCAGATAATATGAATATACTATAATAATACCAAACTCAAAATAAAACTAGGACCATGAATTCAAATAATATATTGTCTATATTTTATTTATTTCTGCAACTCTCTTTTTTTTTCTACATATACATCCTAGATCTAACTTTGTTAAACATTAAAACAATAATTAAAACGGCAGTTGCCTCCAACATTCTCCCACCTTGAAATATGAATTTAAACAATGAATAATTCAATAAAAATACATTTTGAAACTGGAGACACATGTTGATGTTTACATTGGATATCGCATTGGTGGTTTTATAATACGACCGCTTCGTGACATCTTCACGTCACAGGTTGGTACATCACCACTACATACATCATTTTTATTGTCTTTGCACTTGGAACGTTTAACTATTTCATCGCGGACGCATTTTTTGGACATATCATCTGTAATTACTTCTCCTTCACATTCTAAAGGAAAAAGCCGTTGTACAGGTCTCAATAGTTGACCTTTGGCTGTAGCTAGGCGTACCAGACGCACCTTTCCTTCTTTTCCTGGCAGTAATTCTACAACTCGTCCTAGTGGCCATCCAATTCTCTTGACATTGTCGTTACCGATGAGAACAATTTCGCCAATGGAAATTGCTCGTGTAGTTTTCTTTCCACGTACTTGTTTTAGTTGACCTAAATATTCGTTCCTGAAACGACGACGTAAATCTTCACGGATTTTCTGACGATACTGAATTCTGCGACAAAAACTACTTGCTTCAATCTCGTCGCACTCCGGTTCTCCCATCTCCGGTAGGTCTCGTAGAAACATCGCCGGAGTAATACAAACCAAATCTGTCGCTTCGTCAGAGACGTATGTAAGAGGTCGCGAATTGATTACCGATTCACAATCACAAAGTACGGTCAAAAATTCTTCATAATTCAAAGAAGATCTTCCCAATACCTTTCGTAGTAGTTGCTTCACAAGTCTCACCATCCTCTCCCACCATCCGCCCCACCATGCTGCTGAAGGTGGATTAAATTTCCATATTATTTTCTGTGTTGTGCTATACGTAGCAATGATTTCCCAATTGATTTGAGAAAATGCATTATTAGCACCAATAAAATTAGTTCCATTGTCGCTATACACAATCCTTGGTCTACCACGTCTAGATACAAAACGACGGAATGTTTGTAAAAAACTGTCTGTAGAAAGCGACATTGTGAGCACTGCACGATATACAGCACAAGTAAAAAGACAAATCCATGCCTTTTGATTGTTTCGTAAGTATACAGGGCCAGCAAAGTCAACATCAACAACTTCAAATGTCAACGCATCTCTAACTCTATCATACGGTAATACTGGAACCTGTACTTGTAGATGTTCTGAGTTCTGTTTCCTGCATAAGATACAATTTTTGAGCACACTTTTAATTGCTCTTCTTCCACCAAGAATCCAGTATCTTTCTCTTAGTAAACTTATTGTTCCCTGGACGCCCACATGTTATGACTTGATATGTATTTCATATATCAGTTTCTTTACCACTGAATGATGAGCGGGTAACACAAATGGATGACAAAAATCTTCTGCATCTCTCCTTTCCCATAGTAAACCTAGTACTGGCGTAGAAACTACATCTTCCGAAAGATCTCGTGATGTATATTCCCAACCTCTTAGATCAAACTTTCCTTCGTCCATTATCTGACTTGCTTCTCGGATAAATTTGTCTAGTGCAATCTCATCTTCAACACTGGTGACGCAATTATCTACATAAAAGCCAGTCATTAGTTTATCGAACGTACTGTCAGAATATTGACTGTCATTAATAGAATTATATTTGTTTTTAGTTATTTGCAGGTGATACTGGATTGTTGCTCCTAATAAAAATGGACTACAACATACCCCAAACACAACCCTTCGGTGCCGATATACTTGAACAGTGTTATCTTTGTTTCTCCAAAGAAATCTTAAAAAATCCCGTTCTTTTTCATGTAAGCTAATCATCAAGAAAGCTTTACGAATATCAGATACCACTCCTATCTTGTGGATTCGAAAACGAGTAATAATCGTGGGTATCAATTCAATCAGATTCGGTCCTTTCTCTAAACAATTATTTAATGAAGCTTCATTTTTGTTATGAGCCGATGCGTCGAAGACTGGTCTGATTTTGGTAGTCGTGCTGCGGGCTTTGATGAAAGCATGATGTGGAAGATAATGAACTGCAGAATTGTTTTCATTTTCTTGAATTTCTTCGATTATTCCCTCCTGAAGCCATTCCTTAAAAACTTGCTCATATGCTTCATATAATCTTTCTCGATTTAATTTATATATAACAGAATCCAAGCGTTTTAATGCGATCTTGTAATTGCTTAGCAAAGGTGCATGGTCTGCTAACCATGGAAATTGCACTTCATATCGCCCTTCAGAATTGATGACTATGGTGCGAATGAAATGCTCTTTCGCTGCTGCTTCAGCTTCATGTCGAGATTGTTTTACCATGGGATCACTGATTCCCAAAACATCCAACTTCCATAAATTGGTCAACGAAGTATCATTTGTCAATAAGGAAGTAGCCATCATTGTGATGTTGGAACGTGAACGTGATGATTTAAGCGGAATTTTACCTTGTAGAGTCCACCCTAATAGTGTTTGTACAGCAACTAATCCACATTCCAAAATTGTATGTCGGCCTGTAATTAGCTTACCTGCTACATCCGCTCCAATTAATATTTCAATCGGATCGCAGGCATGAATATCTGTAATGTCAATATTCATCCGCTTCAACTCGCTCATCCAAATACCACTATAAACAGGTGAAATATTCTGACAGATAACAGGTTGGCCCAGGGTTTCAAATCTACAGCAATATTTTCCATCTAAACTGGCAAGTTTTACATCATAACATAAATGAGTTTGTTCAACTGTTTTGGAACCTCCAAAAAGTGCGTGAATAATGTTTTGACTACTTTTAGCAGTATATCCCATTTCTTTTGCCGTCGAGTCTAGTACATAAGATCTTTGAGATCCACTATCAATTACAACACGTACATCTCTTTTACACTGGCCATTATACATCCTGACCCTTAGTGTTTGTAGGAAGACGTGTCTGTCAGAATGATTAGATAAAGATTCTTCCACCGATACTAACTTTTCATTTGATTTATTCTTTCCAGGCGTAAAATCTGAATTTCTTTTGTTGATTGGCAAATCAGGACACATTAAAATGACGTGCCGTCGTAAACATATAGCACATCTTAATCGTTCTTTACAGTTTTTGCTTTGATGTCCTCTTTTTTGGCAGAAAAAACATGCTCTATTTTCTGATAACAGGCTCTTCTTCACGCTCCATGACATCTTTTGCGCCTTGAAACAATCTTCGCTACTATGAGATCCATCGCAAAATATACATTTTGTCGAAATTCCATTCATTAAAGCTGCTGCTGTTGGTAGAAAGGTGTCAGGTATTTTTGATTTTCCGCGCTTCGTGCCTTGTTCAGATGAATGGACAATAAAACCTTCTTTTGCTAACGCAATTCTTTCTTCACTTTCAACTTCGGTTTTGAGGAATAACATCAATCCACCCAAACGATTTGTGAATAGGGAATCCTGATTGCTTGATTCCACTGGAGTTCTTTGCCACACTCGTAGCAAATCCTCTGGCAAACACGATTCGACCAACGGATATAGCATCGCTGCGCATTTGTCAGTCGTAATTCCTAAAGTCTCTAAAGCTCTGAGTTGTGTTTCAATACGATCATATAATGTCGAGATATTGGTTTTCGACGCGTTTGCTGAAACTCTATTCAAAACTATTTTCAAGAGTTCTCGTACATACACCTCAGTCAGTAGATCGTCTCTTCCAAAACGTGATTTCAAACTGTCTAACGCTTTATTATAGTTTTCACCAGTTGGAGGAAAACTTTCAACGATCTCGCGGGCTCTGGAACCTGGTACCGTAGCCTGGAGTAGATATTGAAACTTATCTTCCAAAACCATATCCGCATCATCGTTTATTTTCTTAAATTGGCTCCAAAAGGATAACCAGTCACGAAAATCTCCGCCAAATTGTTTAAATTCAATTATAGGCAGTTTATAACGTTTGCTATTAATACTAACACAACTCGAGCTAGAAACATGAATTCTACTTGATTCATTTTTGTCCTGTAACATTTTTTGATACATAATTTTGTACTTGGTAAATTTGGCCGTATACTCATCTGTAGTAGAAATTTCTATATTCTTCAGTTGAGTCCTCTTCCATCAGAAAATCTAAGATCAGCTTGTCGTTTTCCTGAAGAGTACATGCCCTTTGTTGTAGCATTTCCCATGAAACCTTAATATCTTGAAGATCGGTTTCTTCGCTTGTCAGGAGCGCATCCAATTGATTTGCCGTTCGCGTAAATGCGCTACGTAAAACAGAGCGTAACTTTCTTGTACGTTCCATATTGATCAAAACCAAAACAGAAAAAAAAGCAAACACAAGGTCCTGTCACGGTCGCCACTAAATGTTGTGTCTCGGTCAAAACAACTACCCGTTGTAATACCTAGCACTGCAGATTCAGATAATATGAATATACTATAATAATACCAAACTCAAAATAAAACTAGGACCATGAATTCAAATAATATATTGTCTATATTTTATTTATTTCTGCAACTCTCTTTTTTTTCTACATATACAACCTAGATCTAACTTTGTTAAACATTAAAACAATAATTAAAACGGCAGTTGCCTCCAACAGTGAGAATCAAGAAACCTGTTGATTCGGATACTGACCAAGCGCTCATATATTTTGGACAGATGCATGTCAAAGATATAGGGCCATAACTAGATGCGGAGGACACATGTTTGCCATTCTTGAGGATCGGTACAAATACAACTTCACGCCAGGCGTCTGGATAAACATTCTGGACCCAAAGATGATTAGGAAACCCAACTAGTCTTATCTTAAAACGGTCAGGTAGATGTCGTAAAATTGCGTAAGCAATGTCATCATGGCCGACAGAAGTATTGCCAGTGCGACTGAGTGCAAATTCAAATTCCTCGATTGAAAAACTTGAATTGAATAACTCAGTATTATTAGAGTTAACGTCTAGTGGAACCTCGTCAGACGTTTTTGAGGGCAAAAAATATTTGTCCGAATTGCTAACTGCCTCAAATTGATTTACAAAAATCTCACAAATCTCATCCCTAATAGTGTGTATTTGGCCAATTCCTTGGAGCATTGGAGTATGGGTGCTCTTCTTGCGGCCGTTCATGTATCTGATTTGCTTCCAAAGCAGAGTTTGGTGGAAATCAGTGCCGATTGAAGACACAAAGTCACGCCACGAATCGGTTTTAAAACGAAGAATTGTACGTCTCGCTTGAGCACGAATTTTTTTGAAAACGATTTTATTCGAAAGACTTGGATTTCTCCTATACGCTTTCAAAGTGCGCTATTTCGAACGAATAGCTGTTGCAACATTCTCGTTCCACCAAGGAACTGTCTTCTTTCTGGGAAGACCAGCTGACTTCGGTATAGAACACAAAGCGGAAAATAGAATACATTCGGATAGATGTTGAAGCTCAACTTGTAAATCTGGCCACAGATCAGGAAGGTTTCATCTGCTTGTTGATGCTTGAGCATCAGAAACAAAGGTGGATGATAGTAACGTCACAAGAATGGGAAAGTGTTCGCTGTAATGGGCATCGTCAACTACCTGCCACTGAAGATGGGCAGCTAGAGAGGAAGTGGATAAGATAAATCGCTTGCCAAAAAGCTTCTTCATCTCAAGTTTATGTGCGTGGCAGAGCCAGTATTGAGAATAGTGACATCATTGTTATCCAAGAACCTTTCGACAATTCGGCCACGGGCATCCGTGCTGACAGAAACCCAAAGTATATCGTGGGAATTATTGTCACCGACAAGAACAAATGGTGAAGGGAGATGTCGGACCAAATCTTCGAGGTCATTTAGGTTCTAGTTGCCATCTGGAAGATAAACATTCCATATTGTTATGTTACTGGATGAGTATACTTAGCATACAATTGCCTGTAACCTTGTCTTGATGTTCAGGCCTTTAAAAGGAACAGAAGACTCAAGTATGATTGCAACGCCACCATTGGCACGAACAACAGGATCAACATCCTTGTGGAGAATAGTATATCCCCGCATGTTGAAGGTCCCGCGAGGTTTTAGGTGACTCTTTAGGATGCAAATAACTCTGGAATTATGATCAGAATTTAAAAGTTTTAACTCAGCAAGATGGTTGACGATTCCATTACAGTTCAACTGAATGATAAATGAATAAGACATAAAAATGAGGAGAAAGAAATGAAGGAGAGAAAGATAAAGAAAATTAAAGAAAAAATTTAAATAAAAAGGAAAAGTTTTTTTTTTGATTAAATTCAGAGAGAAAAGACTGAATCTTGGGGAAAACTCGGAAAGTGTTAAGTTTTTTAGTTCCTCGGTTTCCCCTTAGCCCATATACGTCTGTCTTTGGGCGTTCGGGTATTTTTGACAATCTCATTGTCAATCGACATAGCGCTTGTCTCTGAGTCTGATAAGGAAATATTTGTCTCCGGTCCTGATAGAACAGGAGCAGGAGATGACAAGACACTTAGTTTTGGAGTTTGGGATGTACCTGGCAGAACAGGTTCTGGGACAGTAGGTAGTGGCGGTTTTATAGATGAAGATGTGGGTTTGGTTGCGGAAGACAATACTGCGCTCATAATGGCTAAGTTGATGGTTATAGCCTCTGTAATCATTTTCTTGATTTCAGGGATGAGAAGAGCTGCGATATCGTTCACAGATAGAGTGGGTATTGCAGGCCTGGTTGAAGCGACTTTTGCGAAGCTTAGCCTAGAAGCTGGGGTGTTTAAGCGCATAAAAGCTCTAGCTTCTGGGTAACTTCAATTATTCAATGTTTTATGTTTTACTATTGCGTACTCTTCTTTGGATTTAGAGCCCTTTCTCGACAGAGCGAGATGGCTCTCTCCACAATTCACGCAATTGCCGCAAATGCAGACTTTCTTATCCTTACAAAATTATGAGGAATGCCCAAACTTTGACAGTTGAAGCACCGCATCGGATTCGGAAAGTATGGCCTGACAGGCAAACTGTACATGGCAACTCGAATTTAAGCTGGCAACTTATGCAATAAGAAAGAAACAATATTGGACGCATTGTCTTCCACTACACCATTGCGGGTGATCCGCCTGACTTCAGAAACACTTTGATATTTAAATTCGGTACAAAGCTCATCGGTAATACAGTTCATCAAATCACTGCAAGTTATTACACCCTTAACCGTATTGAGGGTCGAATGCGAGGAAACGTCCACAGGAAAATCAGAGCACATGATAATTTGTAGAAGCCGAGCTGCTTGTTTCGCAGATTTAGTTTCTACAGACAAACCCTCCTCGATTTTTTTTAGTGACTGTACATCACCAGCGAGACCGTACCTTTGTTTTGATATTAAAAATGGACTGACCTTGAAAAAAGTCTGTATCATCTTTTTTTTAATAAAGAAATTTGAATAACTCACCTGATTTACGAAAACATAGCCAAAACTACGAAGAATAAATCGTAATCTGAATAATTTCAGACGAAAATCGACCAAAGCGACACAATAAACTACAAAACAATCAATATCGAACGAGAAAAAACTACCGTTTCGACAAGAAATTTATTTGTTTACTAATAAATTTCTCACGTAAAAACCGTCTGTTCACTCTGGCTTCAGGTACACGACTGGGTTGCAATTAAATTGTTATCAATTAAACAATAATAATTAACGTTTGGTATAAGGTAAATTTTAAACAATTTATGAATATTTTTATTATTTTTTTCTTTGTCTACTGTAACTATTATTCTTTGCTTAAATTTGAATACTTTTTATAAATTTATTTAAAAATTATCACCAATTTTCATTATTATTTGATTTTTTCTTACATTTATTGGGATATCCTTAAATATAGATTTGTTAATTTCGTTTTCGTTATCAGAATGGATTGTCTGTTCGTCGGTATTGTCTAAATTGAGTAGTAAACTTTCTAAAGAATCACTGATGTTTATTTCTGTTCGTGGATCAACCAAATTATGTGAGTGCCTCGAAATATTTTACAAATAAAATTTTTAATTAACTCAATATTTATTTCATCTAGCCCGGATCATATTTTGGGTGAATGGATTTCAAATATGTCGTTTTAGATAAAATAATTTTTAATTTCGATGCTGGTATTGAAGGAACTCTTGAGGTTAACTTGATTAATAACACTGCTAGCGTTAATAAAATACTTCCCTTCCTCCGTTCTTCTGACCTGTTGCAGAGAATCTGAAGTAGTTTTGATGTCTTATTTTCTTTCATATATGTTAAATTTTCATTCAACATTTGATTCGTCTCAAAATAAGTGTTAACACGTTTTCAATAAAGACACTCCAATGTGTTATATATTCACAAAAGGAACTCTATTCTCGGTGGGTTCCAGCACATTCCAACTGTGCTCATTTGTTCGCAAAATTTCTCCTACAGTGCAATGTTGGTAAATTTTTATTTACATCCGATAAATCCAACAGTGCTACGCACTAATATATTTTCTTTCTTTTTTATTTCTCTATCTCATACACTCCCCTATATATGTATGTAAAAGCGGTAAAGACCCTGGCAGTCGATCCGCAATAATTATAAAAAAAAAAAAAATTCGATGAGTCTATCGTCAATTGTGTTTAACGCTGGTTAATCAAAATAGTTTGATTTTGTTTTTAAATGAATAAATTTATATTTTGTTCATAAATTGGTCGTATTACAAAATTTAGATTATTAATTTTTATGTTTTGTAAATAATTTTTGCTATTGAAATTTTTATTGACTTCTAATGCGAAGCCTTTATTTTATTTAAGATCTTTGCTTTCATAATGTTTTCAGCCTAATTCACGTGTCCCTTGTTTGCGAAACAATATTGTATTGATTACAAGTGACTTTACAATGTGCTTTAAGATATTCTTTTTATTTGGTATTCTCGTGACCACCTTGTAAATCCCAATTTACAATAGCTTATATCAAACGATATCTTATCGCTTACAAGAATGAAGGTAGCGTGCATTGCTACCAACAATATTTTTTAAATTTATTCCTTTGGTTTTAATTTCACTTATGGCTTCAATTTTATATTAGGTCACGACGCGTTTCGACTATTAAGTCATTATCGAATGACGAGTTTATGTTGGGTTGTTTGGGCTTATATAGTGGTGGTTAATGCTTATTTCCGGGAATTTGTGTAATGGCCTTGAATAGGGAGTCTGATGCGCTGTTGGTTTGAATATTGATGATGTTGTTGTTTCATTTTTCTTTGTATATTTCAAAATTTTCTATTATGTTAAGTCTATTGCTTTTATTAAGTTGTTTGGTGATTGACATTATTTCTTCTATATTTCCTCCTTTGTGATTGTTTTTAAATAGATGAGTTGCGTAGTTGGAGTCGGTTTTAAGGTTTTTATAGGAGTTTATGTGCTCCTTGTATCGGTCTTTAAATTTTCTTCCTTTTTGTCCTATGTATTTTTGGTTGCATGTTTGGCATTTAAGTTTATAGATTCCGCTTTGGTCGTATATGTTTTTGTTTTCAATATTTGACTTTAGTTGGTTTTTCAAATTATTGGTTGTTTTATAAGCGATTTTTATGTATTGGTTTTTAAATAATTTGGTTAGATAATGTGTTTGTTTACCTATGTAAGTAAAGGTGGTCCAAATTCTATTTTCGTCTTTATTTTCGGGTTTATGTGGTTGTTTTTGTTTGTTTTTTATGTTTTTGTGTATTTTATTGACTGTGTTTTGGTGATAACCATTGTTAGTTGCTATTTGATAAATGGTATTAAGTTCTTGTTTATAGTATTCTTTGTTCAGCGGAATGGTTTCTAGTCGGTATATTAAGCTTCTTAAAGCTGCCAGTTTGTGTTGTTTAGGGTGTTCGGATTGCGCGTGGATTATATTGTCGGTTTGGGTGGGTTTTCGGTATATGTTGTAAGTTAATCTGTTATTAGATTTTATTATGGTTATGTCCAGGTAATTTATTCTGTTATTAATTTCTTCTTCTAGTGTAAATTTTATTTTAGGGTGTATGTTGTTGATGTGTGACAATATGTCGTTTATATTACTATGTTCTGTAATGCATAAGATATCATCAACGTATCTTATCCATTTTTTGATTTTAATTTTGTTTTTTATGCTGTGCATTATTTCATACTCCATGATCTGTAAGAATATTTCGGATAATATGCCTGATAAAGGACTTCTCATGGCTAGGCCGTCGTTTTGTTGGTAGTATTGGTTATTGAATTTAAAATAATTTTGGTTTAATATTGTTTTTAGTATATCGATAGTTTGTTTTATGTATGCTTCTTCGTAACCATTTTTGTGAAGTTTGGATTCTATTATGATTAGAGTGTCCTTGATTGGAACGTTGGTGTATAAGTTAGTTATATCAAACGATATAATCTGTGTTGAAGGAGTTATTTTTATTTGTTGTGTTTCTGTTATTAATTCGATGTTGTTCTTGATGGTGTATTTATTTTTGAGGTTTAAGTTGGATTTTAATACGTTGGCCATAGTTTTGGATATTTTGTATGTTGGTGCTGTTTTGAAGTTTATGAGTGGTCGTATTGATATTTCTGGTTTATGTATTTTTGGTAATGCTTTAAGTATTGGTGCTTGAGGGTTCATATTAGTATGTAAGTATATTTTGTTTTTGTCTATTATAAGTGGTGAATTTTTGATGGTTTGTTTTAGTTTCATTTGGTATTTATTAGTTGGGTCTGATTTTAGTTTTGTGCAGTTGTTTTTGTTTATGAATTCGTCAGTTTTTTTAATGTATTCTTCTTTGTTCATTATAACTATGCCTTTGTCAGCTTTAGTTGTTATAGTGTTGTTATTAGTGAGTTTAGTGTTGATTGATTTTAATAATAGTTTTGGTTACTTAGTTTTTTATTTCGGCTGTTATTTGTTTCGTGTTTTCTTATTTTTTCAATTTGTATTGCTGCTAAATGTCGAGTTCTTACTTGTATTTCTTCTGGTAATTTTTGTATTGCTTCTTCACTGTCGAATATTAAATTCTCTATGTTTAGTTTTTTATTGTTATGTATGTTATGTTTTAGTCCTTTGTTTAGCAGTTCTATTTCTTCATTAGTGAATATGGTAGATGTTAGGTTTTTTTACTCTGTTGTAAAATGTAGTTGTGGTGATAAGTTGTTTATGGTTGTTTATTTGTGTTGCTTTTAGTGTATCAAGTTTTTTATTTAATGTTTCGTATTTTATTAGCATTTGTTTATGTATTTTTTCTTTTATAGTATCTTCTAATTTTAACCATGTGTATAAGTTGTAAATATTTACTATTTTAAGGTGTAGCTTATATAAGTTTTTATTTTGATGCTGTTTCTGTTGGTATTGGGCCTGGATTTCTTTTGTTATCCATAGTTTTTGAGCTTGGTTTTGTATGGCTTGTGCTGTTTTTGTTTGATTTTTTATTTTTATTTTTGCGTATTTTGGTATGAGCTTTTGTATTACACATTGTTTATTAAACCATATGTTTGCATTTAATTTTATATATAATATTTTTAGTTTTGATCGGTAGTATTTATTTATAATGTTTGCCGTTATGGCCGAGTTAAATGTGGTTATGTTTGGTCCGAAGTCCATAGAAATAATTTTGTTATTTTCGTACGAACGAAATATTATATATATATATATATATATATATATATATATATATATATATATAATAAATAAAATACTTGGTAATTTCTACGAATAATTATTTTATTTAAAAAATCGACGCGTTTCGACTCTACAGTCATCATCAGGTAATTAGTGTTACAAAGGTTCTTTACAACAATGTCTACAAAATCTATCACTTATAAACTAAAATTTTATGTTACATCTACCTGTTCGTTGACTATATATTTTTTGGGAATTAACGGCTTTTCTGATTTCTAAGTTCTCAAGTAAATTAAGTCTGTATCCTTTCGGTTCAATATGGAGTATCCTGTAATCTTTTAATGTGTGTGTATGCTGGGAAAAGCCTGTTGTCTTTGTATTAGTTTCTATAGATTTAATATGTTCTTTGAACCTAGTTTTAAAATTTCTGCAGCTTTGACCTATATATTTCACGTAGCATTTGTTTCTGGTATAAAAAATGTATTAATAAAATATTTTAAGTACTTTTTTTAATTTAAATATATTATTAAAATACAGATAATTCAAGGAATAATATTATTTCAGTTGTAATTATTGTCTTTTTGAAATAAAACTGTTTTTATCTAATTTTGTTTTACTGTCCATTACTTTTGTGACCCACTTTATAAGGCATTGCAGTCTTTATATTGAATTTCATAAACTCCAGATAATTCGTTTTTTTAGATTTTAGGTTTGGTATTTGTTAATAAACTTCTTAATGTTGTTTTATTTGTGGAAATGGTTTTTATGTTATGTTTTATGAAAATTGATGTTCCTGTTTGGGTAACTTTAGGGATATAATTTAATTAAACCCAGTTATTATTTGTATTAATGTCTGTTTCTACATAGATATTATTAGAAATACATAGAAATTTTAAAACAAGGTTCAAAGAACATATTAAATCTATAGAAACAAATACAAACACAGCAGGCTTTTCTCAATATAGATAGATTTTGTAGACATTGTTGTGAAGAACCTAGGCAACACTGATTACCTGATGATGACTGTAGAGTCGAAACGCGTCGATTGTTAAATAAAACAATTATTCGTGGAAATTACCAAGTGTTTTATTTATTATTATTATATATATATATATATATATATATATATATATATATATATATATTTATATATATATATATATATATATATATATATATATATATATTTATTTATTTATTTTTTATTTTTTTCCTTGTTATGTAAGGCAATAATTTATTACGGTCCTGTGTTCTTAAAATGTCACTGTAAGCAGACGTTGAACTATATCTTTCTTAAGTAGAACAGTCACCGTTGATGCGTGAGACTGTGCACTATGGTTGTGAGTGGGTGAATTGTGCATGTGTGAGTCCATACGAGGGATGACGCGATCCAAGGGACGAGCGATGCTGTTGGTCAAACCAATGCTGTATGTTGATGGCGGATTGCTAATTGTTGAGTGAGTATTCTCACTGTCATTCAGGTATATTCCTATTTCCTTATCCTCAATGTTATATCCGCTAATCAGGGCGTGCTTGGCTTGTTCCAAGATTAGATCTGATAGCAGGTAATTCAATACAGGATATGATTGCATTTCGATTGCAGGACCTGTATTTTAGTACATCTACCTTCAGGGTGTACCTAGCAGAGGTCCAGGGTTGGACCAGTTGGTAGATAAGCTATTTTAGTACTTCTTCCTCAGGGTGGATCTGGCTTCGACCAGGGTTGGACCTGAGGGAAATTCGTCCAAGTAGGGTGGATCTGGCAGAGGTCCAGGGTTGGACCTACTTGGGGTTGCCTACCTAGTGGGGTGTGCCTGGTAGCGCCAGGATTGGACCCACTAGGAGATGCCCATTAGGGAATGCCCGTAATGGAAGCCTGCCTTCAGGGTGTATCTGGCTATAGACCAGGGTTGGACCAGTTGGCGGTTGCCCACCTAACAGGGTGTGCCTGGTAGCTCCAGGATTGAATCTGTTAGGGGTTGCCCATAAGGGAAGACTACCTTCAGGGTGGACCTGGCCGAGGTCCAGGGTTGGACCAGTTGGTAGATAAACTTGGCGTGGACAAGTATGTACAGGGCTTTAAGGCACTGTCTCCATATTCTGTAACCTACCTAATCCTTTGTATAATGTCTTGTGATTACGGTATGACATGTTGTATTTTTATAATGCAGGTGTGAAGGATACCAAGGCGACGCCCAAACCTTAGGCGCCGTTATAACCATCGATGTGATCGTAGGATGTCTTAGCATCAGGTCAACCGGTCATTTATACATATTAATCGTAATGACTTTAATTAGACTTTAGTATTGTTCTTCTAAAACTGTTTATTTTGTATTTTATAACCGATCTATAACTACGTTAGAAAAGCCCTCTTATAGTTTTATAAAATCCAATTAATTTTATAACTAATATTATTTTTACTTTCATCTGTACAAGCGGTAATGACCATAGACGTCGATTCGCATATTAAGTAAAATAAAAAAAAATATTTTCCAACATTATGATCATTTAAGATTAAATCTTGAAATCATGAAACATTTTCTTGATTTTAATAAAAGTTAGGATTTTAACTCGGTAAAATCCATTTTAAAAAATATTGATTTTATTTAACAAAGGTTTACAAAGGTATATTATGTTTGTGCCTATCATCTACAATTCTGTTTATTAATCTGTTGTCTGGCTCTTTAATAACTTAATTGTGAGACATCAGCATTTACTTATCAAACACTGATGCATTGTAGAATGAATATTATAAACATTGTAGTAGCAAATACAGCCTTGAGAAAGTCGAACGCTTGATTCTAATAATGTAGCAATGTGTTAGAAAGGGTTTTTGATATTTTCGTAAACCAAATTTTATATTTTTAATATTTACCTATATATATATATGGTAACGTATTGGGTTTTGGGATCTAATTAATAAATATCAATACAAGTTTTATATTAAATCGGGCTCTTTATTATATCTACGGTCTCGGAAGGTTTATAACTACGCTTTACCACTACAGCTTCATATACGAGACTGCCCAAAAAGGTTTGCCGCCAGATCTTAAAATTGGCCACATCTGTTTACTCTTATTCTACACATTGGTCCTTATCTTGAAATATTAAACGACCATAAAACTCTTATACGTGTAACTATAACTAAGGACAAAACCCTTAGACTAAACATAATATAGATTAACTTTTGTATACACATATGCATGGATATTTCAACATAACGTTTCAATATTTTTACTTTCATTTTAACCTCGGATACAATGGAAAATATAGTATACAAAGAAAAATAATATAACGGAACATGCAGCTTAATACTAAGACGGGGAAATACGACAATACAATTTATACGCAATTAAAAAAATTATAAAAAATGATAAATAGACATTTATAAAAATATGTTACAAATTAGGATATTTAATGTATTTTACATATTATAAAGCGCAAACATGCAAAAAAGTTTAATGAAAAATTTTGTGATGGTTTAATTTTAGCTTCTCTTTGTCAACAATTCACGTTTTCAAATTTGACTTGCTTTACTTTACGTGTATTGCTGTCCGGCAAGAACCACGAGGAGGTGGAAGCTGATTTGTTTTATAATCAAAAAATCTTTCAAGCCAACTAAATTTGAAACATGTTTTTAA
This sequence comes from Nebria salina, assembly GCA_944039245.1. Lineage (NCBI taxonomy): Eukaryota > Metazoa > Arthropoda > Insecta > Coleoptera > Carabidae > Nebria > Nebria salina. The sequence goes on from OX063288.1 coordinate 12,506,494, forward strand.
ATAAATAATTTAACTCTTGCCGGGATTGGAAAGGATACATCGGATACTTTTGGATAAAGGCATTATAGAGATATAGTCGGATAATTTAACCTGCCGAAGTAGAGGTAATATAAACATTATCGAATGAGTTGTCACTAAATCAAATAGGTTTACTCATCAATGTGGCACCCAAATGTTTAATGACAACTACTTAACTATTACCACAACAATAACATAATATATATTAATTAAAAAAGATAAATTTACTGAAAGTTTAAAGGCATTTAAAATAATATAATGTGTTCAACCGCAATATTTAAATAAATATTACTATATTTTATATTTGATTGTAAATTAATTTTGATTTGAATTTTATTTGTTGGATATAATACCCAATTTCCTTTTTGCGGTACTTTTATTATTTCTTGCTTCTTCTGAAATTCATTTATATTCTTTATAAATTTTGGTGTTAATTAATAAATTAATAAGATATAATTTATGGTCATAGCATTTATCGGCTTCGTCAAGCCAGCCCTGATACATAATGTTTATATTAAAAATAATTTTGTTTATTAACCTCCGTTTAAGAAAATTCAAATGTTTAATTTTTTCAAATTCTTTAGAGAAAATTTGTAAACTTAAAAATGCTATATTAATTAATGATTTTGAAGGTGTTTGAAGACTACCTAAAGGATTTTTAGAGCTGAACGTTTTTTCAATGATTAATAATTCATTTTTATCTGTAATACTTTCGTTTTTACATTTAAATTTACCAATGCATTTAAAAGCTAAATAACCAGCAAAATATAGCACGGAACATGATTCTAAATTATGTTTTTCTACTTGATGAGCAGGAAGACTTAATGGGTGCTCGGGGCAATCTGGAACTTGAATATTATTTATTATAATTTCATTATTATTTTCGCATGGTTCTTTATTTAATTGTTCATTAGAAGTAATCAATTCTAAGTTTTCGCCTATATCATCTAAACTATTTGAAGATTCTGGGGGTTCCATCAAATTAGTTATTGCAATAAGACGTAGACTTGTTCTAAACGTTTTAATGGTTGGATTACAATTAAAGCCGCCTCGTTGGCGTATCATTGCAAATGTATTTTCAAGAAAGTCCTGATTCAATTTTGCTGTTGTTATAACCTGCTGGTTATTTAACTTCAGTTCCGAATTCGATAGCATTAAATTTGAATTTATAGTCAATTTTAGTCCTGTAAAACAATCAGGTTGGCGTGGACAACGTGGATTTAATTTTTGAATATTATTCATCATATCATATCCCTCGTTTAAAATATTTATTATATTCGGAGATTTCTCTGAAATTGCACATTTATTGGGATTTTTATCAAAGAGGTTGTGACTGTTTAGTGAATCAAATAATATGTTCATTTGCAAAATAAAATCAGCCGTGTGAACACCGGTATCACTTTTAAGTTCACCTGTGCCGATGGCTGTTCTAATAGAAGCAGCTACACTATGGCTAAAGATTTGTAAAGCTAATTTACAATTCATTTTTTGAAAGTTATTTGGATTTATATGAGCTTCTGTTAATTTACAGTTCGATCTCGCTAGTTGACTACATTTATCTATATTATAAGTTTGTATTACGTCTGTGAACGATACTTTATTGCCATATAACATTAAATTACAATTTAACCAATTATTTCGAACACTTTTGAATAGATGTGGCACATCGTATATGACATATATTTGTTGATTATTAACAGTAAAATAAGGCCTGTCTACGTTAACATTTAAATTATCAAGAGCGCTTCTATTATTCGACCCTTGATCGCAAACAATTGCTTTAGGAGTTAAACCGGATTTTATCAAATTTTCAATACACATTACAATTCATTTTGTTAATTCAGTATTCTTAACACTGCTAGCAGATATGAAATATGTAACTGGGAGTTTCCACTTGCAATACAAACCACGAACCATAAATAGTAAGGCGTTTCAGCCATATTTAAAATTTCGACCAAGTGGTCCTAAGTCTTCAAAACCTTCAATCATATCAAATTGTTTATTATATTCCAAAATTTTTTTTAATGCCATTTCATCAAAAGCAACAACGCAACATTTTTCCGTATCAGACATTGATGATGCCTTAAGTCCTATTTGTTGAAAAAAGGCTGGACTAAAACCAGTTTTAAATTTTGACTTTGTTATCCACGACTTTATTGTTGAAATAGCCGGAAGTATTATACCAACACTTATAAAAAATGTATAGGCTGAAGGTGATTTGAAATAAATACATAGAGAAAATTCTTTTTCCGTTTTGGACCATTGGTTTTTAGCGCGATGACACATTTGCATTTGTACCAATACCCTAGAATATTCTGATTTAAAATTAAAGTTATTGATATCGGAAAGAATATCAAATTTTGATTTTCTTTCTTTCTTAAATTTTTTAGCTTTACATAACAATGATCGTTTATTTTTATTTAAAAGTTGAACACGTTTTAATTTTTTACGAAGTGATTGCTCTCGCGGAGTGTCAGTATCAGAAAATATTTTTTTTCGGCAAGCTAAATCTGGGGAACACAAAGGATTAGATGACCATTGTTGTGCAGCTTCACTGATTGTTGGCTGACTTTCCGGTGTTGAAGGCAAATCAATTTCATCTGAATATAAATTACTGTATTTGAGTTTAGGAGACACTACTTTAAATTTTGATGGTGATAATGGGATTAAATTAGAATTTATCTCTAATACTTGTACCGGTACAGCATTGACACACAATTTATTTCGCAAAGAATTAACAAATGAATCGGAATTGAAATGATCCGCACAAATCAGTTTACGTTCAAGCTTAGCAAAAGGCATATCGATAAGTAATGAATTTCCTGAAAATAAATAATTGTCTAATTAAATTATTTGAAACTTGTAATTATTTAGAAATTATTTAACGGAATAGTATTGCATGCCTATTAGTATAGAAAACTTATTATCACTTATTGCGACCCATAATTCACACTTTATTTTATCTTCGACTGGAAATTTAAAAAAGGATAATTTGAGATGGTCCATACGCGATTTTTTACAATTAAAATAAACACACTTCTGACCAGACATCTTATATTAATTTGAAATAAATTTGGAATTGATATAAATATAACAAAAAATATCACCCGCTAAATATACATGCAATTGTATACAAATGAAACAATCCGTAAAAATTCACGAACTATTCAATATAAGATCAGATTTCTTATCGAAATAAAATGGAAACTGGCGAACATGTATGGTTTTAGCTTCAGGGGTATAGCGGTTGCCATCTATAGTCCGACAATGGTATTAACAGCAGCCCCCTCGGGTGCGGCAATGGTACTACAATATTAAGCGCTGCATAGCTTATGCATTACGTTATACGTCTGTGTATATTTGTCTGTGCTATTAGCAACAAAGGTGTTCAATAAGTATGGCTGAGTGTTAACCCATTGCAGTGTTATTGATGAGTCCGACCATAAAAAATCAATTATTTTGCAAATCCCAATCAAAACTGTTTTTATTAATCTAGAAAGTAATAACGCCGCTCATAATTCTAATTTTGGTAATGTAGTCGTTTTCATTTTTTGAACATATTAAATTTATAAACATTTTATCGTGGTTGTAAATAGTTCTTATATACACGCAAGCGTCATATGTCCTTTCACTCGCGTCACAAAACCCGTGAATCTCGGTACGAATTTCATCCTTGATTATAGCCTTTCGACAAAATTTTATTTCATTAAGTCTTGAAAGCTGCTCCTTTATATTACTCCATGCTGTGTGAATGTTATGTGGTAATGACTTATTCCAACCAGCATTACATTGCCATAACCTTTGCATCAATTTTTGCACAAACTATTACCGGACCTAATAAGCGAATCGAAACGTATAATCGCGCATTATTTGAGAACACGCTTCGTTTTGTGATTTTTGAATCAAGTTCTTCCTTGATTTTATATGTTATTTTGTCATTTAAGATATCCCACTGAATTTCCAATGCTTTCATCCCTGAATCATTGTTAGTTAATAAGTTTAACTTTGAAACTTCTTTGGACATTGAATCAATCACTTCTGCTTTGTTAGAATCCCGTTATCTAAGTGTAAACCCGCCTGACCTTGTGATTCCTATTAATTCATCGTGTAATATTTTAGCATTCGCAACAGTTTCTGCTCCTGTCATAACGTCGTCAACATAACAATCACGTTTTAATACATTGCTAGCATTCGGGTAATGAATTTTTTCGTCGTCTGCTAATTTATTTAAGACTCGAGTTGCTGAGTGCGGTGCTGAGGCGCTACCGAACAAAACGACCGGTGTCACGAAAGGTTTTAATTGATCATTTTCCGTTTCGCGCCACAGTATAAGTTGATATTGTGCATCCTTTTCATCTAAACGAATTTGTTTATACATTTTTTCAATATCAGCTAACACAACGATTTGATGTGTTCGGAATCTAAGTATTAAGTCAAAACTAGTGCTTTGTACGACTGCGCTTACCTTTAGACACTCATTTAAGGAAATGCCTGTGCCAGTTCTTGCGGACACGTTGTAAACTATTCTAACTTTGGTAGTCGAACTCGACTCCTTTACTACGGGGTGATGTGGCAAAAAACAATGTCCCTGTTGAAGTTCATTTGAACTCAGTTCCACCATATGTGCTAATGTGAAGGGTTTGCACATATTTTCAATATATTGTGTTTTTAAAGAGAAATTTTTACCGAGTATTCATTCTAAAGAGTAAAATTGTCTTTTTGCTTGTACGTATTGATATCCTAAGTTTTTTATTTTTTCATTAAACGGTAATTGAACGATATACCGTCCAGTGACTAAACCACGTTTAGTACTTTGCATAAATAGTTGTGGAACTTGAAATTCTTCTTCTGATAAGAACGTTTTGGTTTCTAATTCTTCAATGTCCCAGAATTTGGTTATACTTTTATGCAACAAATTCAATGTTAACAAACAATTACTTGTATTTAAAGTTTTTTTCATTATTACCTACCTTACCGGATATAATCCAACCTAGTTTTGTTTTCTGTAATCTATCTCTATAACCTGGTATCTCATTTTGACATACAAACAAGAGTTCGTCAAATAGTTCTACTCCTAACAATGCGTCAATTTCCCTAGGCTCATAAAATTTCGGATCAGCAAGACGTATATTCCGAGGTATATTTGAGAGTCGTTTATCTATCATACGATTCGGTAAATAATTGCATATTTGTGGTAAAACAAGAAACTCGACATTTTCATAATAGTCGTTATAGTAGGAGCGTATCTCCGCGTCAATTGAATGTTTTATGCGCGTTTCTAAATGATTCAAACCTTCAACTGGTAAATTTACATTTTTTAGTGGCAGTTTTAAACGTTCTGCTAACCTTTTTGTAATGAAGTGGGATTGCGATCCACTATCTAACAACACGCGTGTTTGGAACATGTTCCCGTTTTGACCCTTTATCTTTATTAATGCCGTCGACAACAGCACTTGCGTAGAGAACGACGCGCTATGTCTTTTTATGCTTTCGGTGACCAAATCCGAGTCATGACTTTTTTCGTCTTGACTATCGTGATTTCTTTGTAATTAACGTGAACGCATATTTCACACAATGTAATGAACGAATTATATTGTTTTTGTACTGAATTACTTTGTCATACATAACATTTGTAACACCTTTTGATAAAGGAAGGTTTTCTCGGATGATTTGAGCTTTCTCCAGATTGTTTCTTGTGTCATCCGGTTCGAAAGTCCATGTAAATTGCTGTGTTCTTTGGCACAATCTGACTCATGTTATAATATGTGTAAGGGTTCGCGCGGAACATCCTATTTTATTGAGTCGTTCAATGTAGTTTGATTATTTTTATTGCATAAAATGTTAAACTAGAACATACACATACAAACATCCTTTATTTTGATTTTCATCACAACAACTCTGAATATTCTCTCAATTCAATTCAATTCAATAAAAGTTTATTTGTCAATAATATTTACATATGAAAAATATTTGAATTTGATTTATGAAGGTGGGCCGTTATAGGGCTCGTATGCCCTCTTCAACCCATGATTACAATTAACACGGCAAAAAAAAAATTGTTGCAATAATGGTTACAATATATCTAAAATTAATATAATAGCTATATAATAATAATAATAAAAATAATGGACATAATAAAATAGTTGAAATAAGCAATATTAAAAATAAGACTAGATATTATATGATTACAACATGCAGTGGATTAGGAGTCTATGTTCAACACATGGAATTTAAACTATATAGTTCAGGTGGATACTTTCAAGGATTCGGTTAGTTTCAAAATAAATTTTTATTCTACGATACGTATTTCGGCTAAAAGGCCATCATCAGGTATGATACAAGAAGGTTACAAGTGCTCTTATATATAATATAATTCATCAAAGGTGGGGCGGTTTAAGAAAATGGAGAATTCGACAAGGGATTAAAACGGTTTCAAGAGAGGTGAAGAATTTAAGTCTAGTTGTTCGTTCATTAAAAGTTTTTTCTCAGAAATAGCTTTATTGATCTCAAGTGCCTCTAAGAAATTCATTCTCAATCCCTTGTTTACAATGTGTAAGATCTGCAAGTCTGTAATGGCAAAAGTATGATTGTGCTCTAGCATGTGTTTAGCAACGTGTGACTCAATTCTATGTAATTTCCAAGATCTCAAGTGTTCGGAGAATCTGATGTTGAAAGTTCTACCCGTTTGTCCAATGTAGATAGCATTACAGTTGTTACAATTAATTTGATAAATCCCACTGTGATCTAATTTATTTCTTTTATTGAGTTTGTTATTTACTAATAGACTCTTTAAGTTATCTTTATTATAGAAAGCTGCTGTGATGTTTTCAGATTTCAATTTATTTGCTATTTTATGGCTAGTCTTCCCTATGAACGAGATTTTTCTGTAAGTTATGGCATTAATCTCCGGTATGATACAATACAATTGTTTTAATAAAAGTTTCTTTTGTTTCCTACATAGGATTTGATTTACAATATTGGGGTCATAACCATTATTAGTGGCGATGACACGAATGGTATTTAATTCTTTTTTGAAGTTAGATTCTGACATTGGAATGTTTAATAATCTGTGAATGAAACTGTGGAAAGCTGATTTTTTAATATTGTCTGGATGAGCTGAGGAGTTAGGAATTATGGTGTCTGTGTAGGTAGGTTTTCTAAAAATATTAAAAGTTAGATTATTTGAATTCCTGGTAATTGTGAGATCTATGAAATTTATTTTGCAATTGTTTTCTCTTTCAATAGTGAATTGGATATTATGGTTGAGGGAATTAAGGAATTTTAAGAATAACGTCAGTTGTCTGTCAGTACCGGTCCAGAGACAAATAATGTCATCAACATATCTATACCACCAGGAAATGTGTTTGATAAGTGTTGTATCCGAATTAAATAGCTGTATTTCAAAGTCATTCATAAAAATGTCCGCGAAAAGGGGGGATAGTGGAGAGCCCATAGGTAGGCCATTATTCTGTTTGAAAAAATTGTTATCAAATTGAAAGTAATTTTGGTCTAGGCAAATATTAATTAAGGACATGAGTTCATTTTTAATATTAATGTTACATTGATTGAGTTGTTTTGATAAGATGTGTTTTAGTGAATCTGTGGGTACTGATGTAAAGAGACTACATATGTCAAAAGACACTAATCTGCCTGAGTTGGGTATTATCTTGTGTTGGATTTTATTGACTAAATCTAATGAATTCTTTACGGTATATTTAGGATTAAAATCTAAGTATTCTGGTATGACTGAATTTAACTTTTTACAAGTTTTGTAAGATGGTGCGTTAATGTATGAAACTACGGGTCTAATGGGAAAGTTCTTTTTATGTATTAGACCCGTAGTTTCATACATTAACGCACCATCTTACAAAACTTGTAAAAAGTTAAATTCAGTCATACCAGAATACTTAGATTTTAATCCTAAATATACCGTAAAGAATTCATTAGATTTAGTCAATAAAATCCAACACAAGATAATACCCAACTCAGGCAGATTAGTGTCTTTTGACATATGTAGTCTCTTTACATCAGTACCCACAGATTCACTAAAACACATCTTATCAAAACAACTCAATCAATGTAACATTAATATTAAAAATGAACTCATGTCCTTAATTAATATTTGCCTAGACCAAAATTACTTTCAATTTGATAACAATTTTTTCAAACAGAATAATGGCCTACCTATGGGCTCTCCACTATCCCCCCTTTTCGCGGACATTTTTATGAATGACTTTGAAATACAGCTATTTAATTCGGATACAACACTTATCAAACACATTTCCTGGTGGTATAGATATGTTGATGACATTATTTGTCTCTGGACCGGTACTGACAGACAACTGACGTTATTCTTAAAATTCTTTAATTCCCTCAACCATAATATCCAATTCACTTTTGAAAGAGAAAACAATTGCAAAATAAATTTCTTAGATCTCACAATTACCAGGAATTCAAATAATCTAACTTTTAATATTTTTAGAAAACCTACCTACACAGACACCATAATTCCTAACTCCTCAGCTCATCCAGACAATATTAAAAAATCAGCTTTCCACAGTTTCATTCACAGATTATTAAACATTCCAATGTCAGAATCTAACTTCAAAAAAGAATTAAATACCATTCGTGTCATCGCCACTAATAATGGTTATGACCCCAATATTGTAAATCAAATCCTATGTAGGAAACAAAAGAAACTTTTATTAAAACAATTGTATTGTATCATACCGGAGATTAATGCCATAACTTACAGAAAAATCTCGTTCATAGGGAAAACTAGCCATAAAATAGCAAATAAATTGAAATCTGAAAACATCACAGCAGCTTTCTATAATAAAGATAACTTAAAGAGTCTATTAGTAAATAACAAACTCAATAAAAGAAATAAATTAGATCACAGTGGGATTTATCAAATTAATTGTAACAACTGTAATGCTATCTACATTGGACAAACGGGTAGAACTTTCAACATCAGATTCTCCGAACACTTGAGATCTTGGAAATTACATAGAATTGAGTCACACGTTGCTAAACACATGCTAGAGCACAATCATACTTTTGCCATTACAGACTTGCAGATCTTACACATTGTAAACAAGGGATTGAGAATGAATTTCTTAGAGGCACTTGAGATCAATAAAGCTATTTCTGAGAAAAAACTTTTAATGAACGAACAACTAGACTTAAATTCTTCACCTCTCTTGAAACCGTTTTAATCCCTTGTCGAATTCTCCATTTTCTTAAACCGCCCCACCTTTGATGAATTATATTATATATAAGAGCACTTGTAACCTTCTTGTATCATACCTGATGATGGCCTTTTAGCCGAAATACGTATCGTAGAATAAAAATTTATTTTGAAACTAACCGAGTGTGTTTATTTTATTTTATATTTAATCATGTTTCAACGAGAGCCGACAGCGAATTCCTTTCAGTTTACTTTCAAGGATGTTTTCCAGGTGTACTGGTAGGGTTGTAGCGGATTGTAGTAGCACTGCGGGGGGGTATCTAAGTTTCCGTTTAGGTCTACGAGTATGGGCGTGTAGGATGGACACAGGTTCCAGGCTTGTTCTTGGAGTATACACTTGTCAATGAAGCGACCCTGACATTGAAATATCCTATGGCTGATGGAGTCAATGTTGGCCAGACGTTGTACTTCGTTGGAGGGATGACGCCACTCTAGGCGTAGAGTGCGCCGAAGAAACCTTCTTTCCAGCGAGACGAGTGATAGGAGGGCTCTTTACGGGGCGCCGGCAAGCCATATTGCCCTGAACTCGGCCACGGGACGTACAAACGCTTTGTATGTCAAAAGTTGCCTTCTTTGGCTGCACCTCCGGAGACGGCCCTGGAGCATGCAAATTAGCTGGGTGCGACTTCTTATTTGGCGCACTACGTTTTTTAACTTTGGGCCCCAGTAAAGCGTATGATTGACGGTAATCCCAAAATAGGTTGCCTCACGGATCGGGTTGATTGCTGAACCCCAGATGGTAATCGAAAGGGCCTCTTGTACTGGCTTATGACAGTGGCGGAAAATTACGAATTGAGTTTTGGCCGCATTTGGTTTAATGCGCTACCTGCGCATCCCAGATAGAAGGACATCAAGAATTTCTTGTGATTTTCTGACTGGCGTACGTGGGTCATTGGCGTTGGCCCAGCACACTGTGTCGTCGACATATTGATGCAGCTTGGTGAAACGATATCTTGGAGAGGGGAGGTCGTTGAAACAGCAGAGGCGACAGAACAGAACCTTGAAGGGACGCCGGCGGCTATTCGGAAGGTTCTAGAAGTATTGGATCCCACACGAATTTTGGCTCTTCTGAAATGGAGGAAGGCTGCCACTGCCCGAACTAGGAGTGTTGGTGTCCCAAAACTTATTAGATTTCTCAATATACCGGCGTGCCAAACGCTGTCGAATGCTCGTTCCAGGTCGAGGAAGGCGGCTCCTGAGAATTTCCCCGTTATGACAGTGTTGGTGACGTCAGTGCATAGACGCAGGATTGCGTACTGGGTCGAACGTTGTGGACGGAATCCGTACTGGTTATTTGGGATGATGTTGTTCGTGGAACAAAATAGAGCTAGGCGGTTGGAGAGGACTTTCTCGTATACTTTACTCATTGTGTTGAGTAGGGAAATTGGACGATAGGAAGAAGGGTTTGTTGGATCTTTGCGAGGTTTTGGGATAATAGTTACGACGGAGGATTTCCATTTGGTTGGATGGAAGCCCAGGAGAAGGCATTAGTTGAGGATACATGTTAGGTAGGATATGGCAAGAACAGGTAGTTGTTTAAGGATTGTGAACGTGATTCCATCTTCTCTTGGAGCAGAATGACCTTTTTTGGCGCTGATAATTTCTTCCACGTCCAAACAGGATACTGGGTTATCCTGGTGTATTTGAAAGATGTTGGCTGGAGAAGGCGCTCGCAGGTAGTCTGCCACTACTATCTCGGTTTCTATTCTGAACACTTCATTGAACTGCGGGTCCATATTAACTTCATGAACCTCCTCCATGAGGTTTGTGAATACGGCAGCCTTTTCTTCCGGGGTAGATGCTGTGGTGTTGTTGTGTGTGAGATGATGGGAAGGTCTGGATAATTGTCCAGTAAGGCACTTGAATTTTTTCCAGAATTAAGATCCATCCCTGGGGTTTAATTCCGAGCATGCCTTACTCCATCTTTGTTCTTGGAAACGGAGCATTGTACGCCGAACGGTGGCGTTTAGGCGGTTCCATTGGGTTTTCGAAGAGTTGTTCCCAGTACGTATGTAGTCCCGGTATAGTCTTCTTTTTCCCCGGATTAGACGGACAATGTTTGATGGGAGCGATGGGCGATCGGTTCGCAAGGTTTTGGTAGGAATGGCGACTTTGGAGGCGTTTTGGATGGATGAGATCAGTAGGTCCACAGAAGCGTCAATTTCCTGGTGCGAATGGAATATTTCTGGGGGGTTTGGGAGTGTGAGTTCTATCTCTTGCCGGAAAACTTCCCAGTTTGCCTCAATGTTAGATTTTCCAAGGTGTGAAAAGAATGTTGGTTCGCGGTTTTCTATTCTCACCAACGGAAGTTGATCCAGTGTATTAAGGAGCTGCAGTCCATGGTTGTTGTAGATACAGGTCGCCGAGGATGATGCAGTCTCCGAGGTTGGACGCGTATTCGAAGAACTCGTGTGGGATTCCTGTGTAAGGTCGGATGTACACCGAAAATAGGTGTAGGGTCCTTCTGCGGGCGGTGATTGATGCTCCAACAACATTTAGTTCAGTAAACTGAGGTGGTAAAATGAGTTTGGTACTTGGATACGCCTGGTGGATTAACAGGGCTACGCTTCCATGGGAGTCAGGGTCGCAGTCTCATCTGTGGACTTGGAGTCCGCCAAATCGAATTGCATCCGCGGGCTTGGCTCTGGTTTCGCACATGGCGAGAACTTGTAATTGTTCTTCGTGGATGAGGTTTTTAATTAAAACCTGCTTCTTTGATAGGCAGCAGACGTTGATGGTTGCCATTCTTGTTTCTCTATTATTATTTCTTATATATCTATTTCCTCAGTTAGAGGTGGAGACAATTTTTCTTAAAGAGTAAATTATAGGTGTCCCTTTGGTGGATTTGTCGTTGACAGGGTGTAAGTGTTCTGTAGGGTGGGAGTATTGTACAACCAACATGTGTCTCACACAATTTGGGAACTTTCATTTCAATGTACAGTTTATTGTTTAATTGGGGGTCTGGGTACCGATGTTACACTAAAACAATTTAGGGAAAACATGTCTATCTTTGTCGGTCCGTCAAAACACTTTCCCGATCACCAAACATTGCTTTATGGTGACTGAAAGTCAGCAGATGTCTTGAACGTCATAAAATGGCACAATAGCACTTTTTTGAATTTGCTTAATCCTAAACAACTAGCGTCACTGGTTATGGTGAAGGTCTTTGTAAAATACATTGGAATATAGGTGAATTTACTAATTTTGAATTTTCGAAACTTTCGATGTATTGTTTATAATTATTTTAATTTCTATTATTAATTTTGCGAAATTCAGAATGAATTTTCTTTAATAGCCAATAAGTCCGAGAAACTGTTTGATCCCCTTTTTAGTTTTAGGAATGGGAAAGGATTTCACTTGTTCGATTTTTAACGGATTAACTTTTACTCCATCTTGTGAAATAACGTGGCCGAAATACGCAACTTATTTACTTAAAAACTCACTTTTATCTACTTGTATTTCTAAATTATATGTTTTAAATGCTTTTCCGATTTTTCCGATATTCTCTTGTAAACTTGTTCTTAAAATAAAGATATCGTATATATATATATATATATATATATATATATATATATATATTTCCGCTCATATTTCGCATTTTGTCCATCTGGAACATACTACAAATACCTCTAAAAAATTCCGTCACCATGGCTTTTTGGGCATTAGCGCACATACATATTCTTGCATAGTTGATATGATTAAATTCCTTGTAAAGATTCCTATCTCCACGAATATTATACTACGATCAGATACTCTTTTTTGAATCTCACAAGCATTCCTACCATCAGCTTAGTAAACAATCTGTCATTTGCTCTTTTAGGTTTCCTTTTAAATCAATAAAATTCATTATAATAGTATACTTAACAACTTTTTTAGCTCAAGATTAATATTCCGTCCAACAATACTTTGTTATAACTTTTCTGATTTACCCAAAGTTACACCACTTATTTCGCCAAATAAATCAGAGTACAAAGACAGACATATATATTGACTTTTAAATATTAATGGTGATATTACGCAATCGTGAGTCACATACATACATAACATCACGCACAATTTCACCAAATGGTAGCAAAAACCCTTTCCTATCTTTCACAACTTTACATACTTTCATATCTTTACTATCTTATGCTATTAAACTCTATTCTCACTTCTTGCTCTTCATTCAAACTCATTAAATTATTCATAAATTTTCTTTTATTCCGCTTGCTACCAACTTATTTAAATATACCCAACGTACGTTTTGTCAACAATAAAACTTCATATTTTAGTAAAACAAACTTGGTAATCATTTAAAAGACAATTCAAAAACGTAACTAAAAAATAAGATATTTGTAATTTTTGAAAATGGCAATAATACTCTATTGATGCCAATGATCTAGTATATAATGCTACCCAAACCTGGTAAACCGATCCACGAAGTACCTTCCTACAGACCAATATCCTTACTCCCTGTCCTATCAAAGCTCCTAGAGAAATTAATACTTAAACGCCTAAAACCTCTAATGGAAGACAACGATCTAATCCCAGAACATCAATTTGGATTTAGGAATCAACATTCAACTACAGAGCAGATACACAGGGTAGTTAAAGAAATTGAATGCTGCTTTGAAGAACAAAAGTTTTGCTCAGCTGCCTTCCTAGATATCAGCCAAGCTTTTGATCGAGTATGGAATACTGGGCTCCTATATAAAGCAAACTTAAACTTCCCCATCAATACTATCTACTCATCAAATCATATGTGACAGACAGGTATTTCCAGATAAACTACGAAGGAACTTACTCGAAACACTATCGCATAAATGCTGGAGTGCCGCAAGGAAGCGTCATAGGTCCCGTGCTCTACCAACTATACACTTCCGATCTGCCGAGTAAAGAAAACATAATTACAGCAACCTATGCGGATGATGCTGCTTTCCTTGCATCACACGCAGATCCAGCGGAAGCCTCAAGACTCCTTCAACAATCCCTTAACAAAATGCAAACGTGGGCAAAAAAATGGAGAATTAAAATAAATGAAACCAAATCAGCACAAATTACATTTACCAAAAGACACACAACATGTCCAGAAGTAACATTAAACAACCAAGCTCTACCTGTGAAAACAGAAGTTACATATCTAGGGATGCACCTGGACCAAGGCCTAACCTGGAGAAAACATCTATCCACAAAAAGGAAACAATTAGACATAAAAATTACTAAAATGTACTGGTTAATTGGTCGCAAGTCTCAACTGTCATTACAAGGTAAAATACTGCTATATAAAACTATATTGGTACCAATTGGACATACGGCATCCAATTGTGGGGCTGCGCGAAGCAGTCAAACATAAATTTAATACAGCGACTGCAAAACAAAACACTTCGTATCATCACAAACGCACCATGGTTCGTCAGTAATGAAACATTACACACTGACCTCAAAATTAAATATGTAAATGAACAAATACAAATATTCGCTACAAAATACGAGAAAAGACTAAACAATCACCCCAACGAATTGGCAGCGAATCTCTTATAAAATGGAGATGAAACCAGAAGATTAAATAGAAGAAAACCCCTTCAATTAAGTTCAAACTAAACAGACAAATGTACTCTGATATCATAGAATATAATGTATTACGAAGGAACACCAATGGGTGACACCTTCTTACATGCCATTAAACATGTATCACATTTACTGGTTGGCCAAAAATAGGCTAGTTGTAAATTTAATAATAATAAAAAAAAAAACTATAAATATTATGGCTTATGATAAAATAGCAAATGTGAGAATAAAATGATTTCAGGCCTGTTAAAGAGTTTTTCTATTATGCGATCATAGTTACATTTTACAGATATATTAAGGTAAGAAATCAGGGCGGAAAAAATAATGTTACGTTCTTCATTCTAAAAATTAACGCCAGAAATTGCAATGTTAATATAAATTATGAAATTTTTAAATTTTACTATGATATCATATGGTCTATATTTTCAAAAATATCAAATTACTATCCTCAATAAGTAATAAATTATATTTTATTTATATTCGTACTAATAAAATTTTGATATATGAAGAACAATAAGTGCAAAACTTTACCTATAATATGAAATTAATCTAAAGCAGATAGTAAAATATATTACTACAAATACCGAAGTTAATTAGATATTATATATATTGGACTCTCGAAGTAAAATAAATGATCCATAATGTTACGATATTATAAGCGAATTTATAATATTATTTATCAATAATTATCTAGAGATAACCCATATATTTTTAAGTGAATAATTTTTGCGAATAAAGTATTTCAACTCACATTTCCGTATGTTTACATTACATATAATACGTATCGTAATGTAGAAATACAGGTATAAGTTATATTGGTGCCTAGTCAGCAAATTATGCATCAAGATTAAATTTCTTTGTTTTATCTGGCGACACTTGTCAGACGTCACGTGACAGGTGTAAGTTATATAAATATTCTAATTTCATGGTAAAAGTCACGTATTATAGTCAGATCTGGTTCCGTTTGCACGTAATATAATCACGTACAAGATAATTATTTTGTCAAATTATATTATATATAATTCAAATCTTGTATTTTGTGAAAATGAAATTTGTATTCTGTGAAATATAAACGTGGCGTAGTTGGTAAGATTTCCGAAAAGAGTGACGTTCGAAATGCTATTAATATAAAGCGTCAATTCGTTATTAAGGTACTCGGTCGATTTTAATCGTTAATTCGGAAGATCCGGGAAGAATCTACACCCGCAGAATCGTTAAACTCGATACCAGGGTTAAAATTCAATTACAATCAACCAGATACATCTAGGACCCGGGAACCTGCAGCACTACAGTCGCAGCTGTCCTGATAGACGTCGGAAACCCGCAAAGCTAAGCACCAGCAGCGCAACTTCACAGAACCCGTACACCAAGTGCCCGAAGTCTCCGCCGCATAAATGAAGATTGCCATAGTCAACATTCTTCTAGCAATATTACTGTAAGCAATATTTAAAAAACTAACATATTACTTAGAGAAGTGTGATTTAGCTAACACTTCGAACTCCTGAAATAGCAATATATTTTGCCTAACAAATATAAAGAGCCAACCTGGCATTAAATTTATCAACATTCTTTGATTCAATACTCGAAATCGAGCAGGAGTCAAATATTTCAAAAAGTAATAATACAAATTTGGCAAATACATCCGAAATTAAATTTTTGTAGGATGGTATTCCAAATTTTAATTATAACCCAAAACTTTTAGCTTCTTTTATTATCACTTGTTACGAAATAGTATAAATATTAAATTCTACAACCGGATTAATGGATTAACGAAATAAATGTAAATTATTTCACGCCGAAAAATTGCGAAATTATAAATTTAAAAACTCGTTAAACCTAAAAACCCATTTATTAAGCTGTTTTAAAAATGATGGAAAACCTATTACTTCTATTTTAAAAATTTTAAGAGATTTAAATGCTCAGAAAAAATACAAGGAACTTATTAGA
Organism: Nebria salina; assembly: GCA_944039245.1. NCBI lineage: Eukaryota > Metazoa > Arthropoda > Insecta > Coleoptera > Carabidae > Nebria > Nebria salina. The sequence continues at coordinate 12,523,256 of OX063288.1, forward strand.
CAATATAAAAGATAAATTTGAATTATTCACAACTAACATTATCACCTTTTATAAAAACAATCTAAAAAACGAAATTCAAAAAATTAAACGAGTCCTTAATAGTAACTCATTTTATTAGTTCATTGCGAGATCTTTTGCGAAATAACTTGAGTACACGGAACCCGCAAACTATTAGTGACATTGAAAAATTATAACTGAATGATTTTCAATATATGCAATATCCAGAAAATAAAATCCGCACTTTACCGAATACTCCACCTAATAAATGCCCATTAGCAAATATAAACTTCCCTACCAGACCTATTTACAGGAATTTCGCAAGTAACCAATATAAAAGATTCGCCTCACGTCAAACTTTTATTAATAGTCAAAGTCAAAAACCACCAACACCCATATATATATATATATATATATATATATATATATATATATATATATATATATATATAAATATATATATATATATATATATATATATATAAATATATATATGTATATAAATATATATATATATATATATATATATATATATATATATATATATATATATATATATATATATATATATATATATATATATATATATATATATATATATATATATATATATATATATATATATATATATATAAATATATACGTTATCGTCGTTTATTGTTTTGTACAAAAGTATAAACGAAGTAAATTATTTGATATATTTATTTTATCAAACCACAAGTGTTTTACAGTTGAGTACAAGAAAGAGAATGCTGAATTTCGATTAATACTTGATATTTATACCTGAGATGATACGTGACAATTTAACATATCATCATTTTACTGGTGATTTATAAAATAATATCTTGAGATTTCTAAGAAATATAGCTCTTTTTGTCATAAATCATAATTACTCCCCTTGAAGATATTATTTTATATTTACAAATCTACCATATCCATATCTGTTATATCAATGTTCCTTTGTAGTTTCTTATTGTTATAACATTTTAATATTTTATACGAACTCATTAATAATATGATTACAATAAATATACTTATTAACATGTGTTCATGTGTCGCTTGTTTTAAAGTAATATTTGGAATAATATATGTTTGAAAATGTTGAATTATACTATTATTCAGATGTAATATTTTCTCTTCGGGATTTAAAAATTTATTAATTTGTAAATAATATTCTTTAGCCATAATTTCATTATTGAATTTTTCCTTATCTATAAAACAGTTGTTGTTTATAACTTTATGTATTATTCCAAATTTTAATTCTTAATTTATGTTTGTACAGTCCAAATGAACATTTTTTATTTTATTATAAATATAAATTATGTTTGAATGAGGTATTTGTTCAATCCATTTTGTGGTTTTGAAATCATTATAATCACAATTCTTATTGTTACTGTCTTCTATTATATTAGTGTAGCAGTTATCTTTTATTTTATAATTAGTTTTACAATAGTTAACATTGTTTATTTCGTTACATTTCTGTTTATTGCCTTTTGCAATATATATTATTTTCCCGTTATTTAACATATATATTTTTTCTTTAAACATAAATGGTATTGGAATTATTTGTTTAGTAATATATTGTTAAACATCATACATCGGTACAATCATCAAAAATAAAATTTTATTATAATCATTAATTTTGCAATTTGTGATTATAAGTGATGCATATTCCCAGAAATTATTGAATTTAATGATTATGATTTCACGAATTTTATTGGTTACTATTTGAAGATTATCCGTTGAAATTTGAGAGGAATGTAATTGATGTATATTTCAAAACGTTAAAGATGTTTCTATATTGTTCAGTATCTACATTAATTGTTGAACTTGAATTTTATAATCTTTAACATTACCTATTAACCATAAGATTTTGTTTTCATCGTAATATATGTCTTAAACTAGTAGTAATATAAACTTGATTTTTATTAATTAGCTCTAACTGTTAATTATAGTGTTCATTCATTTCTTTAATAATTTGTAAGTTTTGTTCTTGTTCTTGGTTCTGCATTAATTTATCTTGATTTTTATTAATTTCCTCAATTATTTGATCATATCTTTCGTTATCTTGATTATCTAAATTTATACTTTATATATTTTATTATATATTTATACTTTTTATTATGCTACCTAGACCGTTAATTAAACCACGTTCATATCGTTTAGGGAATAATATATTTAATCTGTTTTGCAGGTTTTCATTCATTTGAAATAAGTCTAAAAATGTTATTTTTAACTCATTTTGATAATATTTGGTGGTATTTCCCACATATGTTTTTATTTTAGTTATTTGATTATCTAGTTCTTTACTTGTATTTATAATGTTATTTACATCTATTGTGTAATATAAAAACCTTTCTGATGTAGTTACCTTACTATTTTTTAATTGTATGACGTTAATCCCGGAGTTTTCAGATACATCTTCAATTCCTGTGGCCCAAATTATAGCAATCCTGTAATCAGAGTTTAATTTTATCTATTTTATTTTTTTTAACTTTTTCATTACTATTTTTACTATGGGGTATAATATATTTAAGTTTAGAATTTATTTCCTTTACCTTTATTTCATTGTAAAAGGGTTTTTTTTATTTAGGTATTAGTCTAGGGTTCTGTTTTAAATACATGTTTTTCTTTTTTATTTCTATTGTTTGTTCAGGAACATACCTTTTTTGCTTTTCTTGCTTTATTCTATCGGTTATGGTTTCTTTTATTTTCTCTAGATTTGTTTCATAATCGTTGACCTTTTGTTCTTGGGTTTCAAGGTGCTTTTTGGGAAATATATTAGCTTTACTATTGAGATTTACGCGTGGATATCGAAATAAGACAACCGTAGTTAATCAAAACACAGTATATTGTATATATAGATTTTATTATGTTATATGAGGAACTTATTGACATAGTTAAGAATAAAAAGACAAGTCCGAGTATTGCGTTTTATTATTGGCATACTATGATAATGTTCATTTATAGAGAGAGGAGCGTAAAGCATGTTTCAACACTCTCCCTTGATTGGAGCGTTGTCATCAATCAGTTTTTGCGAGATGCCCATTCCTCGAATGCAAAAGTTATGTTTGGATCAAGGCAAACCTTTCGTTAGAATATCCGCGAGCATGAAGTCTTTGGATAAATGCATTAGCGATATAGATTCTTCTCTAAGAACTTGTCTAATGTAGTGATCTCTGACATCGATGTGCTTTGTTCTTGCGTGATAAATTGTATTTTCGGAGAGTTTAATAGCACTACGATTGTCGTTGTATAGATGTTCTTTGTCACCCAGGTCCACACTAAGTTCCTTTAAGAAGCGTATCAGGTAGACAGACTCTTTAGCCACCGTAGTCAGTCCAAGATACTCAGCTTCGGTGCTCGAAAGTATGACTGTGTGCTGCTTGCCTGACTCCCAGGTGATGGCTGCGCCGCTCAGGATGAATGTAAATCCAGTATATGACCTGCGATAGGTGGAGCAATTTCCCCAGTCGGCGTCGACGAAACCCAGCAGGGTTTGGTTATCTTGTCGGTAGGAAAGTCCGTAATTGATTGACCCCTTTAAGTAGCGAAGAACTCGCTTTGCTGCGGCCCAGTGTCGTCCAGAGTGACGATCATTATACTGGCTTAAGACACTTACGATGTCGGGTCGTGTACCGACCGCTAAATACATCAGTGAACCGATGAGTTCTCTGTATGGTTGGTCGGACTTCACGTCGTCTTGATCGCCCGAGTGATTTTTGAGATCTGTGCCTGAAGCGAGAGGGGTTGAGACAGGGTTGCAATCATCCAAGTTAAATCGTTTCAGTAACTCTTTGACATAACATTTACTTCTTCCATATAATATTTCTAATGGTGAAAATTTTGTGACGGTTTGTATTGTATTGTTGTAAGAGTACATGACTATTTGTAATTTATCTTCTAATTTAATATTGGGTTTTTCGGCATGTAGTATTCTTAGCTGTTCTATAATAGTAGAGTGTAATCTTTCAATTGCATTAGATTTAGGATTATTGATACACGTAAAATGTAGATTTATTCCTTCTTTTTGACAATATGATTTTAACAATGCATTATTAAATTCGTTGCCATTGTCTTCTATTAGAGTATTAGGAAATTTATAGTGGTTAAAATTTTCTTTTAATTTTTCTAGTGTGTTTTTAGCCTTTCTGTTGTTTAGTTTTGTGATATATCCGAATTTTGAGAACTGGTCATACAGAGTTATCTTATCATTTCGTTGAGTGGTACTTGTGTTTGCGCAAGTTTAGGAATAAAACGGCGGTAGTAGTTAACCATTCCTAAAAAACGTCGCAAGTGTTTAACCGTCTGTGGTTGTGGGAATGCTTGGATCGTTTGTACTTTCCCTGATAGTTGTTTGAGACTTTCGCTTGAAACGGAGTAGCCCAAGAAATTTATTTCTTCAACTCCGAAGACAGTTTTGGTCGGGTTGATAAGAATTCTATACTCTTTTAATCTGGTGAATAATTGGTGTAATTGTTTACGATGCTCTTTTTCGGAATGCGATGCAATTAATATATCATCTATGTAAACGTAGCAAAATTGTAAACCTCTGGTAACATCATCCATGAATCTCTGAAATGTTTGTGCTGCGTTCCTGAGTCTAAAATTTATGATTGGAAATTCAAATAACCCAAAAAAAATGCTGTTTTTGGAACATCAGCTTCTTCCATCGGTATTTGGTGGTAGTCTCTAACAAGGTCTATTAATGAAAATATTTGTTTTCCGTGGAATTGGTGTGAAAAGTCTTGAATATACGGAACCGAATATTTTTCTGGGTTTGTATCGTTTGTATTGTTTAATGCACGATAATCTCCACATGGTCTCCAACCATCGTTTTTTTTATTTACTAGATATAGTGGTGATGCCATAGAACTCTCTGATGCTCGTGCTATCCCCAGTTGTACCATTGTTTAGAATTCTTTCTGAGCAATTTGATATTTTTCTGTCGCTAACCTTCTAGGTCTGTTAGAAACCGCTGGACCTTTGGTAGTGTGAGTGTGATGACGAGTGTTGTGTTTGACCGAAGTTGGTGCGCCTGTTGGATGTATGAGTTCCAGATATTGTTGTAGTATGCGATGACATGGCGAGTTAGTGTTGATGGCTGTTAATCGTGAATGTTCTTGGTTCGCCGATTTTTCTCGAATTGTTTACGAAGTTGTTGAATCAATCCACCTTTGTTGTCAAGTGACTACTAACAAATTGTGGAACGACTAAAAATTTACTCCGACGATGGGTTTGGGTACGTCGGCTAGAACGAATTGCCACGGAAAATCTTATCTTAATCCAATGTTTAACGTCAGCGGTAAAGTTCTATATGTATGAATAACTGTGTTGTTAGCTGCATTCAGATTGTATGATGTGGGAGGTCTTTTAATTTTGCTTCGTTTCATTGGAAATACTGATAAATCGGCACCAGTATTAATCAAAAATCTAGCCGGGAGTTTTTGTCAAACATGAGGAGACAGCGTGGTTTTGCATGGGGAGCGTCTACCGCCATTACTGATCCCTCTTTAAGTTTTCCGCCCTCTTAAAAAATCGACAAGGGGCTTGACATTTTCTGGCATGTTTACCAAATCGTTAATGGTACCAGCAGACGTCGGACTGATCCTGGTGATCCTTTATTTGTGGTCGACGTTGTATAGATGTTTGGGGTTCATATCGCCATGGACTATAATATGCGTCTTTTTGTAAATTAAACTCAGCGGTCAAGCTTTAATACTCTGCTGAACCTCTTCTAAATCTTTTTTCCACTGTGGGGGTTTATGTGTTGTTGCCTTTACCTCTCTAATATAGTTACTGGAACTATTTTTCAAACTAGTACCCGTAATTATGTCAGCGGTCCTTGCTAGTTTCTCGAGAAAATCCTCACTCTGAGTAGCTTAAATGGCCTGTGTAGTGGAAGGTAGAATACTCAACTGGATAGATCTGAGTAGTGAATCACAGACCGTGGTTCAAGCTAGGTTTTGCAAATACCTCAAAAATTGCGAAGATTTCCGATCACCTCAGGGCTGACACCAAGTATCTGTACTCTCTTCACCCGGAATGTATCTCCTGCTCCGTTGGGATCCGACAAAAACGATGACGCCGGGGTACGACGGGGAATTACAAACTACAAATTCATTACGGAAACATTTGTGCAGTAGCGTAGCGCAAACAACTTTCTTCAATGAAATAAATTTTCAAATAATCGTGCCTAAAGATTAAAAAAATATATATATATATTATATAATTATATATATATATATATATATATATATATATATATATATATATATATATATATATATAGATTGAATAGCGTTCATCAGATACACATGTAGGTCAGTAGGGGAGTGGTGCTGAAGATATATATATATATATATATATATATATATATATATATATATATATATATATATATATATATATATGTATGTATATATATATATATATATATATATACATTTATATTTATAAATATATATATATATATATATATATATATATATATATATATATATATATATATCCCACAATCTCATCAACCAACTTCAGTGTGGATCTCGTCAGCACCAATCCACTACTGACCTACATGTGTATCTGATGAATGCTATTCAATCTAGCATTTCAAAACGCAACCATTTGGTTGCAATGTTTTTATTTTCTTATACGCAGTATAAGTAAGTATTGTAATCATGAAAAATGTCGAACTCGAGATTTTAACGGAAATATACGTTTTGACCTTCCCTGAATCCATTCCGACTATTTTGGAATGACGTCCGTCTGTGTGTGTGTGTGTGACTGTGTGTGTGTTTATTTGAGCGCTCTACAGCCCATACGGCTAAAGGGAAAATTATGAAATTTTAAACTTAAGATTTTTATGTGCCGGGCACAAAAACCTCCAAATTTTGAAAACCATATTCCGACTGGAAAAACTCGAGTCAATTTTTGCAGTTTCTGTAATTACTCAAAATCGGTTGCAGTTACAGAAAAATTGTAATTGTAAAAATTATAGATATCAGCATTTTGTACAACTTTTATTGTCTCAAACGGTTCCGGAAACAAGAAAATGGCTCTTGAAATTTCTTCATATTATATTTAATTTTACATAAATCATCTGCGCCTGTCAATTGTTTATCAAAAAAAAAAACAAAACAGACTTAAATAGTCTGAAGTTTGACATTTTATATTTATTCAAAGAAATATATCTAGCGCAAAAGTGTTCCAAAGGTCAGAACAAATATTATAAATTAGAAAAATAATGAAACTATGATGTGGTTTAACCCATATGCGTATAAGAAAGTTCGGTGCATGACACTGCAGATGTTTTGTTCTAGAGAAAGTTTCTGATATGACCTGGAGATACAGAATTCTACGAAAACTACACTACGAGAACATCTGCCTCAGTTCGTAGAAACCTTTCATTCGAACCGTTCCTTTAGGGTTCGAGTTGGACAAACATTCTCTTCTTTACGACCGTTGCAAAACGGAAATCCCCAAGGCTCTTCCAATAGTGTAACACTATTCTTGATTGCAATCAATGACATTTTGTCCAACCTGCTGAACACTGCTGATTATAGTCTGTATGTAGATGACTTCACGATCTTCACTTCTTCCCAATATCTTGCCCTCTGTCAAGAGAGTTTCTTGGGCTGCATTCGACAGTGGTTTTCGGGTATCCGTGGAGAAAACCTGTGCTATCAACTTCTGTCGACTACGTGAAGCACACAACTGTCCTGTTGTATTGCTTTATGATAGACCAGTGCGGATATTGGATGAACTGAGGTTTTTGGGCATAATTTTCGACCGTCGTCTTCTATGGCTGAGACAAATCAACACTGTTTCTGCGCAGTGCCGGATGTGTTTGGATGCTATCAAGTGTATTGCCTCCACAAAATGGGGAGCCGATAGGGAATCTCTGCTGCGACTGACAGTGGTTTTCGTTTCTCCATGGAGAAAACCTGTGCTATCGACTTCTGTCGACTACGTAAAGCACACAATTGTCCTGTTCTGAAGCTTTACGGCAGACATGTGCGGATCGTGGATGAGGTGAAGTTCCTAGGTTTTATAGACGTCTCCTATGGCGTAAACAAATCGAGATTGTTTCTGCACTCTACCTTATAACAACAAAGAACACGCATACGGTGAAATCACTGAACAACCACAACAAATACATATTTCATGTCAAGGTAGAGTGGGAAAGACATATCAATAAAAAACAGCTGATCCAGTGGCATCACTGCCATTTCTGGGGTCACGCCACAGCAAATTTCCCAGCGCTTCCAACCCCATAACATACCACAACAAGAACAACAACAACAACAACAACAACAACAACAACAACAACAGCAACAGCAACAGCAACAGCAACAGCAACAGCAACAGCAACAGCAACAGCAACAGCAACAGCAACAGCAACAGCAACAGCAACAGCAACAGCAACAGCAACAGCAACAGCAACAGCAACAGCAACAGCAACAGCAACAGCAACAGCAACAGCAACAGCAACAGCAACAGCAACAGCAACAGCAACAGCAACAGCAACAGCAACAGCAACAGCAACAGCAACAGCAACAGCAACAGCAACAGCAACAGCAACAGCAACAGCAACAGCAACAGCAACAGCAACAGCAACAGCAACAGCAACAGCAACAGCAACAGCAACAGCAACAGCAACAGCAACAGCAACAGCAACAGCAACAGCAACAGCAACAGCAACAGCAACAGCAACAGCAACAGCAACAGCAACAGCAACAGCAACAGCAACAGCAACAGCAACAGCAACAGCAACAGCAACAGCAACAGCAACAGCAACAGCAACAGCAACAGCAACAGCAACAGCAACAGCAACAGCAACAGCAACAGCAACAGCAACAGCAACAGCAACAGCAACAGCAACAGCAACAGCAACAGCAACAGCAACAGCAACAGCAACAGCAACAGCAACAGCAACAGCAACAGCAACAGCAACAGCAACAGCAACAGCAACAGCAACAGCAACAGCAACAGCAACAGCAACAGCAACAGCAACAGCAACAGCAACAGCAACAGCAACAGCAACAGCAACAGCAACAGCAACAGCAACAGCAACAGCAACAGCAACAGCAACAGCAACAGCAACAGCAACAGCAACAGCAACAGCAACAGCAACAGCAACAGCAACAGCAACAGCAACAGCAACAGCAACAGCAACAGCAACAGCAACAGCAACAGCAACAGCAACAGCAACAGCAACAGCAACAGCAACAGCAACAGCAACAGCAACAGCAACAGCAACAGCAACAGCAACAGCAACAGCAACAGCAACAGCAACAGCAACAGCAACAGCAACAGCAACAGCAACAGCAACAGCAACAGCAACAGCAACAGCAACAGCAACAGCAACAGCAACAGCAACAGCAACAGCAACAGCAACAGCAACAGCAACAGCAACAGCAACAGCAACAGCAACAGCAACAGCAACAGCAACAGCAACAGCAACAGCAACAGCAACAGCAACAGCAACAGCAACAGCAACAGCAACAGCAACAGCAACAGCAACAGCAACAGCAACAGCAACAGCAACAGCAACAGCAACAGCAACAGCAACAGCAACAGCAACAGCAACAGCAACAGCAACAGCAACAGCAACAGCAACAGCAACAGCAACAGCAACAGCAACAGCAACAGCAACAGCAACAGCCACAGCCACAGCCACAGCCACAGCCACAGCCACAGCCACAGCCACAGCCACAGCAACAGCCAAAGCAACAGCAACAGCAACAGCAACAGCAACAACAACAAACACCACAACATTTAGATGACACAAAACAACACTTAACATCAGTTCATGGAACGCCAATGGAGTTATGGGTAAGATAGGTGAACTAACACACTTTCTACAAACTCACAACATACACATTTGCTTACTAAACGAAACTAAACTCAACAACACAAACAAATTTAAGATACACAAATACACAATGTACAGAGCTGATCGACCACAGCAGGGCCCGATCCCCTCAGGGAACGTTGCAGTGTTAGTTAAAAACAACGTGCCACACACACTTACACCAAACCCACACACTACAATAGAAACACTAAATATAACACCTACAGCCAACACAGTAATCTACGCTGCATACAAAAGTCTACGAAACCACTTCACACGCACAGATTTCACTAAATTGCTACACAAAAACAAAACAAAAAAAAGACATCGTACAAGTTAAATATACCTATGTATCTTTGATTATATTATATTACGCTTTATCTCTGCTAACTCGTTACATTTGGCATAACAAATGATAACACAACTATATAGAGAAAAAGAGATTGTAAAACGCATTCTCATGTCTGAGAGCTATCTGTACACTTCGTGAATAAAGTTTTTAAAAATAAAAATTCCTATTGAAATTTTATATTTGGCGCAGTCGGTAGGATACGCGAAACAAACTACGATCGGAATTCATTAAACTGAACCAATCCGTTGAAATCGCAATTTGTTCGTTTTAACGTTAATTCGCGAATCGATATATATAAAACAAGATAAGTGAATCAGCGCTAGCATCATCAAAGAGACAGAAAAGAGAATCCGTTGCAAAGAGCCACCAAGAGTAGTACCAGCATCGTCAACTCCGTTCTTCGTTGCAAAGAGCCACCAAGAGTAGTGCCAGCATCGTCAACTCCGTTCTTCGTTGCAAAGAGCCACCAAGAGTAGTGCCAGCATCGTTAAACCTCCGGACGCAGAAACCGCAAGACAAGAGTCAGTCCATCACCAACAGTACACCGCTAATGAAAATTGCAGTGACCAACGTCATATTGTGCATAATTTTATTGTAAGTACAACTTTATAAACTTTATTGTAAAGCTAATATTCTATCAATCTGAACGACCTATTAGAAACTATATTAGAAATCGTAACAATGGCTGATAGAACTAATAAAATTAGTTTCGCATTAAAATCGATCCCACAATATAATGGAGATCCAAACAAACTAAGTTCATTTATCAATGGCGTAAACACAATTCAAAATTTATTCGGAAATCTAAATCCACCTATGGACGATTTCGATAAGGCTATTGCATTTCTAAATATAAAAAGTAAAATTACAGACAAGGCATTAGATAGCATAAAAGATGTTGAATTCCAAAACTGGAGCGATTTAAAAGAACATCTAATAAATAATTTCAAAGATAAAACAAATTCAATCACTATTATGAATGATATCTTAAAACTACAAAATATTAAAAACCCTTACAAATTGTTAGAAATAATTAAAGAAAAATTTTTTGCTTTCAAATCAAGACTTAGCATTGAAGAAAACGACAATAATACAAAATTAATAATAACATCATTTTCTGAAAAACTAATTGTTTCACATTTTATATCTATAATAAATGACCCATACAGAAATAATATGGCGACAAGAAATCCAAGTAACTTAAATGAAATAGAAAGATTATTACAAAACGATTTCCAGTATTTGAGAAACACCCAAATACTTAAAACTAATCAAATGAAATTTCCTAGTACACTTCAGAGAAATTCTGAAAAAACATTCCCCACCGGACCTATCAATTTACAAAATAAAACCCAACCTAAATTATTCGCCCCGAGACAACAAATCAGAAACGCTCAAGACATAAAACCCACACCAATGTCTATACAAACTAGACAAACCTTTAATCCACGTAATAATCAAAACTACTACCAAACACAACTAAAACCCTCACCTCACTATGTAGCTGAAGAACTATTCAATAATGAAAACCAAGACGAAAATGACAAAGTAGAATTTATTACTGATTCCGAAGATAATCAAATAAATGAATTAGAAAATCAAAATTCCGAAGACGATTCTTTTTTTGGATTAAAAGGCCTCTCAATCGCGGAGAAATCTTAAACATTAATTGTAACAGTAAACTCCCATATTTAAAAGTAAAAGATTATTTTATATTAATTGACACAGGTTCGTCAATAAACTTAATAAATAAAAGTTATGTCAACAACAATTATAAGAAATTCAAAATTTATAAAGAACCCTTTAGTTTTACTACTGCTTTAGGTAAAACATCAGGAAATGAGTTTATTATTTTGAAAATCGAAGACCAGGAAATTAAATGCTTTCTTTTTGACTTCCATAAAGAATTTAACGTTCTGCTAGGACTACCAGCATTACAGAAATTAAAAGTATAATTAAATTTTCAAAACAACAATGTAAAAATTTGCAATAAAACCCTAAAGTTACAATATTTCAATATAAAAAATAATTTGAATACAATTGAAAACAACGAAATAAAAATTAGAGCTGAATATTTAAACAGCGAGGAAAAACACGAAATTTATAAACTAATAAAAATTTACCATGACATATTTGCACAAGAAAATCAGACTTTAACCCATACTAGCGTAATTAAACATGAAATTAGAACTACTGACGAAACACCAACTCATACGAAATCATACCGTCACCCTGAATGCTACAAAAAAGAAATTGAGACTCAAATTAACAAACTATCTAAAGATAAAATTATTCGCGAAAGCTATTCACCATGGAATGCACCAGTCTGGATGGTACCCAAAAAATTAGACGCTTCAAATAAACAAAAATACCGAATGATAATTGACTACCGCAAGTTAAACACTAAGACGATTGACGACAAATTTCCAATACCCAATATTACGGAAGTATTAGATAAATTAGGTAGAAATACATATTATACCACTTTAGATCTTGCATCCGGTTTTCACCAAATACAAATGTCCTTAAATTCAATTCAGAAAACTGCATTTAGTACAGACACCGGTCACTATGAATTCACAAGAATGCCGTTTGGACTAAAAAACGCCCCAGCGACATTCCAAAGATTGATAAACTACGTATTGAAAGAATATATAAATAAAATATGTCTAGTCTATTTAGACGACATAATTATTCTCGGAACTAGTCTGCAAGAGCATATTGAAAATATCCGTAAAGTATTCCAAAAACTAAAAGAAAGTAATCTCAAAATTCAACTTGACAAATCGGAATTCTTACAAAAGGAAGTCGCATATTTAGGCCACATAGTATCACAAGAAGGAGTTAAACCGAACCCTTCCAAAATCCAAGCAGTTAAAGAATATCCAATTCCCAAAACCCAGAAAGAAATTAAAACCTACCTTGGACTACTAGGTTACTATAGGAAATTTATCCCAAATTTTGCAAAATTAACTAAAGCAATGACGAAATGTTTAAAAAAGGGAAATACAATCGACATAAAGGATTTAGAGTATATTAATAGTTTCGAAAACAGTAAAAATTTATTAATCAATTCCCCTATATTTCAATACCCCAATTTTAAAGAAAAATTCACACTTACAACAGACGCTAGCAATTATGCAGTAGGAGCAGTACTCAGTCAAAATTACGATGGTAAAGATCTACCTATCGCATATGCTTCCCGCACATTAAACGAACATGAAATTAATTATTCAACAACCGAAAAGGAATTACTCAGTATAGTTTGGTCAACTAAGTATTTTAGGCCTTACCTATATGGTAATAAATTTAAAATCTGTACAGACCATCGACCTCTCGTTTGGCTTATGTCATTAAAAGATCCAAATTCTAAACTCATGAGATGGAAAATTAAATTAGACGAATATAACTTCGAAATTGAATATAAAAAAGGTACCTTGAATAATAACGCTGACGCTCTATCCCGAATAAGACAAAAATTTCACATTGAAGAAACAGATAAAAATATCTTTGAAAAGAATTATAATCTAGTCCATTGCATATCTGCAGATAAAAAAACGACCAAAGGTTTTGCAGCACAAATAGACTCCAAATTCAATAGTAAAATTTACTTAACAAATCAAAATAAAAGTAAAGGTAATATATTAATTCAACCAATTCATAACAAAAATAGTTTATTTCATTTAATAACAAAAAATTATTACGTTGAGAAACCCCTACTAGAGACAATCGAAACTTGTTTAATTAAATTAAGAGACTATTGTATTCAAAACGAAATCTTCGAATTACACATGCCGAAAATTTGTTGCGGATTAGACAAAATAGATTTTGAAACTATAAAAAATTTAATGATAAAATCGTTTAAGGACACGCACATTCAAATTATAATTCACATATTATCCGAAGAAATAAATATCAATGACAACGACAGTGTTATTCCACAAACTAGTGACACAAATTCAGATACCTGCCATTCTGACGAAGAAAATGAAATTAATGGATTAACGTATAAAGACATAGCTATTAATACAGGGAAAAACCAATTAATAATATCTTCACATAATTTGCCAACAGACATTCAAATAATAAAATGATTTAAATACACTAAACAGAGACTTTTAATTAAATTAAACAATGAAAATTTAGAAACAGAAATTATCAACCTTATAAAAGAGTACCTAGTACCTAAATGCAAATATTATTGCCTATTTGAAGGATAATTGCATCTCAAATTTAACGAAATATTAAAAAAGAATTTTACCAAAGATTCATATCAACTCATTAAATGCGAAAACTTATTAGAAGATATAGAAACAGCAAACGACCAATTAGAAATCATTTTGAACTACCACGAAGGCAAAACTAATCACCGAGGAATATTAGAAACTTACCAAAAAATAAGACAAAAATATTATTGGCTAAATTTATATCATGAAATCCAAAAATTCATTAATAATTGCGAACTCTGCCAAGTAAATAAATACGAACGAAACCCGTATCAACTTAACGATAATTTAACAAAAACACCCACTCAACCCTTCCAAATAATCAACATCGATACCCTTGCATTAGAACAAGAAAAATACTTAACCATAATCGACCAATTCTCAAAACTCGGACAAATATACCATTTAAAAAATTTAAACGCTGTAACCATAACTAAAGAGTTAACAAACTATTTTAACGCGTATAAAATCCCTGACGAAATTATTCACGATAGCGGTACCGAATTCAATAATAACTTAATGAAAGAATTATTAAAAATGTACAAAATTAAAATCCATATGACTTGTGTGGATAATCCAAAAAGCAATGGATGTGTCGAAAGATTCCACTCCACCATAATAGAGCACCTTAGAATAGTCAACCAAAGACCAGAATTTAAAAACAGTAATATGCAAGAAAAAATAAAGTTTGCTTTAATTGGATATAATAATTCTATCAGTTCCGTTACTAAACTAACACCCGTAGAAATTTTATTCGGCAAAGAAAACACTAAAAACATTTTTGAAACAAGAAACGTTTCGGAAGATTATTTGACAGAATACAGAAATAAACTTAAAGAAATTCATATGCAGGTTAAACAGAATATACAAACCAACAAAAATAAACGAATTCTTAAACAAAATAAACCATGCAATAAACCAAAACAATTACCCAACCAAATACTAATAAAAGAAGGAAAACGAAGAATTCAAAAAATCAAGAAACCGTTATTTAAAATCCACAAAATTGAAAAATACAACCCGAAATTAGGCGTAATAAAAATAAATGTTAACAAAAGACATAAAATTGACAAAATAAAAAGACCAAGACTATTTGTTGCAGATGCACAAACGGACAAGAAGAATTAGAGGAAATAAATCAAAATCCCGGAGTAAATATAGTAGAATTAGGAAACGTGTTTGAATACGTAAACTCGCAGTATAATTATTATAAATATAATCTCAGTAGTATAACCATAGAATACGCTAAAATATTAAATCATAAAAATGAATTACTTATTAGAATCAATAATCCAAATAATACTAATAATAATTATAAAAAAGAACTGGAAACTTATATAAATATTTTAGAATTTAATTGCGAACGCTTAAACACTAAAATAAAAAATATCTCTAACAAACCGAAACGAAATAAAAGAGGACTAATAAATGGATTAGGGAGTATTATCAAATCAATAACTGGAAATCTCGATGCTTTTGACGAACAAAGATACGAAGAAATATTCAACAAGATAAAAGAAAATCAGAATAAATTACAATCACAAAATTTAGAAACAATTAGAATTAACAAGGAAATGATAAATAAATTCAATTCACAAATAGAAAATATCAAACACAATGAACTTGTTTTGAAATCAAGAATCATGCAAACAGAAAACTTAATGAAAGAAATTATGAACTGGGAAAATACACTTGTAATTAAAGATATTATAAACCAGCTAATTTTATTAACAATAAATTTAGTCGAAATAATTTCAGAAATAGAAACTAGCCTTACTTTTTGCAACTTGAATAAGATACATTCCTCAATAATCACATTAGATGAACTAAGAAAGATCATTAATCAAAACACTAACATAAATTTTTGGGATATCTCAACACAAATTACCAGTCATTGTAAATTAGAAGATGAAATGATAGAATATTTGCTAGAAATACCTATATATATAAATAATAATAGAAAACTTATTCAAGTAACCCCTATACCCATATATAATAATAACAAAATGTATATGTTAGATATAAGTAAAGAATTAATTATGAGTAATAATAATAAACTTGTAATAATGGAAAATTGTATTAAAATACAAAATAACTATTTATGTAAAACGAATTATATTGAAACAAATACATGTATAATTAACATTGTCAATCTGCAGAATAACGATAAATGTCTATACCACCAAATCTACGAAAGCTTTGCTATAATAAAAATTAAAGATTCAAACATTGTAATAATAGCTAGTAATATTAATCAAAACTTGAATATCAAATGTAAAAACTACGAAAAACATATACAAATTATTGGAATATATAAATTCAGAACAAACAAAAACTGTATTATAAACGAATATAACTTGGAAAATTACGCAAAGAATAGTAAAGAAATCATTTTTGAGAACTATAATTTTAATATCAATAACCAGCAATTAAGTAATAAAACTATTGAGTTAAAACAAATTGATAAACAAAATGTTATTATAAACGAAATACCTAAAATTCAAGAATTAGAAACAAAACAAAACCATCATTCCATAATTAACTCAATAACTATAATAATTACTATTATAAGTGTAATAATAATGACAATTATTATTAAAAGAAATAAATGTGAAAGAATAAAGGCAATAAAAGGCCCAAATTTAGAATTAATGGAATTAAACAAAGAAGAAGATAAAGCTCCATTTTAACAAAGGAGGAGTTAAATATACCTATGTATCATTGATTATATTATATTACGCTTTATCTCTGCTGACTCGTTACATTTGGCATAACAAATGATAACACAACTATATAGAGAAAAAGAGATTGTAAAACGCATTCTCATGTCTGAGAGCTATCTGTACACTTCGTGAATAAAGTTTTTAAAAATAAAAATTCCTATTGAAATTTTATATTTTACACAATCAGAACACTTCACAAACGCCATACACATTGCAAAACAGAAACACACACAAAACATTAAAATCAGCAGTAACAAACTTAACTTGCCACCATTCATAATACAGTTGATTAAACAGCGCAACCACACCAGAAAACTATGGCAGAAGACACACACCCCAACACAGAATACACCTTAACACATTAAATTCACAAATAAAAAGGAAAATAAAAGTACACAAAAACAACACGTGGTCCCTAAAACTCTCCGTCCTTAATCCTAACGATAACTCCCTCTGGCAGCGGACAAAAGCACTTAAAAAACCCTACACAAGAATAGCCACACTCACACATCACAAAACAACAGCTATCACAGACGAAGACAAGTCAGAGTTGATAGCTAACACATTTGAACAAATACACGTAACACACGTCCCAAACACCCCCGCAAAAGATAAAATCACAGAAGACACACTACAATACTTAAATACCCTACATAACATTGACTCTTAAACGCTGTCCAGAAACAAAAATTATTAAAACCCTAGCCAACCGTTAAGCTCCTGGCCCTGACCAAATAGCAAACCTAATCCTTAAAAACCTTTCCAGAAAATCCATTATCCAACTCCACTACATTATTAATTCAATAATAAAACTCCACCACTTTCCTGCTGCCTGGAAAACTACTACGGTCCATCCAATCCTTCAACCAAATAAAGTTTCGTACTCACCCACAAGTTACCGCCCCATAAGCCTGTTAAACACTCTATCCAACCTAACCGAAAAAGTCATTCTATTCCGGGTCGACCATATCGACACAGGACAAAATCTCCTTTCTGATCACCAGTTTGGCTTCCGAGCCAGATATTGCACGGTGCAGCAGATGTGCAGGATTGCAACCGATATCGCGACCCCATTCAATAAAAATAAGGTCACGGTTATGCCCCTACTGGACATAGAACAAGCCTTCGATACGGTCTGGACAGTAGGGCTCGTGGCAAAACTTATTTCCTTCCAATTCCTTCCCACACTTACAAAACTTATTTATTCCTACCTTACAAACCGATCCATCACAACCAAAATTAATTGTTCACATTCAACCCCTAACCCTATAGTAGCAGGAATTCTACAAGGCAGCGTCCTTGGTCCAAAACTTTTTAACCTATTCATCAGTGACATTCCCAGATTCCCGAACACACCCTCTGCACAATACGCAGATGACACAAACATATACACACTCCTTTAGCGCCCAAGTAGCCTCAAAACAAACACAAATACACATAAACATACTGGAGCGCTACTGGAACAAATGGAAAATACACATAAACACTAACAAAACCGAAACTAGAGTCTTTAAACGTAAATTCACACACAACAAAATAATCACACCACTAGAAATACACAAACAAAAAATAACTCCCACTAACTGCGTAAAATACCTTGGAATACACTTATACAAAACACTAAGACACCTTCAACAAATCAAACACACACTATCAAAAGCACGCGCCGTCATTCGCAACCTCTACCCTTTACTTGTTAAAAACAGCTCCCTCACATTAAAAAACAAATTACTCATATATACATCAATCATTCGCCCCATCATCATGTATGCAGCCCCAGTCTGGTGTAACGCGCCGACCACCTCCACACTACCACTGCAACGCCTTCAAAACAATTGTTTACGACTGGCGACCAACTCTAGACGTTACACCCGAATTACACAACTACACGAAGACACTAACATACCATACATTACAGATTACATACAAGAAACATCACAAAAATTTTACAAAAATACACAATATAATTCAAACACACTTATAAAAAACATAACACTAATGCGCGACAACAATACTACAAGTAAACTCAAACACAAGTTACCCTATCAAAACTTACCCATATTTCTAGACGGGTTTCATGAGCGGAACACATAATACTAACAAGCACAACAACACTGTACACTACTAACACACACGCCTACTACACAACACAAAACAAAACATATTCTCATACACAAATCTGTACATCCATCACCAACAAACATGTAAATATTTTAAATTAGTTAAGTTAGTTTGTAAGTTTTAACAAAAATATTGTTTTCAATATATTAAATGGGCTTTCTGGCACCTCCTTACCCACAAAATACAATCCCATCACGCAATGTGCAACAAAAAGTTATAACAAATACAATTACACAATGTTCAAGCGCACAACGCAATAACACACATACACAGATATACACTCCCCTTGTGAGTAGGAGCTCTGACAAAACCAACACATTAGTATAAAAGTATTATTGTAATAAAAATAAATAAAGAAAGTTGAAAATGAAAATGATGAGCTGACGTACAGACCCAGTGGTCAGGAGTTCTAGCCCGTACTCAATCGTCTTTTTTCTGCTGTATAAAAATTTTTTTAAATTTTTTTATTGCAAATAAAATATAAAATTTGATAAATTTTATAATATTTAATAAAAAATTTGTAAGATTTATATCATAGAAAATATTTCAAATTTATTTATTCCCGCTGTTTTGACAGTCTTTTATTAAAATTTTGGAGTCTGAAACGCAACTATACACAAAGTAATACAAAGTAAAACGCTACTTGCTGGCAAAACCTACAATTTAAAATAATAATTACCATCCAAGTGAATGCTGCAATAGTCAATAATTTGATACTTTATTTACAATAAAAAAAATAAAGTCATACAGAGAAAATAGCCGGCGAAGTACGGGCTAGAACTCCTAAACCACCGGGCCTGTACGCCAGCTAGCTATCCACTGCGCTACTTTTTTACTTTCTTATACGCAGTATAAGTAAGTATTGTAATCATGAAAAATTTTGATCTCGAGATTTTAACGGAAATATATCTTTTGACCTTCCCTGAATTGAGTCTGACCATTTTTGAGATGACGTCTGTCTGTGTGTGTGTGTGTGTGTGTGTGTGTGTGTGTGTGTGTGTGTGTATGTGTGTATGTGTGTATGTGTGTGAGTCTGTCTGTGTGTATGTGTGCGCTCTACAGCCTAAACGGTATAAGATACAATTATGAAACTTCAAACTTAAGATTTGTATGTGCCTGGGAGAAAAACCTCCTATCTTGAAAAGAATACTCCCACAGGAAGTGCATGTTTACTCTATTCATTTTTTGCATATTCTGCTATAACTCAAAAACGGTAGTTTTTACAGCAAAATTTATAGAATGAAAACAATAGATATTAATATTTCGCTTAACTTTTATCTGAAAATATTTTTCAAATAAGGTACTAGTTTCAAAAAAAAGAGTGTTATTTTAATATTCTGCTTTAACTCAAAAATGGTAGTACTTACAGCAAAATTAGTAAGAATGAAAATAAATATTTTAATATTTCGCAAATATTTTATTTGAAAAGTATATTCAGAAAAGGTACCGGTTACAACAAAATTTAAGTTATTTTCAATATAACATTCAATACTTCTCACGTCTATTAGTGGACGTTATGCCTATATAATTGTCCTCCGGTAGTAGTTGATCTACTCGCAACGGCATGTCTGGCGCTGAACAACATACAAGTATACACTGACGTACTACGTAATGTAGTGCTACTTCCGCACTAAAGGTGGCTACCATAAAAATGTCATCCGCTACTACACGACTACCTAAATCATACATGTACGACAGTTCGTGTATTGTTACTGATTGTTTCATTTGTATACAATTGCGGATATAATTAGCGGACGATCTTTTTGCAATAATGGTAGTAGTTGCATAATTTATAAATAATAACATGTTTAAAATAATTTAATATATAGTATAATAATATATTAAATCTGTCGATGAACTTCATTATGTGTCTTTGGTTAGATCGTTAGTATTTATAAAACATTAATATATTTCAAATTTTTTTAAATTCTAACGATTTAATTAACATGCGTATAAGAAAGTCCAGTGACAGACACGTCAGCTTTTTTTTTTCTACAAAACAAGATGTGAAAACTTTGAAAGCGATTTACTCGAATTTTCTTGAGAAGTGCACAAAACGGATAAATTTGTATTATTTTTATTGCGTCACCAACCATCTGGCCAAATTTGAGCCAAATCGGTTACCCACACTACGTGACTTCCCCTTAATAGTTATTAACCATTTATTTATTTCCCCTTTTATTTTCTTTCACTTTCACCTGTACCTCACTTTCACCTGTACCTCACTTTCACCTGTACCTCACTTTCACCTGTACAAGCGGTAATGACAATGGTAGTCGATCCGCAATTTAAATAAAATTATATATATATATATATATATATATATAAATATATATATATATATATATATATATATATATATATATATATATATATATATATATATATATATATAAATATATATATAAATATATATATATATATATATATATATATATATATATATATATATATATATATATATACAGGGTGTAACAGCGAAACATTCGATAGAGTATTTTTTTCTGAATTCTATTATGTATTCGTTTTATACCCTTACATAAGTAAAATATTGAGAAATATGCAATTGAAAGTTAAATCAATTTGATTTTTATAGTTATTTTTCAGTAGGCTATGAAACAAAATTGAGCTTAAATACAACGAAACATAAATTAAATACATTAAATTATTTGTTATTTACTTTATAAATAGTGTTATAAAGTAAATAACAAATAATTTCAGGTATTTAAGCTCAATTTTGTTTCATAGCCTACTGAAAAATAACTATAAAAATAAAATTTATTTAAATTGCAATCGTATTTTTCTCAGTATTTTACTTATGTAAGGGTATAAAACGAATAAATAATGGAATTCAGAAAAAAATATTCTATCGAATGGGCTTAAAAAATATATAGCATCTCAGTTGAAAAACCATAACTTTGTGTTGTTGCTTGAGAACCACTGGTTTAAAAAAATATTTTCTTTAATAGTTGGATGTCCCCCTTGGTCCTGCATAAGATTGTCTCATACTATTTTATAGTATCTTTAATAACATAGAAGTTATTCGAGGTAGCTCGCTTCGCTGTTACACCCTGTATATATATATATATATATATATATATATATATATATATATATATAT
The DNA here is from genome assembly GCA_944039245.1 of Nebria salina. Classification (NCBI taxonomy): domain Eukaryota; kingdom Metazoa; phylum Arthropoda; class Insecta; order Coleoptera; family Carabidae; genus Nebria; species Nebria salina. Next base: position 12,545,649 of record OX063288.1, read on the forward strand.
ATATATATATATACATATATATATATATATATATATATATATATATACATATATATACATATATATATATATATATATATATATATATATATATATATATATATATATATATATTTATATATATATGTATATATATATATATATATATATATATATATATATATATATATATGTATGTATATGTATGTATATATATATATATATATATATATATATACATATATATATATATATATACATATATATATATATATATACATATATATACATATATATATATATATATATATATATATATATATATATATATATATATTTATATATATATGTATATATATATATATATATATATATATATATATATATATATATATATATATATATATATATATATATATATATTATGCTTATGCTTCATATTTAAGGCATGGGAAATCTATTTACAAATCTGTACGAATCAAATAAAAAGTAATAAGATAAGTTCTTTATGCCTTTTTTGTTTGTTTTTTTTAATTTTTATGCCTGTTAATTTTTTTATGCCTATTTAGAGCCTTATTTTAATCATGTTGAACGATTTTTTCAAAATTTTTTTATTGAAGAAAATTGGTTTCGCTACGCTACTGCACAATTGTTTCCGTAATGAATTTGTAGTTTGTAATTCCCCGTCGTACTCCGTCGGCACCGTTTTTATTTGCATCGAAACTTAAATTCACTCACTCCATTGTGCTGAAGTTGTTCGTGTTACAGTGTAAAGTGCGTTCGTTTTATACAATGCCAAAACAAAAATCTACCGCAGAGGAATGGATCAAAGAACACAAGGAATTGAAATACGAACGCAAACAATTATTTTGCCAAGCGTGTTCAAAAATCATATGTTTTATTTTCAATTACTATTAGAATGATTGCGTTGACGTTAGTTTCATTTAACAGATCAATTGTGACTAGAAATACTATATAAATCAGCTTGTGAACACATCACTGCACCAAGAAAGTCTTAATTTAATTAAATCTCAAACTTAGAAAACACAAACTATTGACACATCTATGCAATCTATGGCATCTTCTTCCGGCTATACTGAACAATCAAAATTGAATTTCAATATTTGCAAAGCTTTGATAAAAACAAATATTCCCATTTATAAATTGCAAAATAAATCTTTCAAAACATTTTTAGAAACATATTACGTATTGCACATTCCTGATGAAAGCCAAAAATTATGTTAGTTCAGTGTACAAAGAAGTTATTCATGAAATAAGAAAAATTATGGCAAATAACTATATATGGATATGTGTGCAGTATTGAAGTAGGGATGAGCCTCCCCCACCCCTAAACTAGTTAGGACTCGACAGAACACACAGTCCACTGCGAGCTATGTTATGCAGAATATATTAAGTATAGTATTGTAAAGCATAATATTGTAAAGCTTAATATTAATATACGTTGTTTAAATATATACAATATTTATTAAACCCAGCGAACCTATCCGCAACAATATGTGTATACGAAACTACAGATATATGTGGACGGTACGTGGCAAATTTAATAATTGGAATATTAAATGATGAAAATTCGTCAAAAAGTTTTCTAATAAGTACGAAAGAATTAAGTAGAACAAATAATAATACAATAACTAGATTTATTCACGACGAATTGACCCAGTTTTTCTTACCGGAGCCAGTACCGAGTAATTAAATTTTACTCCTGCTGTCAGATGCAGCGGCATACATGGTAAAAGTTGCATGTAATATGAAAATTTTTTATCCGAATTTAATTCATTGCACGTGCTTAGAGCACGGACTTAATAGTGTAGCTGAAACTATAAGAATGCAGTTCTTGTTAGTAAATAAATTAATAAAATGTAGCAAACAAATATTTGTTAATGCTCCTTTAAAGGTAGATAGGTTTAGAGAAAGCTTCCAAATACTCCATTACCCCCGGAGCCATTTCTAACAAGATGGAGCTATTTCCTAAACAAATATTATTTTTTATTTTTCTAATTTATAATATTTGTTCTAACCTTTAGATCGCTTTTACAGTAAATATATTACTTAGAAACAATATAAAATATCAAACTTCAAATTATTTAAGTCTATTTTGTTAAACAATTGACAGGCGCAGATGAAACGATTTATGTAACAAAATATATAATAAGCAGAAATTTATTTTGAAGCCAGTACTCTTTTTGGAAAAATAATTCAACAAAAATTGTGCTAAATATAAATAACGTTCATTTTTGTTCATGATATTTTTCTGTAACTGTAACCATTTTTGAGTAATTGCAGAAACTGCAAAAATTGACTAGAGTAAATAGGCACTTCCGCTTTGAATATAGTTTTCAAAAATAGGAGGTGCACACCTCAGGCATATGCAAATCTTAAGTTTAAAGTTTCATAATTTTAGCTTCAACCGTTTAGGCTGTAGAGAACAGACACAGTCACACACACACAACTACACACACACCCACACACACACACACACACACACA
>OX063288.1:12550634-12553134 GCA_944039245.1 Nebria salina
ATATAAGATAAACTTCATCTGTTATACGGTAATTTTGGTGTAGGAGGCCTTATTCTTATATATTTCGGGATTTGTAAATTATCTTTTCTGATAAATTGTAGAAATACTTGCCAATAATATGACTAATTATTTGGCATGAATGTCTAATTATTCTGAATTACTTATATTGTAGCCAATTGCATTAAATATTTCCACCCTCCAATTTTAATAAGAAAGCAATATAAATAGGCAGTAATAGAGTAATACATTCATTCTTGCGTTTATGTTAAACCAAAAACATTAACTTTCAATTAAGCAATTTGAAAGGGTTTAGTGAAGTTATATAGCTACATATCGTGTTACATAAAATTAGATTTAAAGTGAGAGTTTTAGCGCCATTTACAGACAAATAATTTAAAAAATTACTTTAAGGTGTCAAGCCACAAATGAAGATTAGCTTCATAATTTTCTAATAACCTCAGATCCGTATATTACGAGACTAACGCATAAAAGCATTATTAATAAAGATACTTTATGTGAAGATGCACTTAATTTATTAAAGATTTAGTTATATTTTATATATCAATCAAAAATAAGCCATGAAACTGAATATTATATTTTTTGATAACCACTAATAATCTTTTTCCCATTTACTAATAGTACTAAATACGCTATTAGAGCAAATTATTTTGATAAATAAAACATTACCAGCCAAAATAAAAATAAAATTTCCAGTTTTATAAGCTATAAGAGCTATGGATACATTAAGCATTATCAAACAAAAACACAAACGCTTTTTTCAATGTTCAACTTTGGTTTAATTGCAAATTTTATGCTTAATATTAACAAAAAAAAAATTATAAAAACTTTATTTTTACCGAATGGCAGAGTTTTGGCCACTTTTCGAGCGTTTCGTCCCACTGTGCAGCGTACGGTCGGTTGCCGGGTCGACTGGCTAGTCTCGGGTTCGGTTACCCGCTCTGGCGGTGTACTTGTCTCGGCTTTGTCTGGTGGCGGGTCGGCTTGGCTCGGAACTGGTGCGTCGGTTTTGCTGGCTGGTCTCTGGCTCAGGGTGGAATTCGATCTCTGACTGGATCTCGAATGCTTTCCGGATGATGGTTCCCGGGGTTTTTATGCCTTCTTCATGGTATCCCTTCATTGAATTCAACGCGGTGGTGGGATGAAGGTTAACTAGTGGACATACACAAGGAAGACATAAACAAAAGATACTTATTAGTGCTGTTTTCTCCCGGCGACCAATACAGAGACGAACTGGTGGTATCACGGTGAAACTTTGTATCTTGCTAACGAATCGGCGGGTTTGGGGTATTACACTCCGCAGTCGTGAGAAAGCTCTATCATCCAGATATTTCTTCGCTAAATAAACGATGACCTCGGGCGACTGTGAGCCACGGCGCGTGTTCACATTACACATATATGATTTCAAATTTAAGTAAAAATATGTAATGGAACGGAGTTCGGTTTTAAAAGTAGCTACCAAACTATTCCCGATTCCTGATTTTTGATAAAACAATATAAATAAATAAATGCCGATGTTGTTGGGTTCTTTGTAGGATAACCAATAATTTAAATACGGATAGAACCGAATTATATTTATAGAAAACTATTAATTAAATTTAAATATTACAAAAAGGTATAAAGAATATAATTGCTTACCTTCTTTCACACAAAATAAAAACACAGTACTTGGAATGAACGGGCATCTCACACCGCGTGTTTTATTTTATTAAAAAGTGTTAAATTTACATAAAAAAATGTAATGAATTTAAATTAACAAAATTTTGCACAAATTCTTTCTATTTCTTTAAACCAACCAAATAAAAACTACTTTTATGAAACAACAATAAAATTATATGTTAGACCAAAAATTGAACTTGATTGCTTATCGAGTGCCACCCGTCTGACTATTGGTTTTCGAGCTCCTCTTCGCTAAACCTTCGCGTAACAATTGTTTTTTGTAAAGATAAGAGCCCGAGCCAATTACATTCTCGTTCAGGTGAACCCTGGTTCATTACAAATATCTATTTAAACACAGAAATATTTTTGGTGTGTCCCATACAATATTAAAAAATCATAGGTTGGGAATATGTTAGATCGATATATTATGTATGTAATTTGGCGATAATAAAAATCTGCTTTCATTTGTCAAGCTATTTATCATTAAACATTGGTATTTGCTGGGAAGTTACAAATAAATTACGCAAGTTTGGTATCCCATCGAATTGGTACCATAGGTTCACAAGGAAAAGAAACAATAAACGCAATGGTGTAGATTCAGATGCATTTCATATAAAATACTGCACAATGGGTTATCTGTAAATTATTATGATAACAAACCTCACATTAAAAATTGAACCATAGCGCCAATGCAAATCACCAACAAAGACAAACATTTATCACTGCATTTAACCACTTTTGAATAAGGATGTAATATCGCAATATATTTACATTAAATAATAATCCATTAGCAATCTTTTCACATTAAAATTCTAGAGGGAGC
>OX063288.1:12558134-12726997 GCA_944039245.1 Nebria salina
TATCAATCTATCAATCTATCAATCTATCAATCTATCAATCTATCAATCTATCAATCTATCAATCTATCAATCTATCAATCTATCAATCTATCAATCTATCAATCTATCAATCTATCAATCTATCAATCTATCAATCTATCAATCTATCAATCTATCAATCTATCAATCTATCAATCTATCAATCTATCAATCTATCAATCTATCAATCTATCAATCTATCAATCTATCAATCTATCTATCTATCAATCTATCAATCTATCAATCTATCAATCTATCAATCTATCAATCTATCAATCTATCAATCTATCAATCTATCAATCTATCAATCTATCAATCTATCAATCTATCAATCTATCAATCTATCAATCTATCAATCTATCAATCTATCAATCTATCAATCTATCAATCTATCAATCTATCAATCTATCAATCTATCAATCTATCAATCTATCAATCTATCAATCTATCAATCTATCAATCTATCAATCTATCAATCTATCAATCTATCAATCTATCAATCTATCAATCTATCAATCTATCAATCTATCAATCTATCAATCTATCAATCTATCAATCTATCAATCTATCAATCTATCAATCTATCAATCTATCAATCTATCAATCTATCAATCTATCAATCTATCAATCTATCAATCTATCAATCTATCAATCTATCAATCTATCAATCTATCAATCTATCAATCTATCAATCTATCAATCTATCAATCTATCAATCTATCAATCTATCAATCTATCAATCTATCAATCTATCAATCTATCAATCTATCAATCTATCAATCTATCAATCTATCAATCTATCAATCTATCAATCTATCAATCTATCAATCTATCAATCTATCAATCTATCAATCTATCAATCTATCAATCTATCAATCTATCAATCTATCAATCTATCAATCTATCAATCTATCAATCTATCAATCTATCAATCTATCAATCTATCAATCTATCAATCTATCAATCTATCAATCTATCAATCTATCAATCTATCAATCTATCAATCTATCAATCTATCAATCTATCAATCTATCAATCTATCAATCTATCAATCTATCAATCTATCAATCTATCAATCTATCAATCTATCAATCTATCAATCTATCAATCTATCAATCTATCAATCTATCAATCTATCAATCTATCAATCTATCAATCTATCAATCTATCAATCTATCAATCTATCAATCTATCAATCTATCAATCTATCAATCTATCAATCTATCAATCTATCAATCTATCAATCTATCAATCTATCAATCTATCAATCTATCAATCTATCAATCTATCAATCTATCAATCTATCAATCTATCAATCTATCAATCTATCAATCTATCAATCTATCAATCTATCAATCTATCAATCTATCAATCTATCAATCTATCAATCTATCAATCTATCAATCTATCAATCTATCAATCTATCAATCTATCAATCTATCAATCTATCAATCTATCAATCTATCAATCTATCAATCTATCAATCTATCAATCTATCAATCTATCAATCTATCAATCTATCAATCTATCAATCTATCAATCTATCAATCTATCAATCTATCAATCTATCAATCTATCAATCTATCAATCTATCAATCTATCAATCTATCAATCTATCAATCTATCAATCTATCAATCTATCAATCTATCAATCTATCAATCTATCAATCTATCAATCTATCAATCTATCAATCTATCAATCTATCAATCTATCAATCTATCAATCTATCAATCTATCAATCTATCAATCTATCAATCTATCAATCTATCAATCTATCAATCTATCAATCTATCAATCTATCAATCTATCAATCTATCAATCTATCAATCTATCAATCTATCAATCTATCAATCTATCAATCTATCAATCTATCAATCTATCAATCTATCAATCTATCAATCTATCAATCTATCAATCTATCAATCTATCAATCTATCAATCTATCAATCTATCAATCTATCAATCTATCAATCTATCAATCTATCAATCTATCAATCTATCAATCTATCAATCTATCAATCTATCAATCTATCAATCTATCAATCTATCAATCTATCAATCTATCAATCTATCAATCTATCAATCTATCAATCTATCAATCTATCAATCTATCAATCTATCAATCTATCAATCTATCAATCTATCAATCTATCAATCTATCAATCTATCAATCTATCAATCTATCAATCTATCAATCTATCAATCTATCAATCTATCAATCTATCAATCTATCAATCTATCAATCTATCAATCTATCAATCTATCAATCTATCAATCTATCAATCTATCAATCTATCAATCTATCAATCTATCAATCTATCAATCTATCAATCTATCAATCTATCAATCTATCAATCTATCAATCTATCAATCTATCAATCTATCAATCTATCAATCTATCAATCTATCAATCTATCAATCTATCAATCTATCAATCTATCAATCTATCAATCTATCAATCTATCAATCTATCAATCTATCAATCTATCAATCTATCAATCTATCAATCTATCAATCTATCAATCTATCAATCTATCAATCTATCAATCTATCAATCTATCAATCTATCAATCTATCAATCTATCAATCTATCAATCTATCAATCTATCAATCTATCAATCTATCAATCTATCAATCTATCAATCTATCAATCTATCAATCTATCAATCTATCAATCTATCAATCTATCAATCTATCAATCTATCAATCTATCAATCTATCAATCTATCAATCTATCAATCTATCAATCTATCAATCTATCAATCTATCAATCTATCAATCTATCAATCTATCAATCTATCAATCTATCAATCTATCAATCTATCAATCTATCAATCTATCAATCTATCAATCTATCAATCTATCAATCTATCAATCTATCAATCTATCAATCTATCAATCTATCAATCTATCAATCTATCAATCTATCAATCTATCAATCTATCAATCTATCAATCTATCAATCTATCAATCTATCAATCTATCAATCTATCAATCTATCAATCTATCAATCTATCAATCTATCAATCTATCAATCTATCAATCTATCAATCTATCAATCTATCAATCTATCAATCTATCAATCTATCAATCTATCAATCTATCAATCTATCAATCTATCAATCTATCAATCTATCAATCTATCAATCTATCAATCTATCAATCTATCAATCTATCAATCTATCAATCTATCAATCTATCAATCTATCAATCTATCAATCTATCAATCTATCAATCTATCAATCTATCAATCTATCAATCTATCAATCTATCAATCTATCAATCTATCAATCTATCAATCTATCAATCTATCAATCTATCAATCTATCAATCTATCAATCTATCAATCTATCAATCTATCAATCTATCAATCTATCAATCTATCAATCTATCAATCTATCAATCTATCAATCTATCAATCTATCAATCTATCAATCTATCAATCTATCAATCTATCAATCTATCAATCTATCAATCTATCAATCTATCAATCTATCAATCTATCAATCTATCAATCTATCAATCTATCAATCTATCAATCTATCAATCTATCAATCTATCAATCTATCAATCTATCAATCTATCAATCTATCAATCTATCAATCTATCAATCTATCAATCTATCAATCTATCAATCTATCAATCTATCAATCTATCAATCTATCAATCTATCAATCTATCAATCTATCAATCTATCAATCTATCAATCTATCAATCTATCAATCTATCAATCTATCAATCTATCAATCTATCAATCTATCAATCTATCAATCTATCAATCTATCAATCTATCAATCTATCAATCTATCAATCTATCAATCTATCAATCTATCAATCTATCAATCTATCAATCTATCAATCTATCAATCTATCAATCTATCAATCTATCAATCTATCAATCTATCAATCTATCAATCTATCAATCTATCAATCTATCAATCTATCAATCTATCAATCTATCAATCTATCAATCTATCAATCTATCAATCTATCAATCTATCAATCTATCAATCTATCAATCTATCAATCTATCAATCTATCAATCTATCAATCTATCAATCTATCAATCTATCAATCTATCAATCTATCAATCTATCAATCTATCAATCTATCAATCTATCAATCTATCAATCTATCAATCTATCAATCTATCAATCTATCAATCTATCAATCTATCAATCTATCAATCTATCAATCTATCAATCTATCAATCTATCAATCTATCAATCTATCAATCTATCAATCTATCAATCTATCAATCTATCAATCTATCAATCTATCAATCTATCAATCTATCAATCTATCAATCTATCAATCTATCAATCTATCAATCTATCAATCTATCAATCTATCAATCTATCAATCTATCAATCTATCAATCTATCAATCTATCAATCTATCAATCTATCAATCTATCAATCTATCAATCTATCAATCTATCAATCTATCAATCTATCAATCTATCAATCTATCAATCTATCAATCTATCAATCTATCAATCTATCAATCTATCAATCTATCAATCTATCAATCTATCAATCTATCAATCTATCAATCTATCAATCTATCAATCTATCAATCTATCAATCTATCAATCTATCAATCTATCAATCTATCAATCTATCAATCTATCAATCTATCAATCTATCAATCTATCAATCTATCAATCTATCAATCTATCAATCTATCAATCTATCAATCTATCAATCTATCAATCTATCAATCTATCAATCTATCAATCTATCAATCTATCAATCTATCAATCTATCAATCTATCAATCTATCAATCTATCAATCTATCAATCTATCAATCTATCAATCTATCAATCTATCAATCTATCAATCTATCAATCTATCAATCTATCAATCTATCAATCTATCAATCTATCAATCTATCAATCTATCAATCTATCAATCTATCAATCTATCAATCTATCAATCTATCAATCTATCAATCTATCAATCTATCAATCTATCAATCTATCAATCTATCAATCTATCAATCTATCAATCTATCAATCTATCAATCTATCAATCTATCAATCTATCAATCTATCAATCTATCAATCTATCAATCTATCAATCTATCAATCTATCAATCTATCAATCTATCAATCTATCAATCTATCAATCTATCAATCTATCAATCTATCAATCTATCAATCTATCAATCTATCAATCTATCAATCTATCAATCTATCAATCTATCAATCTATCAATCTATCAATCTATCAATCTATCAATCTATCAATCTATCAATCTATCAATCTATCAATCTATCAATCTATTTAAATTAAATTATAAAACACACAAAAATTTACATGTAAAAAAAAATTTAATAAATTTATAAGCCAGAATTAAACTTTATTTGATTAATTTTTAATTAAAACTATAAAACAAATTTAAATTAATTATATTCAAATGAAAATAAATTATTATAAGAATTAATCTCCAAATAATTTTCATAAATAAAATTAAAACAATAAAATTTATATTAAATTACAAATAACTAAATCATATTAAATTAACACAATCTTAAATTTCATCATAAAAATCACTCCAAATCATTTTCAGATAAACAAAATCAATATAAAATAAAATTTCTATTAGTTTACAAATAACTAAATTTAATATAAAATTAACACAATCTTAAATTTCTATTAAATTTCACTACATAAAAATTAGCCGCAAATAATTTTCACATAAACAAAATCAATATAAAATAAAATTTCTATTAGTTTACAAATAACTAAATTTAATATAAAATTAACACAATCTTAAATTTCACTACATAAAAATTAGCCGCAAATAATTTTCACATAAACAAATTCAATATAAAATAAAATTTCTATTAATTTACAAATAGCTAAATTTAATAATTAAAATAAATAAAATTAACACAATCTTAAATTTCTATTAAATTTCACTACATAAAAATTACCCCAAATAATTTTCACATAAACAAATTCAATATAAGATAAAATTTCTATTAATTTACAAATAACTTGTTGGAGATTAATTCCATTCTCTTCACCTCTTCACAACGAGACGTAACCATAGCAACAAAACAACTGAATATACAATAATAACTATTTTTCTCAACACAATAAAAGATATTGTTAAACGTGTCATTCTTTTTCCTTTTATTTGTACCACGCTATCATAATAACAGGTTATGGGCCCAGATTGGAAAATGTAAGAAAATTCGACTTTCTGTGAATCAAACCATAAAAGTGAAATCAATCAAAAATCATCATGACTCACAACATGGTTAACACACGTCTTGAGAATCTGACCTAGGAGAATTACGACACTTGGAAAATTCAAGCAGAGGCTCTCTTAATCAAAAATGACATGTGGGGGTACATTTGCGGCGAAAAGCCAAAATCCGAAGTTATTGGCGAAAACGCTACACAGCAACATGCAGCACAAGCCGCTCTCGACGATTGGACGCGACAAGATCGTAAGGCAAAATCAGATTTAATATTATGTATTAGTCCGTGTGAATTGAAACAGATCCGAGACTGCCAAACCTCAAAAGCCGTTTGGGACAAACTTGATTCGATTTATGCTTCGAAGGGTCCTGCTCGCAAAGCATCGTTGTTGAAACAACTTTCACAACAAAAGATGAACGACGGAGACGACGTACGGGAACATCTCGCTACATTCTTCGACGCCGTCGACAAATTGCAGTCAATGGGCATAGAAATAAACGGCGATCTATTGACAATAATGCTTTTTTATAGTTTACCTGACTCATTTGAGAATTTTTGATGTGCAATAGAAGCACGCGACAACCTGCCTACCGCTGATTCATTGAAAATAAAAATTATAGGGGAGAATGAGGCCAGACAGCAAAAGATCAAAAATAGGAGCACAGGGGCATTCTATTCCAAACATCCACATTCTCAACCACGTTTTTCAAAACCACAGAGACCAAACGACAACAAATTGACGCAACCAGAAAAACAGTCGAATTTCAAGTGTCACTATTGCAAAATCAAGGGCCATGTGATATCGGAATGTCGTAAGAAGAAACGAGCCGACAGTCAAAGAAGTAATCTGACAGAAGAGGACTACTTCGCCGACGCACGCAACGTTGACTCGACTCCAACCCATCACCAAGGATACGTACCCGCTCAATGGTGTATCGACAGTGGCGCGACTTCACATCTGTGTAACGACAAGTCACTTTTCACTAGCACTGAAAGAGTTCACACTAAACTGCGCTTAGCCAGCAGTGCGACGACACCCATTCAAGCTATAGGGAACGTGAAAATATCGACGAAAGTAGGGAATTATTCCAAATCGATCACATTACAGTACACTTTTCACATTCCTGACTTACGCACGAACTTGTTATCCGTATCAAAACTAGTTGATAAAGGTAATACTGTAATCTTCCGACGAGAAGGCGCAATTATCAAGGATAAGCAAAATAACATTCGACTACAAGTCAAACGCGTTGGCGATCTATTCTACTTAGACCAAGACAACCAGCACGCCTGTTCAGCGGCATGCGATTCATCCCAAGTTGAAAAATGGCACCGGCGCCTCGGTCACGTGAATTTCCACGATGTCCAGAGACTCATCAACTAGAGAAACATCAAAGGACCGAGTAACAAGATCAACGATCCATCACCTTGTAAGATCTGCATCATGGGCAAGTTGACACGCTTACCATTTCCGAAACGTTCGGAAACGTCAACTACACCCCTCGGCATAGTCCACACGGACTTATGTGGACCGATGCGTACTTTTTCACACGGAGGTGCTCGTTATTTGCTTACTTTTACAGATGAATACAGTCGCTGGACGAATGTTTACTTCCTGAGAAACAAAGATGCAGTTTGCGAAAAATTCATCGAATACAAGAATGAGGTAGAAAATCAAACAGGATATTCAATCAAAGCTTTACAATCAGACAATGGCAAAGAGTTTTGTAACATAGCGGCATCAAAAGAAGACTCACAACTCCGCACACTCCACAGCAAAATGGTATAGCCGAAAGAAAGAACCGAACCTTAATAGAAATGGCTCGCTGTATGCTATTCGAATCGGGGATGCCACCTTCTTTTTGAGCAGAGGCCATTGCTACTGCTAACTACATCAGAAATAGATGTCCAAGTAAGAGTTTGATTACAGGAACTCTATACGAGAAGCGAATCGGTCGTCGACCGAAACTAGGATTCCTACAGGTATTTGGATGTAAAGCTTTTGTGCTTGACAAACGACCTGGTAAAGGAAAATTTGAAGTCAGAGCCATTCAAGGAAGATTCGTCGGGTATTCGGAGACATCAAAGGCTTTCCGTATATGGATCCCGAGTGAAAATAAGATCCGTGTATCCCGAGATGTAAAATTTCTTGAGGAATTTGATTCAAAACACGAATACTCTGATTTTATCACCGAGGATACGATCAACGGAAACAAGAAACTACTTGATGTCAACGTTCAATTCAACCTGTCGAATCCAATCGAACAAGAAATGAGCGATGACCTTCCAATCAAGATTGCGAAAAATTCATCCACAGTATCCAGAGCATCTGAAAACTGTTTGTTGGATAAAAATCAAAATCCATCACAATCAAATTCGATCCGAAACTCCAGCACCAATACCGATGTTCACAACGAAAAAGGTAGCCAGAAACATACCCCTGGACGTCCTTTCAAGATCAAGACTGGAAGACCCAGAAGACCAAGAAAAGGATATCATATCGACAATACTAATCAAGTACGAACTATCGATACTACGACTCATGAATCTAACACTGATTCAGAAGATGAACCTGCGTTTAGAGGATTCGAACGAGTTCCCAATATCGATAGTAACCGAGAAGAAACAAACAGGCATGATGCAGAAATGGCGATGTTCTGTTCCGAAATACCACTTTCTGTCGCCTTGTCCGGCCTTGACAGCGACGAGTGGCGACGAGCGATTTACAACGAAACTGTAAGTCTTCTCGAAAATAATGCTTGGAAGATTGTCGATCGACCACAAAATCGAAAAGTCATAGGATCGCGAACAATTCTTCGAAACAAAATCAAGAGCGATGGAACTATTGATAGACGGAAGGCTAGAATCGTGGCAAAAGGATTTACGCAATTACCTGGCATCGATTACTACGACTCCTTTTCTCCAGTAGCAAGACTGAGTTCCTTGCGAATCCTAATGGCTTTGTCAGCAAAATATAACCTTGAGGTAGCTCAACTTGACGTTACGACTGCATATTTATACAGAGATATAGATGTTGAACTTGTTGAAGGCAGAGTGAATAACGAATACAAATCGAATACTTGGTGATATTAAATGTGGATCAAATACAACTTATCAGAACAGGTGTTGTGTTGGGTGTTTTTTGATTTGTTAAATTGACACTCGAATTTGTTGGATTAGTTTATTTTACACTTGATACATGGTTTAATTACTCATAGTCCACTGATCTTGTGCCTATGAGCTCTCTACCAACAATGTCTTCCTAGCCGAGAAAATAGATATTTTCCCAGGGTAGAAACCCCACTCCACATAACAGTTTGGTGGGAGGCAATACGCTAAAGATCAGTTTGGTGGTAGGCAATACGCACCATGCCGCCCCCCTTGAAAGCCTATAGGCTTCAACATACGGAACATAGTTATGCAATAGATATTAATAGAAAGGATAGTTAAGTACATAATAAGATTCAATACAGATATGAAGGTAATACATTAAAAAATAAACCTATTTACATTATATACAATCCAGTACATGGTACACATATGTTTAGTATATTCGTGTAAATGAAACAATCATGTAGATTCCTTATAATAAATGTCCTGTAGTAGGGTCCAGTGAACTATAATTAGCACAATTTGTCACTTCTTCACTTAGCACTTGCACTTTATTGGAGTAGAATGTCTAAGTGTCTAATTATCTATTGGGAGTACATACACCTTGCTTACACCTCTCTTAAAGGTGCCCTTGTTGGTTCTGACTGTTACCACTCGAATTAAACCGTCGTTTCCGGGGTAGATCTCCTCGATGCGACCAAGCGGCCAATGTAGCGGAGGTAGGTTGTCCTCCATCATAAGAACCATAGTTCCCGGCTTGAGTACCTGTGCTGTCTCTTGTTGCCACTTGGTCCTGCCCTGCAGTTGTGACAGATATTCACGTGACCATCTGCGCCAAAAGTGTTGGCGTATTCTTTCGATTAGTTGCCATCGATTTAGTCGATTTAATTTGATCTCTTGTAGATCAGGTTCTATCGGAGCAGTGAGAATTTCTCCAATGAGGAAGTGTCCAGGGGTAAGGGAAGTTAGATCATTTGGGTCACTAGACAGAGGAGTTAATGGACGGGAATTGAGACAAGCTTCAATACGCGTCAAAACAGTATACATTTCCTCATAAGTCAACAAAGTGTCGCCTAAAACCCTTTTTAAATGGTATTTAACCGATTTTATATTAGCCTCTCAAATACCGCCAAAATTAGGTGATCTTGGTGGAATAAAGGTCCACCGTATGTTATCTTGTACTAATGGGACTATTATTTTATTATTAAATTCATTTCCATTGATGAAAGTTGACAAATCGCTTAACACTCGCTTTGCTCCTATAAAATTTGTTGCATTATCTGAAAATATGTGTGAGACACGGCCTCTACGTGACATAAATCTCCTCAGAGCATTGAGAAATGACTCAGTTGTCAAATCTCCTACCAATTCTATGTGAATAGCCTTAGTTGCGAAACAAATGAATAATGCAATATATGCCTTAACTGATCGTTTACCACGCCCGCGACTTTCTTTATTTAAAATTGGTCCACAATAATCCAAACCTGATTTTAAAAAGGGACGTATTGGTTCAATTCTTTCAGTTGGCAAATTACGCATTCTTTGCACTGAACGTATTGGTTTTATCCTATAACAAATAACGCATTTATGCAAGATTTGTCGGACAATACTACGACCAGAAATAGGCCAATATAATTGTCTAATTGCCGCTAATGTCGCTTGTTGTCCTGCATGAAGGTTTGCTATGTGAAACTGATTTATTATTAAACTTGTTAAATGGTGATTTTTTGGTAGAACAATGGGGAATTTTTTATCAAAATTAAGCCTTGTCGTATTTTTTAATCTACCTCCTACCCTGATCAAATCATGTTCATCACAAAATGGATTTAGTCTAACTAACTTACTATTTTTCTGAATATGTTTATGCGTTTTCAAGTCATGTAATTCTTTACTAAACTCTTGACCTTGAACTAACTTGAATATTCTCTTAATTGCATCATTAAGCTCGATGGTTGTTAATGGTCCGTTGCGTTTTTGTTTATCCTTACAATTGTCAAAAAATCTAAAAATCCATGCGATTGTTCGTTGCAATTTTGAAAAGGATGAATATTTTTTAAAGATGTTTATATCTAGGGTAGTAATTAGTGCAGCTGTAAATTTTCGCTCCTCCATTTTCCCTTCTTTATAGTTTTGAATGTTTGTTTGATTATTAGAGTTTGAATTAAAAGTTATATCTTTCAGGAAGGTAGGTCCATGCCACCATAAATCTGAATCTATTAATTTCTGAGCTGTTACTCCGCGGGAAAGTAGATCAGCTGGATTTTCTTCGCTCTTTACATGACGCCAGTCGCTGATGTTAGTAATCGATTGAATTTCAGCTACCCGGTTAGCTACGAAAGTTTTCCACCTTTTGGATTCCGATTGTAACCACGCAATGACTATTGTTGAGTCAGTCCAAAAATATTTTTTATTAACGTTAAGTTTTAAATATGGTAATACGTTATTAGTTAATGTGGCTAATAACAACGCACCGCATAGTTCTAGTCGCGCTACTGAAACAGTTTTTAATGGAGCTACTCTTGATTTAGCGCATAATAAGCAGGTAAATACCTCACCTCTTGTATTTATTGACCGCAGATAGATTGCAGCCCCGTATGCCTTTTCTGAGGCGTCTGAGAAACCATGTAATTCTAGCTGACTCGCCGAGGATAATATAACTCTGCGGGAAATTTGTAATTGATTTAAATTAGGTAACTGATTTATAAAGTGTAAAAACTCTGTGTGAATATGCACTGGCACTGATTCATCCCAATTACATTTCAAAGACCATAGTTTCTGTATCATTAATTTACTATTTATAATTATTGGGCCGATTAATCCTAACGGGTCGAAAATTTGCGCAATGATTGAAAGTATTGTACGCTTCGTAATTTTGTTTGATATGGCATCGTGTTTTATTTTATATTTAAATACGTTATTTTGACAGTTCCATAACATACCTAGTGATTTAGTTTCGCCATTTTTATCTAAATTAATTAAAGTTAAATGGGCTGTTTTTTGTGTTGAAGTGGGCAATATACTCTTGTGATTCGAAGCTACTTTACATAGTTCAAAACCGCCGGTTTTTAGGATACATGAAAGATTATCGCGTAATTGAATAGCTTCTTCTAGTGATTCGCATCCAGTCAGTACGTCATCAACGTAAAAATCCTCTAAAATGACCTCACTTGCTCGTTTATAATTATATCTCTCATCGTGTGCCAACTGGTGCAAGCACCGAACCGCTAGAAATGGAGCACAGGTAGTTCCGTAAGTTACGGTGGTTAGACGATAAATATTTAACGGTTCGCTATCATTGTTTCTCCAAATAATTCTTTGATAATTCGCGTCGTGTGAATCTACATTTATTTGACGAAACATTTTACTTATGTCAGCAGTAAACGCGAATTTATGTGTTCGAAAACGTGCTAGTATACTAAATAATCCTTGCTGAATAGTGGGTCCGGCTAACAAATTATCATTAAGACTTAACCCATTAGTTGTTTTCGCGGAAGCGTCAAAAACTACCCTAAGGGATGTCGTCAAGCTAGATTCCTTAAAAACCGCGTGATGGGGAAGGTAATAGCCGTCCTTGTGAATCTCCGTGCTTGGAACTGATTCCATATGATTAAGTGACAAATATTCGTTTATGAACTCACTATATTTACGTTTTAAATGTGGGTTGCTGGCAAGTCGCCTTTCTAAATTCATAAACCGTTTCAATGCTATTTCCTTAGAGTTCCCTAAGTTTATTGTACCCGTCTTCGTTGGTAATTTTACAATAAAGCGTCCGTCAGTGTCCCTTTTATGACTGTTAACGAAATATATTTCACAGGCCTGCTCGGCTTTGCTAAGCGTCCTTGAAATGGGTTGTTCGTAGTTTTCAAGTACCCAGAATTTTGTAAGTTGTTCACTAATAGGGTCGGGGTTACTTATACCTAAATTGCAGTAACTATTTTTCTTCGGGACATTATATTTTATGGCACCGCCTGCAACCCATCCGAGATGCGTCTTTTGAAAATATGGTTGGTTAAGGAAAGTTTGTAATTGCCCTACACAAAGAAGTTCCCAGAATACTTCGGCGCTTATTAAAAGATCTATTGGTGTTGAAATGTAAAAATGCGGATCAGCTAATTGTATGCCGCTGGGAAACTTAAACGTATTTAACTGTATTGTTTGTTGAGGAAAATTATTTGTTACTTTCGGCACAACTAAGCAATCAAATGTTGTATTATAATCATTGTATTTTGATTTTAAATTTATATTTACAGCGAAAGAAATACGATTCGTGGTTTGATTGATACCCGATACTACGTACTCAGTATGTTTTAGTTTGAGGTTCAATTTGTCACAAAGAGACTGTGATATGAAGTTTGATTGTGATCCAACGTCTAGCAGGGCTCTACAATCTTGAAATATTCCTTTGTTATCTTTAATTTGTACAATCGCCGTAGCTAGCAAAACGTGAACATGGTTATTTTTTACATTTAAACTGTGGGCAGTGCTTGTACTGGGAAATATGTGATTATTATCAATAATAGTTCCCCTCGATTCTAACACTTGTGAGCCTTTATGCAGTAAAGTATTATGCTTTAAGTTACATTCGCGACATTTTCTAATTGACTTGCAATTAATAGTTTCATGATTATTACGCAGACAATTCTTACATAACTTTAAATATGATGCTGGATTGATTCTGTCTGGAATGTTAAGTTTTAAGAAGTCTGGGCATGTATAAATAAAGTGATTCTCTCCTTTACACAGAAAACAGGCTGGTTTTTTAGTAGCTAAGTGCGCGCTTATATTAGTTCTAGATTTGTTGATCTTGTGCATCGACATATTATTTGTAATTGCAGATTCAAAATTTAAAGATTCGAGAAATTGGCAACGTGATTCTAAGAATTCTATTAATTGAGTTAAGGATGGAATTTCTGAATTAAGCTTAGACTGCCATTCTCGGTTTGTGTTGTAGTCTAATTTGTCTGTTATGATCGGTACTATCAATGCATCCCAATGCTCTACAGGTAGTTTTAACACCTTCAACGCTTCTTTGTTATTTATCACATCATTTAGTAACTGTCTTAAATTTACATGATTACCCCTTGAAATAGCCGGAGATTTAAATATGTTGCGCACATGCTCTTGGACAATTAACCGTTGGTTCTTATAACGCCTAGCAAGAATTTCAAATGCAACACTATAATTTTCGCTGGTGATGCAGAGATTCTCAATTGCACGTAGAGCTTCATTTTTTAAACACGATTTAAGATAATGAAACTTCTGCGTATCTAATAAGGCATCGTTATCGTGAATTATTGTTTTAAACGAATCATAGAAGGCCCACCATTCTGTAAATGAGCCGCTAAATTCGGGTAATTTTAATACCGGCAGTCTAGAACTATTTTGTCGATGTCTAGAGTCGGTAGAATCTGTGGTTTGTATTATTGCGGAACGCGCTGCACGGTCATCCAATATAGTGGTAGACCCGCTAATAAAATCATAATATTGATTGTCGAACGCGTCTCGATAATCTGCTTGTTCATCAGTCTCGTCAACTAAATCTAATTTATTTTGAATATCACAAAATTCACAGTAAATCCTTTCTACGATAACTTGACGTGATTTTAATTGATTTATGTTATCTCCATCGTTAAAACTTGATAAAAAGTTACAAAGCTTGGTTAAGCGACCTTTTAGCACCCTTCTTTTTGATTTAAGCTCAGCTACTTCGGCCATATTATTACCTCAATTTAAGATCGCACGGAAATGTATACTGTTTATATGTGGTTAAATGAATATTGTCCGATAGACAGGTAAAACAGGAATGAGAAATTCTACTACCTATTGACCTGAAGAATGATAGCTGCTGGTGATGACGTTGGAATGTGGTCTATGGTTCACACGGCCTCTTCTTCGGTCATCTGTCTTGTCGAATGATTTGATGTTCGTTTATTGGAATCACTGTATACACTGTTTGTACGGATCCGGTTCGAAGGACCAATTTTAATGTACGGAGATATAGATGTTGAACTTGTTGAAGGCAGAGTGAATAACGAATACAAATCGAATACTTGGTGATATTAAATGTGGATCAAATACAACTTATCAGAACAGGTGTTGTGTTGGGTGTTTTTTGATTTGTTAAATTGACACTCGAATTTGTTGGATTAGTTTATTTTACACTTGATACATGGTTTAATTACTCATAGTCCACTGATCTTGTGCCTATGAGCTCTCTACCAACAATGTCTTCCTAGCCGAGAAAATAGATATTTTCTCAGGGTAGAAACCCCACTCCACATAACAGTTTGGTGGGAGGCAATACGCTAAAGATCAGTTTGGTGGTAGGCAATACGCACCAACAGGGGTGAAAAATATATTGATTGTCATTATTTTTATTGAAAGAACAAAAGAGAACACAGTAACCAGATAGCACTTAAGAGCGCCGCCTTCTGGATTCGAGGTTGGATCGGTCAATATCATCAACACTTCCCCTCGAGTCATCCTCGGTATTCATGATTTGCTCGTGTGTCAGACCTAGAAGACTGACACAACGTAGGTGTTTCGGCTTCGGGAGCGCTTTTATCAGTACATCCGCTGGCATGTCGTCGGTGGATATGTGCTGTAGGGAGATTTTTCCCGAGTCGACTACCTCCCGGACGAAATGGTGTCTGATGTCTATATGTTTCGTCCTTGCATGGTAGACCGGATTTGTCCCCAGCTTCAATGCGCCCATGTTGTCGCAGTATATCGTGGTCACATCTATGTCGTGTACACCAAGCTCTCCCATAAGTCTTTTCAGATGTATGGCCTCTTTGGTTGCGTCACTCAAGGCCATGTATTCGGCCTCTGTACTGGACAGCGCCACCGTGCGCTGTTTTCTGGAGTCCCATGTCACTGCACCTCCGGCCATCATAAAAGAGTATCCCGTGATCGAACGTCTATCATCTGTCGATCCTCCCCAATCTGCATCTACGTAACCCACCAGTCTTCCACCAACGCGTTTGTAGTGGATTCCGTGACTTGACGTTCCCTTGAGGTAACGCAATACGCGTTTGGCGGCCAACCAATGATCTCTGTTGAAGCAGTCATTAAACTGTCCCAGTAGACTTGCTGCATGAGCGATGTCTGGGCGCGTTGCTACGGATAGATACAAGAGGCAGCCGACTAGTTTCCGATAAGGTGGTTTTTCCCCGTCTAATACCGACCATTCTTCTCCTCTGCTCAGTCGGTTTCCAGGATCAAGTGGTGTCCAGATGGGCTTGCACTCTTTCATGCCAAATCTTCGCAGCATCTGGTCAACATAGGTCTTCTGGTTAATCAGAATCCCCTCGTCATCCCTGGTAAATTCTATCCCGAGGCAGCGTTTGATGTTCCCCAGGCTCTTCAGCTCGAAAATCTCTCCCAGCTGTTGGCCGAAGGTTCAATCTGCTCAGAGTCTCGACTCATGACAAGAATGTCGTCCACATAAATGGTTACGATCATCTTCTGTCCCTTCCAAGACCCGAGATAGATGCATGGATAGCTTTTCGATGACTTCAATCCCAAAGTCTGTAGCTCTCTGTCCAAGCGCTTCTACCAAGCTCGGCCTGCCTGCTTCAGTCCGTACAATGCCTTCTTCATGTGACATACATTGTTCCCACTAGCCAGTTTCTTCAAAGTTAATTTCGCCTCGTTGACGGCGAAGTTGTTTTCTTTTCTGTTGTCGACAATGTACTGAAGTACCTCTGTCATGCGATCCGGCACCTCCATGAAGACGTCTTCTTCCAATCTTCCGTTGAGGTATGCCGTGGCTACGTCGTACTGGCGGATGTTCATATTTTCTTGCACCGCGAATGCGATAGCGGCTCGGATGGATCCCAGCCGAGCTACCGGTGCGTATGTCTCGTGATAGTCCTTCCCGTAGACTTGCGAGTAACCCTTGGCTATGACTCTCGCCTTGTGCTTTTCCAGCACGCCTCCCGTACCGTATTTGTGACGCAGAATGAAACGACTCCCGATGACCTCGTGATCTGGTGTTCGATCGGTAAGCGTCCATGTCCCCTTCTCCAATATGGATGTTATCTCGTTGGCCATGGCGCCCAGCCAATCTTCTGCCTCTGGACCAGATAGTGCACGAGCAACTGGGATTTCCGTTACGAGTGCCGACATCTCCATGAAGCTGGCTGAGGCGTACATCTTGCGCGGTCTGCCTCGAGCTCCGGAGCGCAAGATTCTCGGTCTGCCTCCGCCCCTCTTAGAGACCGCGCCAGTGTTTGATATTCCCGTTGTTGGAAATTTCACGGGATCTTTGTCCGTGCTTTCGTCCTCCGTGTCCTTTGATTCGTCCGGCTGTTCAATCTGTACATCTAGTGGAACGTTTTCTTCGTCTTGAAATAGATTGATATCGTTCTCTCGAAGTGAATTGGTAGATCTCAGTGGCTCCATCGGGCGGTCCTCTGCTGTCTTGAAGTGTCTCGCGATCTCGACTTTTCTATCATCCGGCAGCCAAATTCTGTATGCCTTGGCTTCCGAACTGTAACCAAGGAATATACCTTTCTTTGCACGAGGTTTGAGCTTCCCCTTGTCCTGCGCCGTGTCTCTAATGAACACCTCGCGACCAAATCTCTCGAATGTGGATACATCTGGGGTTGTTCCGTGCCAAGCTTCGTACGGTGATCTTCCATTCAATCGACTTGTGGGGTACCTGTTCCGGACGTAGTTCGCCGTATGTACGGCTTCTGCCCAAAATGTCGGCGGCAGCTTTGATTGAACCAATAGACAGCGTGCAGTGTCCATCAGCGTGCGGTTCCGCCGCTCTGCGATTCCGTTTTGCTCCGGGTTGTGTGGGGCTGTCAGTCGTCGAGTCACTCCGTGTTTTGTGAGTAATTCGTCGAACTGGCTGTTTATATACTCACCACCATTGTCGGACTGCAACATCCTTATCTTCCTTCCTTGTTGAGTTTCGACCAGTACCCTGAATTTCTCGAACTCGTCGATCACTTGACTCTTCTTGCTAATAAATCTTACCTCGCACCATCCGGAGAAGTCGTCGATGAATGTGACGTAGTAATTCTTTCCGCCAATTGATGCGACTGGCATCGGTCTACATACATCCGAGTGCACAATATCGGCTAGGACTGTCTTCCGCGTTGATTTCTTCGGAAATGGCGCCCTGTACATCTTTCCTTGAGTGCATACGTCGCATTGGAAATCTTCATCGATGTCCTCGACCTGGATTCCTTGTAGGGATCCCGTCTTAATCGCGTTGCGAAGTGTCGGGACATTGAGATGACCCATGCGAAAGTGCCACTTCTTGAGAGACGCCTTCTTTCGTGAAGTTGTCGCTGAGTTTGCTTCTGGTTGTCGACCTCGAGTTGTATTTTCCGTGTTGTCGAGGAAATACAAACCGTTGATACGCTTTGCGACTGCCAAAACCTTACCATCGACGTTAACAACTTCAGCCTTGGTGTTGTCGAAGATGACCCGATGTCCCTTGTCGGCGACCTTGCCGATCGACACGAGGTTTGCGCGCAGGTCTGGGACGTATAGCGTGTCACTGAAAGTGACGATGCGTTCGTCTTTTTCTGAACCGGTGGTCGCCCGAGCGATCCCCTTTCCCTTGATGGCTGTGGAGGCATTACTTGCCAAATTAAGTTTTCCAATTTGAGAATGGTCTAGCTTTGAAAATGAGTTGATGTCCCTACACATGTGCGAGGTACACCCACTGTCAAAGCACCAATCGTCGTGACTCGCGTTATTGTCTGTTCGGTATGCGCCACTCACGGCAATGTCCGGTATCGTGAGAAAGCCCACTTCGTTCGAACCGTTCGCTGAAATCTCAATCGGTTTGTTCCGACAGTATCGTGCGCGATGACCAATTACTCCGCACTTGAAACACTTCATTGTCTTGTCCTTCTTGCCGAACTCCTTGTTCACCGATTTGCCTTTGTCCGGCCGCTTCCCGTTTCGTTTGTGTTCCTGCCTGCTTGCCACCATCGCGTTGTGCGTCCCCTTCTGTGCTTCCTTGCGAGCATCGGATTCTTCCGCGATTTTTATTCGTAGCAAGTCGAGTGACGGTAGCTCGTCCCTCGCTCGTAGCTGTCGGTCAAACTACGTAGGAGCATGACTGCCAGTAAGTCACGATTGATATCAACTTCCAATTCAGCCAGCCTGTCGACGGTGTCAAAAAACTTTCAAAGATGTTCGCGCGTGTCCTCGCCGTCCTGCATTTTTATGGAAATCAGGTTGTTCAGCAAAGCGGCCTTTCGCGCGGGACCCTTGGACTGGTACATGTTTTCCAGCCTAGTCCATATATCGCGCGCGGTGTTGCAGCCCTTGATCTGGATGATTTCCGCTGAGCTCATTGCAAGGACGATGTCGGATTGTGCCTTCATGTCTGCTTCCCGCCAATCCCTTTCTGCTGCAATAGACGTCGCCTCGCCTGGCATGATTTCCGGTTTCACTCGTTCCCCGCTCGCGTAGAACCATGCGTCATTCTTTATGAGAACCGCTCGCATCTGGATCTTCCATGTCTCGTAGTTCTCCTTGTTCAGGACTTCGAATCGTACGCCGGCCGTGTGCATCTTGCCGCGTGACCTGAATGTTGCTAATGTTAAAAATGTTCTAGTTTCTACGATTCTTACTGCGTTCTGGGCCCATAACCTGTTGAAGGCAGAGTGAATAACGAATACAAATCGAATACTTGGTTATATTAAATGTGGATCAAATACAACTTATCAGAACAGGGGTGAAAAATATATTGATTGTCATTATTTTTATTGAAAGAACAAAAGAGAACACAGTAACCATGATAGCACTTAAGAGCGCCGCCTTCTGGATTCGAGGTTGGATCGGTCAATATCATCAACAGAACTATACATGGAACTACCCGAATTATTCGAAGAAACCATCAAAGCAATTCTGAGGAAAGAAAAAGATCCACTTATTCTGAAGAAAGCCCGTGAAATGTCACGAAACCTCAAGAAAGGCAAGCAGGTTTGCTTATTACAACGAGCTATCTATGGATTAAAACAAGCTGGACGTCAGTGGAATCAAAAGTTTACCAACGTACTGCAAGAAGCTGGATTCTCGCCCACAAATTCCGATCCTTGCATGTATACAGATGAAATCAAGCAAACTTTCATCCTTGTTTACGTTGATGATATTCTGATTGTTACAAAAGACAAAATTAAGGAGAAACACATCATCGATACCCTATCCAGACACTTCAAGATCAAAAATCTGGGTCAAGCTAACTTTTGTCTGGGTATAGAGATCAAAAAGATGAGGGAGAGCACACACATTTCTCAACAAGGTTTCATTCGAGAAATATTGGATAGATTCCATATGACCAACTGCAAGCCGGTGTCAACACCTCTCGCCGTGGGTACAAAACTTCACAATTTCTCTGCAGATGAGGACAACACAAATTTGAAACCCTATCGAGCCCTGGTGGGAGCACTCATGTACCTTGCTGTAGCTACGCGCCCAGTCATCGCGCATGCGGTAAGTGTTCTATCTCAATTCAATGAGAACCATGCCAACATCCATTGGATTGCCGAAAAACGGGTTGTGCGATACCTCAAAGGAACAATCGACCAGGGACTTTCATATGCAGCAGACGATTTCGCACTACGAGGCTACGTGGATGCAGATTGGGCCAACTGTCCCAGTGATCGCAGATCCTATACGGGGTATGCATTCCTATTGGCTGGAGCTTCCATCACATGGGAATCCCGCAAACAGCGCACCGTAGCTTTATCCAGTACCGAGGCCGAGTACTTGGGGTTATCTACTGTGGCAAAAGAATCAGTCTACTTGATCCGCTTTCTGAAGGAATTAGGATTTGACTCGATCGCAAACGTCGAATTATTCAACGATAATAATGGCGCCATCAAGTTAACCGAGAACCCAAGTTTCCACTCGAGAACAAAACATATAGATATGAGACATCATTACATTCGTCAAGTTCTTTACGAAGAGCCTATCAGGTTATCACACATGTCTACTGAATTTATGATTGCAGACGTGTTAACCAAAGGACTACCACGAGCTAAACACGAATATTGTTCCCGGGGACTTCGCGTCACTTCCATGAGAGGTAAAGACAGCTCGAATTAAGGGAGAGTGTTGGAGATTAATTCCATTCTCTTCACCTCTTCACAACGAGACGTAACCATAGCAACAAAACAACTGAATATACAATAATAACTATTTTTCTCAACACAATAAAAGATATTGTTAAACGTGTCATTCTTTTTCCTTTTATTTGTACCACGCTATCATAATAACATAACTAAATTTAATAATTAAAATAAATAAAATTAACACAATCTTAAATATCTATTAAATTTCACTACATAAAAATTACCTCCCCAAATAATTTTCATATAAACAAATTCAATATAAAATAAAATTTCTATTAATTTACAAATAACTAAATTTAATAATTAAAATAAATAAAATTAACACAATCTTAAATTTTTATTAAATTTCACAACATAAAAATTACCTCCCCAAATAATTTTCACATAAACAAACTCAATATAAAATAAAATTTCTATTAATATACAAATAACTAAATTTAATAATTAAAATAAATAAAATTAAGACAATCTTAAATTTCTATTAAATTTCACCACATAAAAATTACCCCCAAATAATTTTCACATAAACAAACTCAATATAAAATAACATTTCTATTAATTTACAAATAACTAAATTTAATAATTAAAATAAATAAAATTAACACAATCTTAAATTTCTATTAAATTTCACCACATAAAAATTACCCCCAAATAATTTTCACATAAACAAATTCAATATAAAATTTCTATTAATTTACAAATAACTAAATTTAATATAAAATAAATAAAATTAACACAATCTTAAATTTCTATTAAATTTCACTACATAAAAATTACTTCCAAATAATTTTCACATAAACAAATTCAATATAAAATAAAATTTCTATTAATTTAAAAACAACTAAATTTAATATAAAATAAATAAAATTAACACAATCTTAAATTTCTATTAAATTTCACTACATAAAAATTACCTCCCCAAATAATTTTTACATAAACAAATTCAATATAAAATAAAATTTCTATTAATTTACAAATAACTAAATTTAATATAAAATAAATAAAATTAACACAATCTTAAATTTCTATTAAGTTTCACTACATAAAAATTGTTGAAACATGATTTACGCTTCTCTCTATAAATGAACATCGTAGTATGCTATGTAACAAAAACGTAAAAATACTCGCACTTGTCTTTTGTCTTTTTAGCAATGTCAATAAGTTCCTCGTGTAACATAATAAAATCTATATATACAATATACTGTATTTTGATTGACTATTAATTGTCCACGCGTACATCTCAATAGGTTATGGGCCCAGTGTGGTAAAACGAAATAAATTCACAAAAACTAAAAATTGATCAATCACGATACATACTGCGACCCGGTATTTATAATCCAGGTGTGTAGAAATTGTCAGCATGGCATTCTCGAACGCGATGAGTTCCGTTCGTCTCGAGACGCTCACAAAAGAAAACTACGACACATGGAAGATACAAGTCGAAGCACTTCTGATCAAGAACGATGCATGGGGTTATGTATGCAGTGAAAAACCAAAACCAGAAGCCAACGCCGACGACGAATCAACTGCGGAAAATCTCGCAGAATGGATCAAACAAGACCGCAAAGCCAGGTCAGATTTGATATTAGCAATTTCTCCATCCGAACTCAAACAAGTTCGAGACTGTCAAACGTCCAAAGCGATCTGGGATAAACTCGAAACAATATACGTTTCTAAGGGTCCCGCCCGCAAAGCTATTCTATTAAAACAGCTCCTGCAACACAAAATGCGCGACATCGATGATGCACGCGATCACTTGTCATCGTTTTTCGACACAGTTGACCAATTACAATCCATGGAGGTGGATATTACCGGGGATTTGCTGACTATTATGCTGCTTTATAGCCTACCCGAATCGTTCGAAAACTTCAGATGCGCCATAGAATCTCGCGACGCTCTTCCGTCCGCGGAATCTCTCAAAATCAAAATCGTCGAAGAAAGTGAGGCGAGGAAGCGGAAATCTGTTCCCACTTCATCCGATGCCTTCCTCTCTAGTAACCAAGGTCCATACTCAGCATCATCGCAATTCAGAAGACAGAACGAGAAAAATCCCAGACAAGGAGAAAACCGTTCGAAACTAATCTGTCATTTCTGTAAATTCAAAGGGCATGTTATTTCTGAGTGCAGAAAGAAGATGAAAGTCGATTCGCAAAAGAGGAAAGAAGAGCAAAAAGGAAACTTGACCGACGAAACTTACTTTGCCGACGCCTGCAACATTGAAGACGATCCATCGCCTCATCAAAATACATCCAGATGGTGTATAGACAGTGGAGCTACATCTCACCTTTGCAATGACTATTCCTCAACCAGGAATTGGCATCGACGTCTTGGCCACGTAAACTATAACGATGTCAAACTCCTGATGAAAAATTCACACATAAAAGAACCCGACGACTCTACAAAAATTATTCCTGCGTGTGAAATTTGCATCACCGGCAAATTAACGAGGAAACCATTTCCCGCACGCATCGAAAAATCGTTGACTCCACTACAAATAGTTCACTCTGATCTATGTGGACCTATGAGAGTAGAGTCACAAGGAGGAGCAAGGTACTTCCTCACACTTACCGATGAGCACACCAGTTGGTGCAACGTTTACTTCCTCAAAAGCAAAGACCAAGTCATCGAGAAATTTTTAGAATACAAAACTTACGCAGAAAACCAAACCGGACACAAAATCAAAGCATTACAAACAGACAACGGGAAGGAATTTTGTAATGCTCAAATGGACGACATCCTCAAGAAAAACGGAATTCAGAGACGACTCACAACCCCATACACCCCACAACAGAATGGAGTGTCTGAGAGAAAGAACCGGACATTAGTAGAGATGGCGCGATGCATGCTAATCGAATCCGGGATGAAATCATCATTCTGGGCAGAAGCAATCGCTACCGCCAACTTCATCCGAAACCGATGTCCAACCAGAAGGCTCAACGGAGGAATCCCTTTTGAACAGTGGACCAGTAGACGTCCGCACTTCAACTTCTTCAAGGTATTCGGTTGCAAGGCATTTGTCCTTGATAAACAACCAGGAAAAGGCAAATTTGAACCTAAGGCTCTCAAGGGTCTGTTTGTCGGCTACTCGGAAACCTCCAAGGCCTATCGCATCTGGATTCCGAACGAAAGAAAAATCAGAATTTCTCGAGAAGTAAAATTCATCGAAGAATTTGATTCCAGAAGCGAATATACGGACATCATTTCCGAAAACACTTTGAGCGGACAATCAAAACTCCTTAGTCCGTCTTACCAAATTCTCCCCATTCACAACTCGATCATTCCCAACGAGAGAGACTCGGTTGAAACATTAAACCCAAGAGCGAAAGATTCTTCTTCCGTTGAATGGACGAATCAATCCAATTCACATCAAGGACCAGATCTAGAGGATGAAGTCCCAAACATCGAAGTCAAGAAGCGTGCTCCCGGACGACCCCTCTTAATCAGGACTGGAAAACGGGGCAGACCAGCAAAGGTTTATCATTATCAAGATAAACTCATCGATGAGAGCAACGCAGAGCACAATATAAATCCAGAAGACGACGAGGAATCTTCGAATTTTAAAGGATTCGATCAACGATTTATGTCCCACGAAAGCAACTATTCGGACGCAGAACACGCCATGATGTGTACGGAAATTCCCCTGTCTGACGCCTTATCCGGACCGGATTGCAACGAATGGGAAGAAGCAATCTACCGTGAGATGAAAAGTCTTCTGAAAAATCTCACCTGGGACCTCGTCGACCGACCTATTAATAAAAAAGTAATCGGATCTAGAACCATTCTACGAAATAAATATGACAGTCAGGGAAATATAGGACGCCGCAAAGCCCGCGTTGTGGCGAGAGGATTTGCACAAATTCCTGGGATCGACTTCCACGATTCCTTTTCCCCAGTAGCCCGTCTCAGTTCGTTTAGGATCTTGATGGCTCTTGCTGTCAAATATAGCCTTCACATCAAACAACTGGACGTCACTACAGCATATCTCTATGCCGACATTGACGTAGAAACGCACATGGAACCACCTGTATTAATCGAAAAGATGCTCGAGAAGATGGTCGTGAGAGAAAAAGATCCTCATCTCCACAATAGAGTTCGAGACATGTTATCACAGATACGCAAGGGAAATCAAGTATGTAAATCAAACCGCGCAATTTACGGTTTAAAGCAAGCAGGACGACAGTGGCACTCCAAATTGACAGACATGCTGATCAGAGCTGGTTTTTCACCCACACACTCGGATCCATGCATTTTCATAGACGAGTCCAAACAAACATACATACTGATTTATGTTGATGACCTGTTGATCGTTACCAAAGACAAACAGAAGGAAAAATCTATCATCAACGCCTTAAGAAACCAATTCGAAATCAAATTACTAGGAGACGCCGAATATTGTCTTGGTCTGGAAATCAACAGATCAAGGGAGAGTATTCACATTTCACAATCTAGTTACGTCAAAGAGTTACTGAAACGCTTTAACTTGGATGATTGCAACCCTGTCTCAACCCCTCTCGCTCCAGGCACAGATCTCAACAATCCCTCGGGGGATCAAGACGACGTGAAGTCCGACCAACCGTACAAAGAACTCATCGGTTCACTGATGTATTTAGCGGTCGGTACACGACCCGACATCGCCCATGCTGTACGTGTCTTAAGCCAGTATAATGATCGTCACTGTGGCCGACACTGGGCAGCAGCAAAGCGAGTTCTGCGCTACCTAAAAGGGACAATCAATTACGGACTTTCCTACCGACAAGATAACCAAACCCTGCTAGGCTTCGTCGACGCCGACTGGGGAAACTGCTCCACCGATCGCAGGTCATATACTGGATTTACATTCATCCTGAGCGGCGCAGCCATCACCTGGGAGTCACGCAAGCAGCACACAGTCGCACTTTCGAGCACCGAAGCTGAGTATCTAGGACTGACTACGGCGGCTAAAGAGTCTGTCTACCTGATACGCTTCTTAAAGGAACTTGGTGTGGACCTGGGTGACAAAGTACACCTATACAACGACAATCGTAGTGCTATTAAACTGTCCGAAAATCCAATTTATCACGCAAGAACAAAGCACATCGATGTCAGAGATCAGAAAACACTACATTAGACAAGTTCTTAGAGAAAAATCTATATCGCTTATGCATTTATCCACAGACTTCATGCTCGCGGATATTCTAACGAAGGGTTTGCCTCGATCCAAACATAACATTTGCATTCGAGGAATGGGCATCTCACAAAAACTGATTGATGACAACGCTCCAATCAAGGGAGAATGTTGAAACATGATTTACACTTCTCTCTTTAAATGAACATCGTAGTATGCTATGTAACAAAAACGTAAAAATACTCGCACTTGTCTTTTGTCTTTTTAGCAATGTCAATAAGTTCCTCGTGTAACATAATAAAATCTATATATACAATATACTGTATTTTGATTGACTATTAATTGTCCACGCGTACATCTTAATAAAAATTACCCCCCAAATAATTTTCACATAAACAAATTCAATATAAAATAAAATTTCTATTAATTTACAAATAACTAAATTTAATATAAAATAAATAAAATTAACAAAATCCTAAATTTCTATTAAATTCCACTACATAAAAATTACCCACAAATAATTTTCACATAAACAAATTCAATATAAAATAAAATTTCTATTAATTTACTTATAACTGAATTTAATATAAAATAAATAAAATTAACACAATCTTAAATTTCTATTAAATTTCACTACATAAAAATTACCCCCCAAATAATTTTCACATAAACAAATTTAATATAAAATAAAATTTCTATTAATTTACAAATAACTAAATTTAATATAAAATAAATAAAATTAACACAATTTTAAATTTCTATTAAATTTCACTACATAAAAATTACCCCCAAATAATTTTCACATAAACAAATTCAATATAAAATAAAATTTCTATTAATTTACAAATAACTGAATTTAATATAAAATAAATAAAATTAACACAATCTTAAATTTCTATTAAATTTCACTACATAAAAATTACCCTCCAAATAATTTTCACATAAACAAATTTAATATAAAATAAAATTTCTATTAATTAACAAATAACTAAATTTTATATAAAATAAATAAAATTATCACAATTTTAAATTTCACTACATAAAAACTACCCCCCAAATAATTTTCACATAAACAAATTTAACATAAAATGAAATTTCTATCAATTTACAAATAACTAAATTTAATATAAAATAAATAAAATTAACACAATTTAAAATTTCTATTAAATTTCACTACATAAAAATTACCCCCCAAATAATTTTCACATAAACAAATTCAATATAAAATAAAATTTCTATTAATTTACAAATAACTAAATTTAATATAAAATAAATAAAATTAACAAAATTTTAAATTTCTATTAAATTTCACTACATAAAAATTACCCCCAAATAATTTTCACATAAACAAATTCAATATAAAATAAAATTTCTATTAATTTACAAATAACTGAATTTAATGTAAAATAAATAAAATTAACACAATCTTAAATTTCTATTAAATTTCACTACATAAAAATGACCCCCCAAATAATTTTCATATAAACAAATTTAATATAAAATAAAATTTCTATCAATTTACAAATAACTAAATTTAATATAAAATAAATAAAATTAACACAATTTAAAATTTCTATTAAATTTCACTACATAAAAATTACCCCCCAAATAATTTTCACATAAACAAATTCAATATAAAATAAAATTTCTATTAATTTACAAATAACTAAATTTAATATAAAATAAATAAAATTAACACAATTTTAAATTTCTATTAAATTTCACTACATAAAAATTACCCCCCAAATAATTTTCATATAAACAAATTTAATATAAAATAAAATTTCTATTAATTTACAAATAACTCAATTTAATATAAAATAAATAAAATTAACACAATTTTAAATTTCGATTAAATTTCACTAAATTAAAATTACCCCCCCCCCCACCCAAATAATTTTCACTTAAACAAATTCAATATAAAATAAAATTTCTATTAATTTACAAATAACTAAATTTAATATAAAATAAATAAAATTAACACAATCTTAAATTTCTATTAAATTTCACTACATAAAAATTACCCCCCAAATAATTTTCACATAAACAAAATTAATATAAAAAATAAAATTTCTATTAATTTACAAATAACTAAATTTAATATAAAATAAATAAAATTAACAAAATTTTAAATTTCTATTAAATTTCACTACATAAAAATTACCCCCCAAATAATTTTCACATAAAAAAATTCAATATAAAATAAAATTTCTATTAATTTACAAATAACTAAATTTAATATAAAATAAATAAAATTAACACAATTTTAAATTTCTATTAAATTTCACTACATAAAATTACCCCCCAAATAATTTTCACATAAACAAATTCAATATAAAATAAAATTTCTATTAATTTACAAATAACTTAATTTAATATAAAATAAATAAAATTAACACAATTTTAAATTTCTATTAAATTTCACTACATAAAAATAACCCCCCAAATAATTTTCACATAAAAAAATTCAATATAAAATAAAATTTCTATTAATTTACGAATAACTGATTTTAATATAAAATAAATAAAATTAACACAATCTTAAATTTCTATTAAATTTCACTACATAAAAATTACCCCCCAAATAATTTTCACATAAACAAATTCAATATAACATAAAATTTCTATCAATTTACAAATAACTAAATTTAATATAAAATAAATAAAATTAACACAATCTTAAATTTCTATTCTATCACAATTTTAAATTTCACTACATAAAAACTACCCCCCAAATAATTTTCACATAAACAAATTTAATATAAAATAAAATTTCTATCAATTTACAAATAACTAAATTTAATATAAAATAAATAAAATTAACACAATTTAAAATTTCTATTAAATTTCACTACATAAAAATTACCCCCCAAATAATTTTCACATAAACAAATTCAATATAAAATAAAATTTCTATTAATTTACAAATAACTAAATTTAATATAAAATAAATAAAATTAACACAATCTTAAATTTCTATTAAATTTCACTACATAAAAATTACCCCCCAAATAATTTTCATATAAACAAATTTAATATAAAATAAAATTTCTATTAATTTACAAATAACTCAATTTAATATAAAATAAATAAAATTAACACAATTTTAAATTTCGATTAAATTTCACTACATAAAAATTACCCCCCAAATAATTTTCACATAAACAAATTTAATATAAAATAAAATTTCTATTAATTTACAAATAACTAAATTTAATAATTAAAATAAATAAAATTAACACAATCTTAAATTTCTATTAAATTTCACTACATAAAATTACCCCCCAAATAATTTTCACATAAACAAATTCAATACAAAATAAAATTTCTATTAATTTACAAATAACTAAATTTAATATAAAATAAATAAAATTAACACAATTTTAAATTTCTATTAAATTTCACTACATAAAAATTACCCCCCCCCAAATATTTTCACATCAACAAATTCAATATAAAATAAAATTTCTATTAATTTACGAATAACTGAATTTAATATAAAATAAATAATATTAACACAATCTTAAATTTCTATTAAATTTCACTACATAAAAATTACCCCCCAAATAATTTTCACATTGTCAGAAATATGTAGGTTTCGTAAAATAACTGAGACACTTTATTATGAACTGATTAAACGTATTTATTATTATTAGCACTTAAAAGAAAAAAGGATAGTACAATTATATGCGTGGGAAAAGAAGACACACGGACAACAACCTTATTAAGAAAAGAAAAATATCAATAACTATATAGGTAGTCAACGCCCTCTTGCTTGACACCTCGATACACTGATTTGTCGATATTGTAGACATTTCATGAGCGCATTTCGATTTCATTCCAACACCCCCTCTATCGATATGTGCTTCATGAGCTCGACCAGTGAATAAATTTCGTTATTACAATAATCCTAACATTTTAATACAATTCTCATGTTTATGTTTAGTTAATGATTTTGTCATAATGTCGGCAGGCATATAGTCAGTTCGCAGGTACTCAATCTGTATAACTTTGCTTTCCACCAACTCCCGTGTGAAATGATAACGAATGTCTATATGTTTGCTTCGTTTATGAAATACAGCATTTTTACTTAACTCTATCGCACTTTGATTATCACAATATAATTTAATCGGAGTTTGTACACATGTGTTAAAACCCATATGATTTAACAGTCGTTGGATATAAATAATTTCTCGTGAAACCTCGGATAGAGCTGCATATTCGGCTTCCATAGTAGATAATGCAACGGATACTTGCTTTTTAGACTTCCAACTTATCGGACAGCCTGATAACGTTAAAACGTTTCCTGAACATGACTTGCGATCGTCTACGTCGCCGGCCCAATCGGAGTCCGTATACGCCTTAATACATTCTTTGTCTTTTACGTAATTGATGCCATGATGTGACGTTGCTTTTAAATATCTTAATACTCGCTTAGCAATCCACCAATGGTCTTGTCCTGGATCAGAGCAAAATCGACTCAATGTACTCGCCGCGAACGCTATGTCGGGACGGGTCGCATTTGCTAAATAGATCAAGCCACCTATTAGTTCCCTATAAGGTCGGTTATTCATTGACTGTCTTTCTTCGTCCGTTGTCGGGCACATATCTTTAGTAATTTTCAAATTCGGTTCTATTGGTGTTGACGTGGTTTTTGCATCTTCCATGTTGAATCTCGTAAGCAGTTCATCGATGTACTTCTTCTGAGAAAGTCTGATACCGCCGGTAGCGCCATCGCGTTGAATATTGATTCCCAGAATGTTGCTTATCTGTCCAAGATCCACCATCTTAAACGTTGATTTCATTTTTGATTTGATGCTTTCCAGTGACTTGATGTTCTTGGATGCCAGGATGAAGTCATCCACATAAATTATCATGATCACTCTGTCCTTATTTTCGCCAAACACATAAACGCAAGGATCTGACGGAATTCGCTTGCCTTCGTTGTCTGTAATGTACTTGTCAAGTTTCCTGTACCACTCACGACCTGACTGTTTTAGACCATACAGTGGTTTCAACAACTTACAGACTTTTTCTTCGTGTCCAGGCTCAACAAACATTTCGGGTTGTTCCATGTACACTTCGTCGCTTAGTTCTCCTTGCACGTAGGCTGATACTACGTCCATTTGGTGTACATGCATTTCTTCTTTTACAGCAGCAGCAAATAATGTGCGAATTGTCTCGTACCTTGCGACAGGTGCAAATACTTCTTCGTAGTCGAGGCCTGCTACTTGAGTGTGTCCGCGGGCAACTAGTCTTGCCTTGTATTTGTTGATGCTACCGTCTTCGTTGATTTTTGTCTTGAACACCCATTTATTTGTTAACACTTTTGTTTCAGTAGGTCTGTGCACGAGAATCCACGTATTGTTTTCTTGAAGTGTGTCGTATTCCTTTTGCATGGCGGTCAGTCATGCTTCTTTGTTGTCAAGCTCTGAGATTTGCGATGCAGATGTGGGATCTGGGTTTCCCATTTTCTTATTGTAGATTTTTCGCGGTCTGCCCACATTGCCTGTTCTCAAGAGTTTTGGACGGCCCGGCATTCGACGTTGATTACTCGATGCTTTCTCGTCAGCTTCCGAATCTGTTTCAGTTGATGCATCCTCTCTACTGTAGCTGTCATCATGCTCAATTGCTTCTTTGGGTGGTTCTGGGGTCGTTTTACTCGATTCGTAGGTCACAGGGTCTGTTGATTCGAAAATTTCAATTTCAGGCGTCTGCCTTTCGACGTCCTCGATAAACTTAGCATCCCGTGCCTTAATTACAGTTTTCGTTCCTTGTTTCCAAAGTCGGTAAGCCTTCGACTCTTCAGAGTAACCCACAAGTATATATGCGTCACCTTTTGGTTGGAACTTGCCTCTTCTTTGACTCTTATTCAGTACAATAGCCTTGCTGCCCATGATCCTAAAAAATCCAACATACGGTTTTCTTTGTGTCCATACCTCAAAAGGAGTCGTTCCGTTAAGACATTTTGACGCGCATCTATTCCGGAGATACGTCGCCGTGTTGATTGCTTCAGCCCACAGGGACTTTGGAAGGTCAGCTTGCAGCATGATGCATCTGGCCATCTCGACCAAAGTGCGATTAGCTCGCTCCGCGACGCCATTCTGCTGAGGCGTATATTCGACTGTCAAATGGTGCGAAATACCCTCTTCTTCAAGAAACCTCTTGAAGTCGTTTGATAGATACTCCTTGCCGTTGTCAGTACGAAGTTTCTTGATTTGATAACCGGTTTGCTTCTCTACTCTTCGTTTGTAGCTTTTGAAGACATTCAGCACATCCGATCGTTTTCGAAGCGTAATCGTCTCTGTATACCTGGAACAATCATCGATAAAAGTAACAAAATATTTTGCGCCCCCTAACGATTCGGTTGTCATTGGACCACAAATGTCTGAATGAACTAGTCCAAGAACTTGTTTTTCGCGGTTCGTTGATTGTTTAAACGGTTGCACATGAATTTTACATTTCGCGCAAACTTCGCAGTTTATTTCGCCTACACTTGACGTTAAGTTTAAACCACAAACCATTTCTTGATCTTTCATGTTCTTTAGGTCTTGAATATTAAGATGCCCGTATCGCTGATGCCATCTAAGCAGATTTTCGTTATTTCCTTGATTTACGATTGCGGCTTGTTCCGGTTTTTCATTAACAATGTACATATGGTCACGTTTCGTCGCTGTAAGAGCTATCGAACCATCCTCTCTGTTAATTGTCGCATGGTCTCTTTTAAATGTTACCGTATAACCGTTAGCAGTGACACTTGATACAGATAACAGGTTGTTACGTAGACCTGGTACACATAATGTATTTTTCAATTTAACAGAGTTCGTTTCACGTTGATTTAATTTCGCGTTTAAATTTACATCACCGTCGCCAATCGATTTTTCGAAATGATCTGATGCCGTATATACTTTCATTTTCGTGTTTTCATTCAAAATAGCGAATTGTCTTTCGTCGTTGCACATATGTCGCGTCGCACCGCTGTCAAGATACCAAACTTTATCCCGATTAACAATGTCTGCGTTACAAGCAATCGCTGTCATTGCATCGCTCCTGTTATGCGATCTGTCATTTTTCGGTTTGGATTTACAATTACGACTCAAGTGTCCGACTTTATTGCAATTGAAACACTTTCCTTTGAACTTATTTGTTCTTAAACTTTCATTTTTCGACCAAACAGCTCGTTTCGGCTGTTCGTCACGCCCGCGAGTTAACAATGCTTCATTTGCATTTTCTCCCGATTTCACTACGCGATCGTTTTGCCTCGCTTCCTCCTCGATGACTTTAATTTTTAAATTTTCGAAGCTTGGTATGTTATCTCGTGACTCTATTGCTACACTGAAATTTTCGTACTCGGTCGGCAATGACCCTAGTAACATTATCGTTAACAATTCATCTGGTATCTGGATACCTGCTTCTTCGAGTTGTTCCGCCGTGTGCGTGAAATCCGTTACATACTGCGAAATGCTGATTTCCGCCGGCTTTTCCATTCGTAGGAGTTGCTTGTAGAGCGCAGCCTTCCTCACAGGGCCTCGTGATTCAAATATTACCTTAAGTCCATCACATGCTTCATTGGAAGTTGTCGCTTTCTTCACATGGTTGAGTTGGCTGTGCGTGATACTCAGGTTGATCAGCGCCAAGGCCTTCGAGTCTTTGGTTATCCAGTTTTGAACGTTTTCTTCTGCCTTAACCTCTGTGCCGTCAACGTATGGCCAAAGGTCGTTAAATACTAGCACGCTTTTCATTTGTACTTTCCACAATTCATAGTTGTTTTCAGTTAATTTTTCAATGTTTGAAAAACCCGTTGCGGTAGCCATTTTTGCTCTAACCAAAAACAAAGTGTTTTTTAACGTAACGCGAAGCTCACTAGCCTGGGCCCATAACCTGTCAGAAATATGTAGGTTTCGTAAAATAACTGAGACACTTTATTATGAACTGATTAAACGTATTTATTATTATTAGCACTTAAAAGAAAAAAGGATAGTACAATTATATGCGTGGGAAAAAAAAGACACACGGACAACAACTTTATTAAGAAAAGAAAAATATCAATAACTATATAGGTAGTCAACGCCCTCTTGCTTGACACCTCGATACACTGATTTGTCGATATTGTAGACATTTCATGAGCGCATTTCGATTTCATTCCAACAATTAAATTTAGTTATTTGTAAATTAATAGAAATTTTATTTTATATTAAATTTGTTTATGTGAAAATTATTTGGGGGGTAATTTTTATGTAGTGAAATTTAATCGAAATTTAAAATTGTGTTAATCTTATTTATTTTATATTAAATTGAGTTATTTGTAAATTAATAGAAATTTTATTTTATATTAAATTTGTTTATATGAAAATTATTTGGGGGGTAATTTTTATGTAGTGAAATTTAATAGAAATTTAAGATTGTGTTAATTTTATTACTTTTATATTAAATTTAGTTATTTGTAAATTAATAAATGAATCTTATAATACAAATAATAAATTTAAATACATATTAATATAAAATAAATCTAATAAAATATAATTAAAATTTAATAGAAATTTAAAATTGTGTTAATTTTATTTTATATATTATTTAAAATGAACTTTAAATACAAATTATAAATTAAAATACGTATTTATATAAAATAAATATAATAAAATATAATTGAAATTTAATAGAAATATAAAATTGTGTTAGTTTTATTTATATAAAAATTATATTAATTAATTAAAATGATATTTAATAGAAATTATAAATTTAGATCCGTATTAATATAAAATACAATTATTTAAAAATAATTAAAGTTTAATAGAAATTTAAGATTGTGTTAATTTTATTTATTTAAATATTATTTATTAAATTTATTTAATAAACTTTATATAAAAATAACAAAT
Source organism: Nebria salina (assembly GCA_944039245.1). Lineage (NCBI taxonomy): Eukaryota > Metazoa > Arthropoda > Insecta > Coleoptera > Carabidae > Nebria > Nebria salina. The sequence continues at coordinate 12,593,567 of OX063288.1, forward strand.
TTAAATATAATTATAAAATAAATTAAATTAATATAAACTTAAAATTATATTAAATTTATTATATAATAATTATTTTAATATTTTAATAATTTTTATTAATTAATACTTAATTAATAGAAATATTTTAGCTATAAAGCTTTAAGAAATCTCATCTGTTTTTAAATTTGCAATTTAATATTTTAATTAAATTATAAAGCCTTAATGGTAAAAGAAAATAATTTCCTAAATAAATTTACAGTTTATTGCCTTCAACCTCAGCCATTTTACCGCGACAATGATTATTTTCAACAAACCATAAAGATATTGGAACTTTATATTTTATTTTTGGAGCCTGAGCAGGAATAGTGGGAACTTCATTAAGAATATTAATTCGAGCAGAATTAGGAAACCCGGGATCTCTAATTGGTGATGATCAAATTTATAATGTTATTGTTACAGCTCACGCATTTGTAATGATTTTTTTTATAGTAATACCAATTATAATTGGAGGATTTGGAAATTGACTTGTACCTTTAATATTAGGGGCTCCTGATATAGCTTTCCCCCGAATAAATAATATAAGTTTTTGATTATTACCCCCCCTCTTTGACTCTTCTCTTAATAAGATCTATAGTTGAAAGAGGTGCTGGAACTGGGTGAACAGTATACCCCCCATTATCATCTGGAATTGCCCATAGAGGAGCATCTGTAGATTTAGCTATTTTTAGATTACATTTAGCAGGAATTTCTTCAATTTTAGGAGCAGTTAACTTCATTACTACAATTATTTATATGCGATCGGTAGGTATAACTTTCGATCGAATACCTCTTTTTGTATGATCAGTAGGAATTACAGCATTATTATTAATATTATCTTTACCAGTTCTAGCTGGGGCTATTACAATACTGTCACGACCGTGCCACGCTAGGGCCACACCTAGACCATACACAGATACGATTCCCAAACTAGTTGAACCTCCGGTCTAGATACAGATAGGATCTGATCAACAAATAACTATTATCCAAAAACTATCGAACGATAACGGGTCACCCTCCGAGACGAGCATCCGGTGGTCCTAATGAATAATAACAATTACCTAAAAACTATCTAACGACAGATCACCCTCTGAGACGAGTATCCGGTAGGCCTAACAAACAATAACGTTCACACCACAAAACCACACCCGGGATATCCAAATGATATATAAGAGACCGGGAGGAGACAAGCTGGACAGTCTTTCTCATAGTCTTCCCAGACTACGTTGTAAACTTATTTTAAACTCAAAACGATAGATTCAGTGTAAGTCATGTGCCCATTAAACGCAATGCTGTAAGTAACTTTGTTCAATAAAACACTAAACTAAAACGTATAAATGTATAACTGTGTTATGAATTGGTAAACACCTTTCACATCCTTTCGTGCTTGACTCCTGATATGATACAAACCCTGCAGGAGTTACAGTCTTGGCTGATACCTCAAATCATTTAATAAAATAAAGTCACAGCCATCCCCCAGCCGTGACAATTGGTGGAGTGCCGGGTATTCTCAAAAAACCGTAAAATTTTTTCTCTTAAAAATATAATAGCAATTAAAGTTAAACTCAATTTGAACGAGTAGGGAACTAGAAGTAGCGAGAATACCTTGTGGGAAAAAGAATAAAAGCAAGAACAATACGGACCACTGCTTGGTTCACAGGCCGGTGTAATCCTATTGGAACGCGAAGTAAAATCAGTAAATTTGATAAAACAAAATAATTGTTTTATAATTTAAATTAAAAAAAAAAAAAAATTTTAATTAATTTTGACCAAGACCAAGCACGAGAGAAAGAGGGTTTATGCATGTATGGTGAAGGACTGTCACTAAAATACACAGGCAACTAACGCATTTTTTTTTAAACAATAATGAATCATATAAGTTATGAGCAAAAACGAATATAATCTACGACCGCGAGAAAACAATTTAAACACAGCGCGATTAGTATTAACCGGAAAAACAAATAATATGTTGAGAACCCCTTCAGCGGGAACAAGTAGTAGAAACGTAACGTCAGCTAGCAACGAAACACAAATAATTAATCAATTCACACCCCCAGATACAAGCCCGTTAGGCGCGTTAGAATCGAGTAATTCAGAAGCTGAATTAAGTATAGAAAGCGCGAACACTAGAGACCCTACACTATTACATTCGGGATTTGAAAACTTAGACATATCAAACGTAGAAAACATAAATAACATTAGCACAAATATGGCGCAAGAACATAACAATATGTTGATTGACGAAGCGGAAGATGTAAGTTCAAAACCAAAAGAACTGAGATGCATAATTCCGGATAGCTTTGACCCAAAAGCAAAGCAAGACGTAACAAGATTTATAAAACAATTTACCACAGCGGCAGAAACGAACCGTTGGAACGACGCGCTCAAGAAACAATATTTTAAATTATACCTGATCGGCGCGGCAGAAACATGGTATAACATTAACGTTAACGGACGCGATTACTCGTGGAGACAAATTCTAGACGAACTCAGAAACGCATTTCTACCGCGCGGGCACATGGCAAATTTGCAAGAAAAATTTAGAAACTTGAAACATGGCCAGGACGAGGACCCTCGCGATTATTATTTCACAATGATGGATATTTGTAATCAATTCGAAACCCCGCTTTCGGACGCGGAGATAACGAATCAAATAATAATAAATTTAGACCCAGATCTACAAACGCAATTAGCGCCATTCGGAGTACAAAGCTTAAAAGAACTCAAAGAATGCATAGATAAACTATGCAAAATACAAGAACGCAAACGGGCGTTAAGAGAAGCGAGAGAAACAGAACGTAGCGCAGTATCAATGCAAGAACAAGCATTACGGTTCGAAAAATTGGCTGATTGATTAGAAAATCAAGAACACGTTCGCGAAAATAGACAAAGACCAAATAATTCAAATTTGGTAAATAACGCGAGATATACCAATACACGCTACAATCAACCTTATGTTGGGCGTGGTTACGGAAATAACGGCTACGGAAATAATGGCTACGGCCAGAATAGATATCAGGCGGGCCAAAGTAATTATGCGAACCCAGGTAGTTATCAGACGCAAAGAAACTATCCAACATACCCATCAGGTAGAAATGAATCGGGACCGATGAGGGGTGGTTTTTCAAACCAACCACAGAGCAGGGCGCCCATTAATAATTTTGCGGGGCGTGGAAGAGAGACGACAGGTAACAGACCGCCGCAAGATACGCGGGGCTTTCAACAACGTCTAACACGTACCCACGACGGAAGACCAATATGCTTTAAATGCAGCAAACCAGGTCACGTAGGGCGTATGTGCCCAGGGCCGCAGAGGCCACAACAGACCGATGTTCGTCAAAACATGGCGACAAATTCGGGAAACGCCAATGCACGACGCTAGTGGCCGATAGTGTTGTGTATAGCCAAAACCAGGGCCCAAAGACAACTTGCAAAATATTAACGGTACAAGGTCTTGTAAATTCAAAACCCATAGAGATAATAATTGACACAGGAGCTACGTGCAATATAGTCAAAGTCTGCCACACTGAAGACTACGAAGAAAATAGAATTCATGTTCTCAAATCCGCGGGAGGGCATGTAATCGAAGTTTTGGGTAGCACGGTAGTTAAAGTCATAATTGGGGGATGGACTATAAACCTAGCCTGTTTAGTAGTGAAAGACCTTCCCCGTGATATTTTAATAGGGACTCAATTCCTTTGGGAAAATAGAGCTTGTATAGATTTTGAAAACCAAAAGATAATTTTTAATGCAAAATTAGAAGATAAAGAATACGAAATAAATTTCGCACGTGCCGTGGTAGAATTTAAAGATAAAGATGAGGCAGAGGAAGTTGAGGTTTTAGAAAGATTAGACGACATGCCACAAAACGGATGCATGACAGAAGCGCGGTTTTATAATAAAATCATTGTCACCAAGTCAGAAATTTTATATTCTGGTGAGGAAACGGAAATCAAAGTCAAAGAAATCGGACGTTACGCGTTTAGTCATATGTTCATACCACGAACGGAATTTTTGGTTAAAAATGGATTACAAATAAGGAATATAAGCTCTATAGAACCAAATATGGGTATATGGAACTTGGCTATACAAAACATTCGCCGAGTGCCGTTTAGATTATTCGCAAATACGGCATTAGGATACAACGAAGTAATAGAAGAACTGGAAACAAGCGAATATAAAAACAACGAAATATATGTAATAACTGACGAGTCACAAGAAGTACTACGCGAACATAATATAAATAAACAATTAAACGAAAACGAGAAAAATGAATTATTAGATTTGATAGACGAATACACGGATTTATATGCGTGGAATTCAAAACAGATCGGTTTAACAGACACAGCAGAACACGAAATAAATACAGGCGACGCACAGCCTATTCATCAACGACCGTATAGGGTATCTCACAAAGAAAGGGAAGTCATCCAAAATCAAGTCAAAGAAATGCTGGCAGATAATATAATTAGACCAGCCTACGGTGCATGGTCATCGCCAGTGGTATTAGTTAAAAAGAAAGATGACATATGGAGATTTTGTGTCGACTATAGAAAACTAAATGCCGTCACAAAAAACGACGTCTACCCACTACCTGTTATTGAAGACATTTTGAGTTATATTGGAAACTCAAAATATTTTTCCAGTCTGGATTTGTTCAGTGGATACTGGCAAATACCGGTAAAAGAAGAGGATAAAACAAAAACGACATTTATAACGCCAGATGGACAGTACGAATTTAACGTACTTAGCTTTGGGCTGTGTTCAGCACCAGCCACGTTTCAAAGAATGGCAGATAGCGTATTTAAAGACATGAAATGGAAAGAAGTATTAATTTATTTAGACGACGTAATTATTTTTAGCGAAACATTCGCAGAGCACCTAATCAAGTTGAGGCACGTATTTGAACGCTTGCGGGAAGCAAAATTAACTTTAAAACCGTCAAAATGTACCTATATGCAAACAGAGATTGATCTGTTAGGATACCGAGTAACTAGCCAAGGACTTAGTCCAGATGCAAAGAAAATCGAAGCTGTAGTAAATTTCCCAATTCCACAGAAAGTTAAAAAACTACAAAGTTTTTTAGGACTCTGTAATTACTATAGAAAATTCATTGAAAATTTTGCAAAAATTGCTAGACCTTTATATTTAATGACTAAAAAAGATGTTAAATTTAAAATCGAAGGAAATGCACTTGAGGCATTTAATGAACTTAAACATAAATTAACTACAACCCCTGTATTAGCTCATTTTGACCCAGCTAAAGAAATAGAAATTAGAGTAGACGCATCTGGAGAAGGGCTTGGCGCAGTGTTATTGCAATTAGACAAGGATGTATGGCATCCTATTGCGTATGCTTCCCGAAGGTTGACAAAAGCCGAAGCAAACTATAGTACATCACAACAGAAATGTTTAGCATTCGTATATGCTTTAGGACAGTGGCGCCCATACGTGTGGGGAAAGCCATTTAGAGTCGCAACAGATCACCACGCATTGTGCTGGCTGAAGTCAATTAGAGATCCGGTGAATAGATTGGCCAGATGGAGCTTGAAGATACAAGACTATCAATATTCAATCTTTCACAAAAGCGGAAAAGCACATATTGATGCAGATTGCCTATCACGCAATCCACTACATATAGCGACGCTAGCAGACGAAGAAGCGACACTAGAAGTGGAGACATACATAGTTATCCCAACGGACATGAAAGAATTACAAGCTGAAGACGAAAATTTAAAAGAGCTGATTAAAGCAATAAAAGACGAGAATTACGGAAGTGCGTTATTGCAACGCAGAGCCAAAAATTACGAGATTAAAAATGATATTTTATTCAAACGCAACCCTAAATTAGACGGCGCGTCAGGATTATTAGTGATGCCTAAAGATTTAATCGGAGAAATCTTATACGCTAATCATAATGAACCATTAGCCGGACATTTAGGCTTTGCAAAAACGTACGACAGAATAAGAACACGATATTATTGGGATAATATGCTAAATGACGTCAGTAAATATGTAAAAGGATGCGCGGATTGTCAAGCAAGAAAAGGCGTAACAAACGTTAAGCCGGCGGGTATGCTACACCCGATACCGATCGGACAACCATTCGACAGAGTCGGAATTGACTTATTGGGGCCTTTTAGAAGAAGTAAGCGGGGAAAAACATTCGTAATAGTCGCAACAGAATACGCAACGCGCTGGGCAGAAACGCAAGCTTTACCCAGTGGCAAAGCCGAACCAGTGGCAAGATTCATCTTGGAAAGGATAATCTGTCGCCACGGTACGCCGCGTGTACTGTTAAGTGACAGAGGGAAAGTTTTTCAATCGCAGATAGTCACCGAACTATTGCGGTGCATGGGGTCTAATAGTCAATTCACGACAGCATACCATCCGCAAACCAACGGCTTAACCGAAAGGTTAAATAAAACCATCGCAAATATGTTATGCATGTATACAAACACAGCACAAAATGACTGGGACGAATATTTAGCCCACGTCACATTCGCTTATAATACGGCAAAACAAGACACGACTCAAATGTCACCGTTTAAATTAATTTACGGACGCGATCCGATATTACCTACGGAAGCTCAATTAAATGAGCCGATCGAGAATGAAGTAGTTATTAAAACTAGGGAACAATTAGTAGAGATTAGGGAACAGGCCAAAGAGCGTATACAAAATAAACAGTTAAAAGATAAAGGTCGTTATGACAAGAAACACAGGACGGTTGAGTATAAGATAGGAGATAAGGTCGGAGTTCGAAATCCAGAGAGACATGTAGGCAAATGCGACAAATTATTGTGTAAATGGTTCGGACCGTACGAAGTCATAGAGAAAAAATCGGATGTAACATACATAGTTAAAAAAGGGAAAGGAAATAAAGTTAAATTCGAAGCAGTTCACGTCGAACGCATGAAACCATATTTCGCGCAGTGGGAACCACGCAACGACAACGAACGATATCAGTTGCGTCCTAGAAAGGTCGTTGAACAAAACAAAGCGGCAGGACCGCATTTAGCCCAATAACAAAAAAAAAAAAAGACACACACACACACACACACACACGTAAATTAAACAAGTTTGAATTAAATAACATATATTTATAAATAGAATAATACACACAGAAAATTACACATATATCTTAAATAAAACTGATACAAAAAAAAAAAAAAATATATATATATAAATAGATAAATATATATATATATAGAGGCTAACCAAGAGAATTTGTGATGTAAACGAGTGATGTAAACGAGTGATGTTAAACGAGTGATATTGAGCGTATGAACCAATACCAAATGACGATTATAAAAATCCATTAATAATTTTCTAGTGAGGAACAAGTGCAGAAGAGGTGGGAAGAGAAGGTGGTGACCACGCTGGGGCTCACCCAGTGGATAATGGTTCGGGGGACCAGGATCCTGGCGGCGGCCCAGAACGAGACGGTGTGGGACGAAGTCCGGGAGAACCTGGTGGAGCGGACCATTAGGCCACTGGTGAGGAGAGCAGCGGAAGACGTGCTGCTGATCACGGGTGACGAAGAGACATCGGCGAGAGGAAAGTTGGCCCGCTATGAGAAGATGGGCGTGGAGAGTAGGGTTGGCCTGGCGGATCTGCTGGTGTGTAACTTAGAGCTGCACACCACGGAGATCTTGATGGCCATGTCCCTAGCCACGTTGCAGGTGAGAGCGTTAAAAGAGCTCCCCTCTCCCGGCAATGACGCGGGGAGAGAGCGAGTGTCAAGTATCTTAGAAGCTCTCAACCGGGTAGCGGACCTGGACAGCCTCGAGGTGGCCAACGAAGGGCCGGAGGAGCAGCACGCCGCGCCTCAATTTGTGGTCACCATACCAAAGATGGAAACATGTAACGGGGTGGAGGACGATCCAAGCAGTGAGCTGGAGGACGGCGAATGGGAAGCGCTCGTTGCGGAGGACGTCTGGCCACAGAGGCCACCCACTCCCGTGAGCACAGGAATATCCTGGGCCGAGTCCATGGAGGACGAACAATGGATGGACGAGGTGGCCCAGGACATAGGGGCAATCACGGCATGCCAGGGGGCGAGAGTAGAAGAAGAACGCCTCCACTTGACGCAAGTGGAACAGCCACAAAACCAGGCCCACCTACAACGAAGGAAGAAGACTGCGTACCTGAATATGCAGGGCTTCCTAATAAACGGGGAGTTCTCTCCAAAGGAAGTGGCGCTCCTGTTGGACGGAGGAGAGTGCATGCACCTCCTCCTACAGGAGCCCTTTCCGGAGAGAGTCGTTAATGGGAAGGGCCTGCAAAACATCAGGTACGCGAGGCAGAACATCCACGGGTTGGCCTGGGGGGATGGCATTGTTAACCACAGCCGGGGAATAGCGCGACTCCTCATGAAGATGGCGAGGGTGGACAGGGTGTTCTTAAAAGAGAACGTCAACTCGCCCATCTATCGGTTCCTGAAGCATCACTTCAGGGGCGAGGTAGCCTTTCTGCCACAAGAACCGGCATTTAGAGAGTCGCCCTCGCAGAGACAATGCGGGGCCCATCAAGGAACGGGACTGGCATGCGCCAGGGAAAGGGTATATGCCATGAGGCGTATGAAGAGGAAATTATAGGCCAAGGAAAGGGGAAAATAAGTATCAAGGAGATGAGCCCACTTTTATCAGGGAAAATTGTTGACTGCGCAGGGAAGGGCGCACAATAAAACGGTAAAAGGTGGACTAGATAATCAACGAATATAAAGAATAGAAGCAATATACAGCAAAAAAGCTCTCCTTGTCGTCCTCATAATTAAAACAAAAAAAGACGTGAGCAGAAAAAAGCATGAACAACCTTACCTCGGTGACCTCTGCTCATTATAATAGCATAAGGAAAGGCTACCGAAGTATGACAATTCAAGCAGACTCATTAAAATTTTTTTTTTATTAAAATGGAAATCTTCGTCCCGGTAGGGAAATGTTGCAAATAAAATATCGGATTTAAGAACGTGGACCGTCCACTTCTTAAAAATAGAAAAGATGGGGACGGACTACGAACAGAAACCAAACAAATCAGCAGAATCAAAGTAGAATCCAAATTCTACCGACAATAGAAAAGTGAGGCAACCACAGACAGAAAAAAAAAAAAAAAAAATCATCATAAAAATAATAATAATAAAAAATATATATACATATATATACACGTACATACATACAGGATAATAATAAGAAGAGATGAAGCACTCAATACGTAAAATAAAGTTAAAATCCTCAAGATAAAGTTGAAAATATACTGTGCAGCGGCCTTATCGGAGTAGTCGTCGTTCTAGCTGTTATAAAATACAGACAGAGCGACGGCTGCTACTGAGAAAACCACAACACATCCGAAAATATAAATAGATGTAAAATAGCGGAAGTCACCAGGGCGAAAGATATTCAAAGAACAACTAAATTTGAATATCGGCCGCACTGAGGATATCCGACTAATAATCATACAGCTAAAACCTGTAAGTAGAAAAAGGTAATAAAATATAAAATAGCCAAAAAAGCAAAGTAGAAATATTAATCACGAACATTCTTACAATCGAGTAAAAAGCATTGTGAGACGAAAAGAGATTGTTAAAAGGCAAGCATAAGAATTATTGGAAAAGCTATAATTTGTGCAAGACACAACGCGTTATAAACAATTACAAAGTAAAATAAAAATACACGACTCCGTCGGTTGTTAAAACATTGAAAATTAACAAACACGAAATAAATCTTAAAAAATAAATACGCGAAGAAAAAAAAAAAAAAAAAAAATTTTTTTTTTTACACGTTCAAATATTTTAATTCTTTGTAGAGAAATAATGGTCATATCACCCCAAGCGACGAATAAATTATTAACGCTCATGAGAGCAACAATAAATTATAATTACAGATTTCTAATGATGGTGAGCTACGAAGTATCCACGCAGGAGATACCAGTTCAGGTGGTAGCAGGGGCGTACTGGAAGGATTTGCCGGAGGCAATCACCTACGAAGCAACGATTCCACTCACCTACGAAGCCGACTGGGTATCCAGAGAAGGTGGAGATAAAATAACAAGACCAGCAAGCAGTTGCAAGAACGATCAAATGAGGTGCAACATCAGTGCAAAACTAAATGACATGGGAAACCTATACGACAAAACCTACAACCAAATAGACGAATCCTTGGATCTAAACTATTTCCTAGAAATCGAAGTTGAAAGCGCAATAAGACGAGACAAACGTTCTGCATCCAATCCCCAAGAATTATCCTTTGAATCCCTCATGGAAATCTACGGACATGAACCAACCAGAGAAGAAAAGAAGAATCAACGCAACAAGAGAGCGCTAGATTTTATTGGCGACGCCTTCAACTGGTGTTGTGGCGTCATGACAGAGACGAAAGTAAAACCGCTAGTAATGAACGAGAGATCACTCGAAAATACAGTAAGAATACTGAAAGCAGGAATGCACGCACAATACAAACACTTATCAGATATAAGTAGTAAATTCATAAAGTATGACAAAGAAGTGCAAGGAGCATTCACGGAACTAAATGATCACGTCAGAGAAATACGACAGTTAGCAGTAGAAATTAGAGGCGAAGTCACCGAGTTACAAAAATCAAAAGAAGAAACAATTGAATTATTATTAAACGACTTCGACAATTTAAAGAGAATTTTATATCTAACAAGATTAATGAGACAAAATGAAATATTACACGCCTGCAAACAAAGAAATATTCCAACAATATTATTGACACCAGCAATCTTAGCAGAAGATTTGGAGAGGTTGTCAACAAAATTAAATCAATATGGCCTGCAGTTAGCCATACCAGCAGAGGAGTTGTCGCAATATTACAAACTACCAATTGTAGATTGCGGAATAAGCAAAGACAAAGTAGTAGTCCACGTAAAAATACCAGTAATCCAAGTACACAAAGAATGGAGGCTTGTGGAACTACTAACCACACCCATCGCTTGGAAGAATGACACGTGCATTTTTATGCATGATGTAATGTATCTAGCAGTGAGCGATAAGGAAATGCGACCAATATCAGGAGCGGGCTTACATCAATGTAGACCATACCACGATAGACTATGTTATCTACCAAGGTTTTCATCGGACGCAGTGTACGGACCACAATGTGCCTTTAAAATGTATTCAGGCGCAACAGTCGAGGAAATTTCAAAAGAATGCGCATTTCGATGTTATAGAGCAACCTCAACGATAATATCGGAAGTGAGTTCTGACACATATGTGATTACACATCCGCAAAAGAATACCAAGATACGCTGTCCGAAGCAGATAAGAGAAATCGATGATATATATATAGGACAACCAGGAGCATTGCAAATTCAGTTACCTTGCAACTGCTCGTTGTACGTGAACGACGTTCAAACAATTCCAAGACGAATCCCATGTGGAGAAGATAGTGTTACACTTGGGATAATACACGTATTACCAGCAACCTGGTCGAATTTAAAATCATTCCGAATAAATCCGTTATTATCTGCAAATAAACCTACATACAATAACTTATCAGAATGTTTAAACCATAACTGGACAAATCAAATACCACATTTAAACCTTTCATCGATAAGTGGAACGTCAGACATCGATTGGTCCAGCATACAGAATACACCACTTGAGTGGCCATTACTAACATACCATAGAGATATATTACTTTATGTATGGAACGTAATAACAACAATCGCAGTACTATTGATACTGAAAAACAATGGACTGAGACAACTTGGGTTTATCCATGTAGCGAGAGCACAAACGATAAACGACGTGGATCTGCTAATATTAATCGAACTAGGCACACTTTTGGTCATTACGGCCGTAACATTAGCCTACCTCGCATGGAAACTGCAGCAAAAAATAAAGAAAGACGGAATACAGTGCGAAAAACTTGTACATTGCTTTAAGAAGAAAGAAAAAGGTTACGCAGTAACAGACATCGAACAAGGAGTCAGCTTTTGGTTGCTGACATTAGCCAGTGGAGAAAAAGTCCAGGTGAAGATAGAAAACAGCGGCGGTGTAGGACGGTCAAACCTAGGCACGGACACGTCAGAGACTCGGTTGTAAGCGGCAGCCGACCCCTCAGTCAACGGGATCTCGCTGGAAGGTGATCGAATTCCTCCAAACACCCCAGCGTAGGAATCCGTCAGCCCATTGATTGCTACAGAAGAAACAAAGGTTAGTAAACTCAGTTATGGAGAAAAAATAAAATCAGTAATCGAATTAACGAAAAGTATAATAAATTCTTGTAATAAGTAAATAGTTCTTTGCAATTAGCCAAGCAAAATAATTATTCTTTAGACAATATGACCAGTAGTATCTGATCAATATGGAAAGTCACATAAAGTCAACAAGTAAAATTTAGAAAAGCGTATCGACAAGCTGATTAAATTTTTTCAAAATAAATGAGAAAGAACCACGATTAAATGACAAAGTTAAAAATATTAAACTGAATAAAAATAAATAATAAATGAATTTATATACGATTATAAAAAGTTAAATTGAATAGAATCAAGACATTGATAACGAAATAATTATTACAAAGATATGCATAACGAAATATTGAATGAATAACAAAGGTTAAAAAAACTCGAGGTTAGGGTCAGATTAGAATCACAACAACGGAAATATGATTAGCCATCCGGCCGGTATTAAAGGACAATCATAATAACGTTGAATAGGTCGAAGTTAAATAAAATAAATTTTATTATAAAAATAAATCCACGAGTTAGGGAATAAAATAGGGAAATAATAAAGAATAATTAAATGTAAATTATAGGATATTGCGAAATCCTGAAAGTTAATATTGAAATAAAAGTAATTGAATAATAACGAAATAAATAAATAAAAATTGGTATTAATACCATTGTAGGGACTTTAGAGATAAATTTACATGGAGGTGTAGATTAAATTATTTAGCAGATGTTAAAGCAAAGAAACAAGATTAAAAGCAGGAAACAATTAAATAAATAAAAATTAAAAACAAACTAATTAAAAGAAAAAATGATTACGAATCATTAAAATTTAAAAACTAAATTGCTATGACAAAGGACCATTCTATGGATAAAAATTAACAAAAAAGAATAATAATATTATAAAACAAAACAAAAATATATATATATAAATAAATAATAAATATAAATAAACAAATATTCACATATTGATAAACAATATTTTAAAATTAGAATAATAAAATATTAAAGGAAATATATTAATCAATAGAATTAATTAAATATTATATATCTGGAATAATAGTCAATAAGAATTAATTATAAGTTGTAGGAACAACACTCGTTGCATTAATTAAATGCATAAATAAAATAAAGTACAATAATTTTATCAATCAAGTATAATAATCTTATCAATAATTTTAAACACGCAACAAGCAATTAAGTTACAATTATAATTAGAGACAAACATTTATTAATGTTAGCATAATATAAGGGAACAACTAGAATAGGAAACAATTATGTTAATTAATCAAGCAATGTATTGCATAAAGTAATAATAAATAAGACAGGAGCCAAATACTATAGGGAAACATAGAAATAAGAAATAACAAAAGAAAATACAATAAACACTAGAATTGTAAGCAGTGGTAAATACATTTACTCAAGGCAAGAGCCATCATATCATATTATCTTTATATTATATTATTTTATATTATATTTGTTTTCGCAAGTTCTAAAATGCTTTATATTATATAATCATAAACTATATTAATTTTTATAATAATTTTCTTATTTTTGAAACATATTTGAAATATTGTAACCATATTTATAGACCGCTTGTTTTAATATTCAAGTACGGGATTAACCAGTGAAAAATAAATTTTCACGTAGAGACATTAAAAGTAATTAATCAAACTAATAATAAAATATACAAAAAAAAAAAAAAAAACAAACTTGAATTATAAAACAAAAATAGTATAAGGGCATAAAAATAAATGCACCAAATAAATTGTTAACAAAACAAAAAGATAACAGAAATTAAATAAGAGAGAAAAATTTGTTTCTCTTTCAATTCATGCACTCTTGGTAGAAAAAGTTTTTTTTAAATGAATGAAAGAAAAAACATTAGAAAACGATAAAGTAAATAGTTAAATAAGGTCAGGGAGAACCCAAATAATAACAAATAACCTTTTTTAATTTCTGTAGTCCTAATACGAAGTGGTTAAAATGGACCACAAAATAAATAATGTAAACCGCAATGTAAACCACAAAGCGAGCCACAAAAATCACAGATTGTGGTCGGCGCTGATTATAATAATGATGTGGTTAAACCATGAGAGTTTAGGAGAAATTGAGGTCAATACGGGGGCATATTTTCAAAATCTGCCTTATGCAGTATCGTACGAAGCGGCTTTACCACTTTTGTTCGATATACCCTTGATTAATGAGGAAACAAAGCTAGCAATCACAAGTTGCTTTAATAAAGCATGTCAGGGAAATAATGATTGTATAGCCATCGGTAATAGAATGACCGCGATAATTAAAGGAATAGGTGAATATAGTCCAACTAAGACAAATATCTTAGCTAATGATGGAGATAGCATAGGTTGGGATTTTCACATAGCATCAAGAAATCATGTTAAAAGACTTTTTACAACAAATAGGGAAGTCGAAATATTTAAAGACAAAATTAAAAATTTTCCTTATAAAATTGAAATAAATAATCTAGGAATAGTAAGAGATAACTCGTACACACAATGCATACCGTCATATATTTACATTTTAAGTCAAATTGTGACTGAAATGAGTATATTAGCAGCAAGTTTAATAAGTGCGTGTCATGCAAGACACCTATCACCGGAAATTTTAAATATTAATACATTAGACGAAGCATTAAAATCATTTGAAGTAAAAATAAATAAAAAAGGATATAAGCTAGCTATTACAAACGCAGCTGAATACTATGGATTACCATTATCAGACTGTATGTTTACTAAAGATAGAGCACTTGTGGGAATTCATATCCCAATAATACGAAGCAATATTGAAAAAATTGAACTTAAAAGACTAATACCAACACCTCTCGCGTGGGAAGGGAAGACATGCTATCTGGGCACAGAAAGCATCGACATTGCTATAGTTTCATTTAAAAATGAACAAAATATAGAAATATTCTCACCTAGATGTGACCCACATCGCGATCGGCTATGTGCGTTGTCAAAGACGTACGATAATAAGGCCATTACATCAGCATGCGCAAAATTCCTTCTCATGGGCGGAACGGTGAATGAATTAGCTCAATTTTGTCCAATCTCGTGCCAATCAAAAGTTCAGCGAGCTACGCTTATAACTCCACTCAGTCAAAATACATTCCTATTAACACATGTTAAAAATGAATTGATTTTAAATTTTGGTGATAGTCAAAAATATTTAGATTATGAAAAAGGATTCGGGGCGTTGTGGGTACAGTTACCTTGCGACTATTCAATAGAATTCAAAGATAAAACAATATTAAAACCATCATTTCCGTGTTTAAACAAAACAATTACGTTCATAATGAAACAAATAATTCCAGCCGCATGGGCTAACTTAAAAACACAAATATTGCCACCGTACGACGAAAATCGTTATCCAACGTTTAACAGTTTAAAAGAATGCTTAAACAAAGCAGCAGTTGCTTCACAAAATAACTGGGTTGACAGATTACTCCTAATATCGCCATGGTTACCAATTTTAATAATCATAATATTTTTGATATATATGCATGTAAATTGTAATTATACTAGAGCTACTTACATTGAGGCAGTAGCGCAGCGAATGTTCAGACATCCTGAATCAGCACCAGGATCGTTGAATACAATTTGCCACAAACCCCGCAAATTGAGCAAACTGAGTTAGCATCAAGATCCATACCCCTAAACACTTCAAGGGCAAGATTGGCGTCAACATCAAGGAGTCCCGAACTCAATTACATGACCCCAATCAACGTTAGCCCAGAACCCCAAAACACAAGAACCCTACGAAGACCCCTACCCCAACCATACTCAAACGTTAACCAATTCGGAAGACCAGAGAACGAGTACAATGAAGTGATGGATCACAGCCAATATATAGCCATGGAGCGCGTGAACCGACCATAGCTGATAGCATAATCACGAACAAACTATACAACCTACTTCCGTATTTTGGCAACTAAACAAGAAGCTGCGAAAAGAAATTTTTTTTTTCTTTTCACCCGCACCCAACATTTTGTCAGGGTCGACAAAATTTTTCATGGAGGGGGGTAGTGTCACGACCATGCCACGCTAGGGCCACACCTAGACCATACACAGATACGATTCCCAAACTAGTTGAACCTCCGGTCTAGATACAGATAGGATCTGATCAACAAATAACTATTATCCAAAAACTATCGAACGATAACGGGTCACCCTCCGAGACGAGCATCCGGTGGTCCTAATGAATAATAACAATTACCTAAAAACTATCTAACGACAGATCACCCTCTGAGACGAGTATCCGGTAGGCCTAACAAACAATAACGTTCACACCACAAAACCACACCCGGGATATCCAAATGATATATAAGAGACCGGGAGGAGACAAGCTGGACAGTCTTTCTCATAGTCTTCCCAGACTACGTTGTAAACTTATTTTAAACTCAAAACGATAGATTCAGTGTAAGTCATGTGCCCATTAAACGCAATGCTGTAAGTAACTTTGTTCAATAAAACACTAAACTAAAACGTATAAATGTATAACTGTGTTATGAATTGGTAAACACCTTTCACATCCTTTCGTGCTTGACTCCTGATATGATACAAACCCTGCAGGAGTTACAGTCTTGGCTGGTACCTCAAATCATTTAATAAAATAAAGTCACAGCCAACCCCCAGCCGTGACAATACTTTTAACTGATCGAAATTTAAATACATCTTTCTTCGACCCAGCTGGAGGGGGAGACCCTATTTTATATCAACATTTATTTTGATTTTTTGGTCACCCAGAAGTTTATATTTTAATTTTACCTGGATTTGGAATAATTTCTCATATTATTAGCCAAGAAAGAGGAAAAAAGGAAACATTTGGATCTCTAGGAATAATTTATGCAATATTAGCAATTGGATTATTAGGATTTGTAGTATGAGCTCATCATATATTTACTGTAGGAATAGATGTTCCTACTGGTATTAAAATTTTTTCATGACTTGCTACTTTACATGGAACTCAATTATCTTATAGTCCTTCATTATTATGAGCTTTAGGATTTGTATTTTTATTTACAGTAGGTGGATTTGTTGAAGAATATTTATGTGTCTAAAGAAAATCAATAGTGCTTTTCCTTTCGTTGTTTTTTACAACAAAATAACATATATATAATATAAATAAATAGAAGACAATATAATCGTTAATACTTTTTAAAAAAACTGTCATTTTTGCTTTATAAACAGGATTTGCTTTGTTAATAAATAAACTACAAATTTATCAAAACTATTAATTTATCAGGTTATGGGCCCAGGTAATCCAAAGAATTCTGATATTTTTTGAAAGCCTTTATATATTTTGCCAGAAAGAGTGTCTTATTGTGACTGAAAATAAAAATGGATTCAGTAAAATATATTAAGTTGTTAAGCTGTGAATCCGACTGGCCTGTATGGAAACGTAAGATGGGAGATCTGCTTGACTACCATGAAGGAGCATTAGATGCAATTGAAGGCAAGTTGACTAAACCGGAGGAATTGGCCATAGATGCTGATGAAACAAGAGTGAAAAATCACAAAGTGAAGTCAGACTTGTATCGAAAAGCTAACAGTTATGCCAAATGTATGATTACAAGTGCAGTTACAGATACTGTTTATCAGAAGATTATGGACAAGGATACGGCACATGAAGCATGGGAGGCATTGAAGCAGAACTTTGAGGCGTCATCTAAAGATCAGTTGTTTAAAATATGTACAGATTTCTTTGCCTTTAGTTGGACACAAAGAGAGGATGCTTCAACGCATATCGCAAAGCTCACAGGCTTATGGAATGAGATGAATAACGGGCTTAAGGCAAAAGATGAAAATGTCTTACCTAGTTTGATGTTAGTATGTAAAGTTTTACATATTTTGCCTGCAAGTTTTAATTCATTCAAATCAAGTTGGATGTTGTTAACCAAAGACAATAAGAAAACGTTCGACGAGTTAAAAGAACAATTGTGTATGTTTGAAAGAAATTTCACAAAAAATATTGATGAAGTCGAACAAGAGGTGTTGTTGGCGAAATCAGGTTCAGAAAACCTAGGAAAAGGAACTAAAAAGAAGTTCAAACTTAAAGGCACATGCAATTATTGCAAGGAGGCGGGTCATTGGATTAAATATTGTAAAAAGTGGACTGCTGATGGTAGACCGGCCAAAAGCACAACAGAAAAAGACAAGAACAAAACTGCCGTTACAAATGTGATGTTACTATCTATATGCAGCGAGGCCTATACAATGGAAGTTGATACAAACAATTGGTGGATCGACGACGGTGCAACGAAGCACGTGACAAATAGTTCAGACTATTTTGTTAGTTTTCAAGCATTTGACGTACCTCATAGCATCAAGGCTGCTGGTCAAGAGTCTTTAGATGCAATAGGAAAAGGATCAATTCAAATTTTGTCATCAATTGGAAACAAATTTTTGGAAATTACCTTGAATAATGTATGGTATGTACCAAAATTGTCTAAAAATCTGTTTTCTGTATTAGCTGCTCAAGTTTGTAATCAAAATAGCCAGTTTGAGTCAAGTCCAACATATTGTTCGTTGAAAATTGGTGGTAAAGTAAAACTGTGCGGAACTCGTGAAGTAAATGGTACTCTGTTCAAAGCAGCTATTAGACCTATAGTACCGGAGCAGGGTGCTAGTCTGAATGTTGCTGTTGAGGATAAATTTGATCTGCTTCAACTTTATCACGAAAGATGGGGTCATCAAGATAAACGTCATGTAAAATTAATGCTTAAAAATAAATTTAATATTGAAGTCAAACACAAAGCAGAAATTTGTGAACCATGTACGTTTGGGAAAGCACATCGTTTACCATTTGGAACTAGACAAAAGTCAACTAAGCCTGCTGAGTTGATATCAATGGATGTATGTGGACCTTTTCAAGAGTCTTTCCAAAAGAAACGTTATCTTATTCTGTTCAAAGACAGTTACACAAAGTTTCGCTACGGTTATTTAGCTGCAGAAAAGTCAGAGGTCAGCGAAGTTCTCAAGGACTTTCTCACGCATGCTAAAGTATTGGGTCATTTAGTAAAAGAGATTCTGAGTGACAATGGCAAGGAGTTCGACAATGAAGAAGTTAGATTAATTCTACGCTTAAATGGAATCACACAGCGACTGACAGCCCCCTACACTCCTGAGCAAAATGGCATCTGCGAGCGGGATAATAGGACAGTTGTCGAAATGGCTAGAACATTGAAGTATTCGAATCCAGATGTAACCTATCCAGAAGGAATATGGGCTGAGTTAGTTAAAACGGCTATCTACATTTTAAATAGAACAGGAAAGTCATCTGTAGAAGGTGTTACCCCTTATGAACTGTGGACAGGGAAAAAGCCTCGAACTAAACATCTTAGGATTATTGGCTCAACATGTTATGCCCACATCCCAAAACAGAAACGGATGAAGATGGATAAAAAGGCTATTAAAGGGCATCTTATTGGTTATAATGGTGATGAAAGGTTCAGGATTTGGATAAAAGAATGTCACAAAGTTATTCTTTCAAGAGATGTTAAATTTGAAGAAAAGCCAGGCTGCTGCATTGAACATATCAAACTACCATTTCATGATGTTGAAAGAAAAAAGGCATATCAAGAAATGATTGAGGAAAAGAATGTCGAGGAAAAGAAGTCAAGTATTGCTGAAGATTCACTCATAGAAGATAGTTCAGAAGACTATGAAACTGACAAAGTTAAGCTGAGGAATCGTTCAACTTTAAAAAAACCAAAATATTTTGATGAGTACGTAATGAATTCCGAGAAACTCATCATTACAACTAATGCTCCTCAAACTTATGAAGATGCACTAAGACATGAAGATGGTGTTGAATGGAAAGAGGCAATGGACAAAGAGATAAGTTCATTGATGGAAAATCAGACTTGGGAACTCGAAGTTTTACCGAAGGGAGCTAAGGCAATATCATGTAAATGGTGTTTTCGATTGAAGACCAATGCAGATGGCAGTATAAACAAGTACAAGGCTAGACTTTTTGCCAAAGGCTTCAATAAACGTGAAGGTGTTGACTACAATCAAACATTTAGTCCGGTTGCAAAGATGACGACTATTCGGTCGATTCTAAGTATTGCTGCTAGTGAACAGTTGCATCTTGCACAATTTGATGTATCGACAGCCTTCTTATACGGGGAACTCGAAGAAACAATTTATATGACACAACCAAAAAGGTATGAAGATAATACCAAAAGGGTTTGCAAGTTAAAGAAAAGTCTATATGGATTGAAACAGGCACCAAGGTGCTGGAACAAGCGTTTTGGAAACTTTTTACTTGGAATTGGATTCAAAGTAAGTCAAGCTGATCCATGTTTGTATATTAGAAACAAAGGTGAAAGAAAGCTTGTAATAGTTTTATATGTGGATGACGGATTAGTGGCTGCTACTAATCAGGATGACTTGACAAACTTCTTTAAGAGATTGAGAGAAGAATTTAAGATCACAACGGTAGCTGCAACTTATTATTTGGGTTTACAGATTGAAAAGGACAAGGCTGGTAGCATCAAGATTCATCAAAAAGCATATACTGAAAGCATCTTGAAGCGCTTCAATTTTTTAGATTGTAAAGCAGTGTCTACCCCAATATTGAAAACTACAGATAATCCACAACCAGGGAAAGAAAACCTTGAAAAACAAAAATTTCCATACAGAGAAGCTGTCGGAGCATTAATGTATCTAATGCTTGGCACTAGACCTGATCTGGCATTTAGTGTGAGTGTCTTGTCTAGATCGCTAGAAAATCCTACAACTGAAGATGTATTGAGACTGAAGAGGGTTTTCCGTTACATGGCAGGAACAACTGACTATGGAATCGTGCACAAATCAGAGATAAATACTTGCTTGGACTGCTATAGTGATGCAGATTTCGGAGGCTGTTCGAAAACGGGTCGATCAACATCCGGAGTTTTAATTAACTATGCAGGAGGAGCAATTTCGTGGTCGAGTCAGCGACAGACCATGGTGGCAACTTCTACTACTGAAGCTGAACTGGTTGCTGCAAATGAAGCAGTAAAGGAAATCATTTGGCTAAGTCGGTTGTTTAGTGAGGTAACAAAGTTGTCTAAAATTCCAACTCTACAAATTGACAACTCAGCAGCAGTGAGGTTGGCACAAAATCCAGAGTTTCAGCGTCGGACCAAACATATTGCGATCAAACATTTCTTTATTCGTGAAAAGCTTGCTGAAGGAAGACTTGGAGTGCAGCAGATTCCAACTGAACACCAGGTGGCAGACATCATGACCAAACCGTTACCAAAAATACGTTTGAAAATTTTGTGCAATCAAATGGGACTAATGGAATATCTTGATTTTCATTCAACAAGGGAAAGTGTTGAAGAATATTTATGTGTCTAAAGAAAATCAATAGTGCTTTTCCTTTCGTTGTTTTTTACAACAAAATAACATATATATAATATAAATAAATAGAAGACAATCTAATATATAATCGTTAATACTTTTTAAAAAAACTGTCATTTTTGCTTTATAAACAGGATTTGCTTTGTTAATAAATAAACTGCAAATTTATCAGAACTATTAATTTATCAGGATAAACTGGAGTTGTTTTAGCAAACTCATCTATTGATATTGTTCTTCATGATACATATTATGTAGTTGCTCATTTCCATTATGTATTATCAATAGGCGCAGTTTTTGCAATTATATCAGGATTTATTCAATGATTTCCTTTATTTACTGGATTAGTTATAAATAATAATTTATTAAAAATTCAATTTATTGTCATATTTATTGGGGTAAATTTAACATTTTTTCCTCAACATTTTTTAGGATTAAGAGGAATGCCTCGACGATATTCCGACTATCCTGACGCATATACTTCATGAAACGTAATTTCTTCAATTGGATCTACTATTTCATTTATTAGAGTATTATTATTAATTTATATTATTTGAGAAAGTTTTATTGTTCAACGTTTAGTTATATTTTCAAATCAAATAACTACTTCTATTGAATGATTTCAAAATTATCCCCCAGCTGAACACAGATATTCTGAATTACCTATATTATCTAATTAAATTCTAATGTGGCAGATTAGTGCAATGAATTTAAGCTTCATATATAAAGTTTCTTCTTTTATTAGAAAATGGCAACATGATCAAACTTTAATCTTCAAGACAGTGCTTCTCCATTAATAGAACAATTAATATTTTTTCATGATCATACTCTTATAATTTTAATAATAATTACTATTTTAGTAGGATATTTAATATTTACATTATTTTATAATAAAAATATCAACCGATATTTATTAGAAGGGCAAACAATTGAAGTAATTTGAACCATTTTACCCGCTATTACTTTAATTTTTATTGCACTTCCATCCCTTCAATTATTATATTTATTAGATGAAATTAGAAATCCTTCACTTACATTAAAGTCCATTGGACATCAATGATACTGAAGTTATGAATATTCTGATTTAAAAAAACTAGAATTTGATTCATATATAATTCCTGTAAATGAAATACAAATAAATAACTTTCGATTATTAGACGTTGATAATCGAATTGTTTTACCTTTTAATTCTCAAATTCGTATTTTAGTATCTGCTACTGATGTATTACACTCTTGAACTATCCCTGCTTTAGGGGTAAAAATTGATGCTACTCCAGGACGTTTAAACCAAACTAGATTCTTTATAAATCGATCAGGACTATTTTTTGGACAATGTTCAGAAATCTGTGGAGCTAATCATAGATTTGTACCTATTGTAATTGAAAGAGTACCTACTAATATATTTATTAATTGAATATCTAAAATAAGAGATATTTCATTAGATGACTGAAAGCAAGTACTGGTCTCTTAAACCAATTTATAGTAAATTAGCTATTACTTCTAATGAACAAAAAATTAGTTAATTTATAACATTAGTATGTCAAACTAAAATTATTAAAAATTTTATATTTTTTAATTCCACAAATAGCCCCAATAAATTGATTATTTTTATATATTTTTTTACATGCATTTTTATTATTTTTAATATATTAAATTATTATTTATATATATATAATTAAAAACAATTATTATAATATAAAAAATAAATTTAACAAAAAAAATCTAACTTGAAAATGATAACAAACTTATTTTCAACATTTGATCCAACAACTAATATTCTAAATCTATCATTAAATTGAATTAGCACATTAATAGGAATTTTAATAATTCCAATAATATTTTGATTTGTTCCATCACGATTAAATATTATTTGAATTAATATTATTTTAACTTTACATAAAGAATTTAAAACACTATTAGGGCCTTATAGAAAAAAAGGAAGAACTTTTATTTTTATTTCTTTATTTACATTAATTTTATTTAATAATTTTATAGGATTATTTCCTTATATCTATACTAGATCTAGCCATCTTTCTATAACACTATCTTTAGCATTGCCTTTATGAATAAGATTTATAATATTTGGTTGAATTAATAATACTCAACATATATTTTCACACTTAGTTCCTCAAGGTACCCCTCCCATTCTAATACCTTTTATAGTGTGTATTGAAACAATTAGAAATATTATTCGACCAGGAAATTTAGCCGTACGATTAGCTGCAAATATAATTGCAGGACATTTATTATTAACATTATTAGGTAATACAGGTCCAATATCAAACTCATCAATAATTTCAATATTAATTGTAATTCAATTATTTAACTTTAGAATTTGCAGTATCAATAATTCAATCTTATGTATTTGCTATTTTAAGAACTTTATACTCTAGAGAGATGAATTTAATTTCAATGTCAAAACATTCAAACCAACCGTTTCATCTAGTTGATTATAGTCCTTGGCCTTTAACAGGAGCTCTAGGGGCTATAATTACCGTATCAGGATTAGTTAAATGATTTCATCAATTTAACATTAATTTATTTATAATCGGAATAATTATTACATTATTAACTATAATTCAATGACGACGAGATATTATTCGTGAAGGAACATTTCAAGGATTACACACATATGTTGTTACGATGAGGAATAATTTTATTTATTACTTCAGAAGTATTTTTTTTATTTCTTTTTTTTGAGGATTTTTTCATAGAAGATTAGCTCCTTCTGTAGAATTAGGTGGAATATGACCCCCAGTTGGTATTATACCATTTAACCCTGTACAAATTCCATTATTAAATACTTTAATTTTTTATCTTCAGGAATTACAGTAACATGAGCTCATCATAGATTAATAGAAAATAATTATATTCAAGCTCTTCAAGGATTATTATTTACAGTAATTTTAGGAATTTACTTTACTATTCTTCAAGCATACGAATATATAGAATCACCATTTACAATTGCAGACTCAGTATATGGGTCAACATTTTCATAGCAACAGGATTTCATGGATTACATGTAATTATTGGAACAACATTTTTATTAGTATGTTTAATTCGTCATATTTATAATCATTTCTCATCTATTCATCATTTTGGATTTGAAGCTGCAGCATGATATTGACATTTTGTAGATGTAGTATGATTATTCCTATATATTTCTATCTACTGATGAGGCAGATAAATTATTTATATAGTATATTAAGTATATTTGACTTCCAATCAATTGGTCTAATTATTTTTAATATAAATAATTTTAATAATTTCCTTAATAAGAATAATCATTTTACTACTTTCAATAATTGTTATAATAATAGCAAATATTTTATCAAAAAAATCCTTTATAGATCGAGAAAAAAATTCCCCATTCGAATGCGGATTTGACCCTAAAAACTCAGCACGAATTCCATTTAGATTACTTTTTTTTTTAATTGCAGTAATTTTTTTAATTTTCGATGTTGAAATTGCCTTATTAATACCAATAATTATAATTATAAAAATATCAAATTTATTATCATGAATATCCACAAGATTTATTTTTATTTTTATTCTATTAATTGGACTTTATCATGAATGAAATCAAGGAGCTTTAAAATGAGCTAATTAATAGTATAATAGTTAAATATAACATTTAATTTGCATTTAAAAAGTGCCATATATGGCTTATCTTACATTTTATAAATAAGAAGTAAAAATTACATTTAGTTTCGACCTAAAATTATGATATCATTTATATCCTTATTTAAATTAATTGAAACCAAATAGAGGTATATTACTGTTAATAATGTTATTGAAAATTATTTTCCAATTAAAGAAATATGTTGAACAAGAAAAAGCTTCTAACTTTATACTTTAGCGGTTTAATTCCGTTTATATTTCTATTTATATAGTTTAATTAAAACTTTACATTTTCAATGTAAAAATAAAATATTTTTTTATAAATACTTAAAATTAAAATAATTTCAATAATATCTTCAATAAATAAATAATTTAAACACTTGGTTAAGTTTCACAGGTTTTTATTTTAAACGACAATTGTTTCGACTGTTAGGTCATCTTCAGGTCTAATACATTTGACTCTATTTACATGTTTATATATAGGTCTTATTATCTAAATTTTATATTAAGGAGTGGGGAGTTACTGACATCAACTTGTTCATTGACAATGGGTTTTGAAGAATTTACTGCTTTTCTTATTTCTAGATTTTCCAGGTAATTTAATTTTAAGCTATTGTTTTCAATGTGTAAGATTTTAAGTTCTGCAATTGAATCGTCATATTGTTTACAATGTTGGGATATTCCCGTTAAGTTGGTGTCGGTACCTATTGCTTTAATATGTTCTTTTAATCGGATTGCAAAATTTCTACGGGTCTGGCCAATATATAATAATATATATAATAATATATATAATAATAATATATATTGACCCCCTAAATACTCATTTCATCCTTGATTAAAATTCTTATATATTTTATATCTTATAATTAAAGGAAAATAATTTATTGAAAAAGTTGAAATATTAGGTATAAATCATATAAACCCTAAAAAATATCTATACATATAAAATTTTATTGATAAAGAAATTCAATTAAATGAAAATTTTGAAATTTCATACCCTATTCATCCCCCAATAAATCTAACTGATAAAGCTAAAGTCTTTAAACTTAAAGGTAAACAAATTATTACAGGTACCGGAAAAATTAATCATCTTAAAATTCTTCCTATAAAAATCACTAATATTAATATAGATAATATACTTTTTAATATTAATCATCTTTCATCATTTAAAGAATGTAAACTAAAAAAATTAAAATCACCTGTAATAGAATAATAACATAAACGAAAAGAATAGCAAACTGTTAAACCAGTTGAAATAAAAAATAATACAAAAATAAAAATATTAATAAAATCCATAGAAATTACTTCCAAAATTAAATCTTTTGAGTAAAATCCAGCTAAAAAAGGTATGCCACATAATGCCAAATTAGAAATATTTATACAAATACAAGTTAAAGGTATGTGAACTATTAAATTCCCTATATAACGAATATCTTGAACATCTTTAAAGTTATGAATAATAGCTCCTGCACATATAAATAATAAAGCCTTAAATAATGCATGAGTTAAAAGATGAAAAAAAGCTTACTTATATCTTCCTATAGATAAAATTCTTATTATCAATCCTAATTGTCTTAAAGTTGATAAAGCAATAATTTTTTTCAAATCAAATTCAAAATTAGCCCCTATTCCTGCTAAAATATTGTTATTGTTGAAATAAATAATAAAAATATTATTATATTGTTAATTAAAATAATATTAAATCGAATTAAAAGATAAACTCCAGCTGTTACTAAAGTAGATGAATGAACTAAAGCAGAAACTGGAGTAGGTGCCGCTATAGCAGCAGGAAGTCAAGATGAAAATGGAATTTGGGCACTTTTTGTTATAGCAGCAATTATTACTAATAATCCAATAAATTGTATATAAAAATCATTTTTTATAAAATCTAAATAAAAAATATAATTTCAACTTCCATAATTTAATATTCAAGAAATTGCAATTAATAATAATATAACATCGCCAATACGATTTATTAAAGCAGTTAATATTCCTGCATTATAAGATTTAATATTTTGATAATAAATAACTAAACAATAAGATACTAAACCTAACCCATCCCAACCTAATAAAATTCTAATTAAATTTGGACTAATAATTAATAATATTATAGAAAAAACAAATATTAAAACTAACATAATAAAACGATTAATATTTATATCTCCTGATATATATTCATTTCTATAAAAAATCACTATTGAAGAAATAAATAAAACAAAACATATAAATATAAGAGATATTCAATCTAATAAAATTCTTATAACAATAGAGTTAGAATTTAATCTTAAAATTTCTCATTCAATAAAAATAACATAATCAATTAATAAAAATTTTAAACTAAACAACAATAAAATAATTCTAATCAATAATAAAATAAAAAATCTAATTAAACAAATAGAAATTAAAAAAATAATTTAAGATAGAATAATCTATATATTTGATACCACAAATCAAAATTTTTTTTAAATTACTTTTTTTTTAATAATTTAAATAAAATATTGGTCTTGTAAATCAAAAATAAGAAAATCTTTTAAAACTTCAGAGAAAAAATAACTTTTTTCATTAATCTCCAAAATTAATATTTTATATAAACTACTCTCTGTATTTATTATATATTTATAACTTTAAATTTAATAATAACAATTATTTTTTTATTTTTAAATCACCCCATATCTATAGAATTAATTTTATTAATTCAAACAATTTTAATTTCATTATTTTCAGGAATATTTTCATATTCTTATTGATTTTCTTATATTTTATTTTTAGTAATAGTAGGGGGAATATTAGTATTATTTATTTATATAACTAGTTTAGCTTCTAATGAAATATTTTATTTTTCTTCAAAACTAATATATTTTATATTAATATTTTTTTAATTAATTTTATATAAATTTATAATATCAGATTATATAATAATTAGTGCAATTTTAAAAAACTCAAATTTAATTGAAATTACAAATAATCTGATATTTTTAAAAAACGAAAATATATTTAGATTAAATCAAATATATAACCAACCAAATAATTTATTAACAATTATATTAATAAATTACTTATTTTTAACAATAATTGCTGTTGTAAAAATTACTAATATTAACTATGGGCCTTTACGGCAAAAATTTTAATGAATAAATCTTTACGAACTACACATCCTTTATTAAAAATCGCTAATAGAGCTTTAATTGATTTACCAACTCCCTCTAATATTTCATTATGGTGAAATTTTGGATCTCTATTAGGATTATGTTTAATAATTCAAATTATTACAGGATTATTTTTAGCTATACATTATACAGCAAATATTGAAATAGCTTTTAATAGAGTTAACCATATTTGCCGTGATGTAAATTACGGATGATTTTTACGAACTTTACATGCAAATGGAGCTTCCTTTTTTTTCTTTGTATTTATTTACATATTGGACGAGGAATATATTATGGTTCTTATAAATTTAAAGCAACATGATTAATTGGAGTTATTATTCTATTCCTAGTGATAGGAACAGCTTTTATAGGATATGTACTTCCATGGGGACAAATATCATTTTGAGGGGCTACAGTTATTACTAATCTTTTATCAGCAATTCCCTATTTAGGAACTATAATAGTTCAATGAGTTTGAGGAGGATTTGCCGTTGATAATGCAACTTTAACACGATTTTTCACTATCCATTTTTTATTGCCATTTATTGTAACAGCTATAGTAATAATTCACTTATTATTTCTTCATCAAACAGGATCTAATAATCCATTAGGAATAAATAGAAATATTGATAAAATCCCATTTCATCCTTACTTTTCATATAAAGACATTATAGGATTTACTATTTTAATAATAATTCTTGTTATTTTAACTTTATTAAATCCTTATTATTTAGGAGATCCTGATAATTTTACCCCAGCAAATCCTTTAGTAACTCCTATTCATATTCAACCTGAATGATATTTCTTATTTGCATTTGCAATTTTACGATCTACTCCTAACAAATTAGGAGGAGTAATTGCATTAATTATATCAATTATAATTTTAATAATCTTACCTTGCAATATTTACTTATTTTCTAATTAATCCTATTATTATAAAATTATGAGATAATTTTTTATATTAGTTAATGAACTTGTATAAGTATATGTTTTGAAAACATAATAAAGAAGCAATATCTTCTATTAACTTTACTAAAAATAATTCACTATATTAATATAGAATAATATAATATTTTTAACCCTATATATAAAAAAAGATAATTTAATGACAAAGGTAAAAATCTTTTTCAAGCTAAATACATTAATTTATCATAACGATATCGAGGTAATGTACCCCGAACTCAAATAAATACAAAAGATAAAAATACTATTTTTAAATTAAAAAAAATAGAAAATAAATCTCTACCTAAAAATATTACACAAAACAATATTCTTATAAATAAAATTCTAGAATATTCAGATAAAAAAATTAAAGCAAACCCCCCTCTACTATATTCAACATTAAACCCAGAAACTAATTCAGATTCACCTTCAGCAAAATCAAATGGAGTGCGATTTGTTTCAGCCAAACTAGAAACAAACCAAACAAAAGATAAAGGAATAGAAATAAAAATTATTCAAACAAACATTTGATATTTTATAAATTCTATAAAACTAAAACTTTCAATTAAAATTATAAAAGATATTAAAATTAAAGATAATCTCACTTAATAAGAAATGGTTTGAGCAACAGCACGCAATCCCCTTAATAATGAATAACTTGAATTAGAAGATCATCCTGCAATTATAACAGTATAAACACCCAAACTAGTACAAGCTTAATCTAAAAGAAAAAAAATTAAATAATAAGGTATAATAAAGATAAAAATAATCTTATAATTGGAGAATAATAATATATAATATAATTTGATAATAAAGGATATGTTTGCTCTTTAGAAAATAATTTAATTGCATCACAAAAAGGCTGAGGAATACCTATATAACCAACTTTATTTGGGCCTTTACGAATCTGAATATAACCTAAAACTTTACGCTCTAATAAAGTCAAAAATGCTACTCCCACTAAAACACAAATCAATAATAATAATATACAAATTGAAGAAAATATTATATCTATAAAAAACAAGTATTATTTGAAATAAAATCACATATATGAATTCTAAATTCATTGCACTAATCTGCCAAAATAATAATAATAATCAAAACTAAAATACTTTGTATCAAATAATTGGTCCTTTCGTACTAAAATATTATAATTTATTAAAGATAGAAACCGACCTGGCTTACGCCGGTCTGAACTCAGATCATGTAAAGATTTAATGGTCGAACAGACCAAAATTTTCAAACTTCTGCACCTGAAATAATCTTTAATCCAACATCGAGGTCGCAAACTTTTTTATCGATAAGAACTCTCTAAAAAAATTACGCTGTTATCCCTAAGGTAACTTAATCTTATAATCAATATAATTGGATCACAAATTCATAAATTTATGTAAATAAAAAAAAAGAATTATTTTAATCTTTATATTAATAATTAAAATAATAAAATTTTAAAAATTCTTAATTAAATTTAATATTTTAAATATAAAGATCTATAGGGTCTTCTCGTCTTTTAATATTATTTAAGCCTTTTAACTTAAAAGTTTAATTCTAAATTAAATTTATTAGAGACAGATTTTACCTCGTCCAACCCTTCATACAAGCTTTCAATTAAAAAACTAATGATTATGCTACCTTTGCACAGTCAAATTACTGCGGCCATTTAAAAAAAAATTCAGTGGGCAGGTTAGACCTTAAATTAAACTCTAAAGGACATGTTTTTGTTAAACAGGCGAGCAAAATTTTTGCCGAATTCCTTTAAATAATCTATAATAACCTATTATATAAATATTTAAAATATATACTAATTCTATCATTATAACTAAATTTTTAAAATGAAAAATTAATTATTTATAAAAAACTTAAAATTATATAAAATAATAATTTAAATTAAATTAATTATAACAAATTAATATTGATAGCTATTTCTAAACCTACATTTTTTAAATATTAAAAATAATTTTTAAATTTTTAATTAAAAGCTAAACCCTTTAATTATTAATATTAAAATTTAATAATTTAAAAAATTAAACTATTAAAATTAAAATATCTGAATTAAATTCATTTCTAAATAAACTTGATATTTTTAAGAACGAATAACAATTCATTACTAATATATTATTTTAAATATTTATTTTGCAATAAAAAAAATAATTTATTAATTCTCTTAAATTCGAGAAAATTAATATAATTAAAAATTAAAAAAAAAATAAAATAAAATATTATTTCAATTATCTTTTACAATACTAATAAACTATAATTAATCAATTTTTTTTTATAAAATATACTAAAAATATAAATTATTAAAATAACTAATCAAATAATTACAATAAATTTTTTATTTCAAATTAAATTGATTTGCACAATAACTTTTTAATGTAAATAAAATGCTTTACTGAATCAAGCTCTAATCTGTCATTCTAGATACACTTTCCAGTACATCTACTATGTTACGACTTATCTTACTTTATAATAAGAGCGGCGGGCGATATGTACATATTTTAGAGCAAAAATCATAAAATAAAAATTAATTTTATTACTATTAAATCCACCTTCATAAAGCATATTCTTACTTTAATTCATTATAAATAAATTTATTGTAACCCATTTCTTTTTAACTATTAACTGCACCTTGATCTGATATATTTTTCTTATATAAAAAATTAAAAATTTAAATTCTTTTAAAATTTTCTTATAACGACGGTATACAAATTATTTTAAATTAAGTAAAGTTAATCGTGGACTATCAATCATAGAACAGGTTCCTCTAAATAGACTAAAATACCGCCAAAATCTTAAAATTTAAAGAACATAACTAACAATACTTTAGTATTTTAATTTTACATTTAAAATAATAGGGTATCTAATCCTAGTTTAAAAATAAATTTCATAATAATAAAATTTTAATTTTAAATTTAAATTATAATTAAAATTTCACTTAATAAATATAATATTAGTTTAAATTAATTACATTTAATTATTTACTAATATAATTTATTTATATTATTTGTCTAACCGCAACTGCTGGCACAAAATTTGTCAATAATAAAATTTATTTATAATTCTTAATTTCTT
Source organism: Nebria salina (assembly GCA_944039245.1). Lineage (NCBI taxonomy): Eukaryota > Metazoa > Arthropoda > Insecta > Coleoptera > Carabidae > Nebria > Nebria salina. The sequence continues at coordinate 12,625,920 of OX063288.1, forward strand.
AAATTATTAAAATTAAATACTGCGAATGAAAATAATATAAAAAACTATTTAAATTAAATTATAAAACACACAAAAATTTACATGTAAACACAAAATTTAATAAATTTATTGTTGGAATGAAATCGAAATGCGCTCATGAAATGTCTACAATATCGACAAATCAGTGTATCGAGGTGTCAAGCAAGAGGGCGCTGACTACCTATATAGTTATTGATGTTTTTTTTCTTAATAAGGTTGTTGTCCGTGTGTCTTTTTTTCCCACGCATATAATTGTACTATCCTTTTTTCTTTTAAGTGCTAATAATAATAAATACGTTTAATCAGTTCATAATAAAGTGTCTCAGTTATTTTACGAAACCTACATATTTCTGACATTTATAAGCCAGAATTAAACTTTATTTGATTAATTTTTAATTAAAACTATAAAACAAATTTAAATTAATTATATTCAAATTAAAATAAATTAAAATAAATCAAAATCAACACAATCTTAAACTTATATTAAATTCTACTTATAAGAATTAATCTCCAAATAATTTTCATAAATAAAATTAAAACAATAAAATTTATATTAAATTACAAATAACTAAATCATATTAAATTAACACAATCTTAAATTTCATCATAAAAATCACTCCAAATAATTTTCACATAAACAAAATCAATATAAAATAAAATTTCTATTAGTTTACAAATAACTAAATTTAATATAAAATTAACACAATCTTAAATTTCTATTTAATTTCACTACATAAAAATTAGCCGCAAATAATTTTCACATAAACAAAATCAATATAAAATAAAATTTCTATTAGTTTACAAATAACTAAATTTAATATAAAATTAACACAATCTTAAATTTCACTACATAAAAATTAGCCGCAAATAATTTTCACATAAACAAATTCTATATAAAATAAAATTTCTATTAATTTACAAATAGCTAAATTTAATAATTAAAATAAATAAAATTAACACAATCTTAAATTTCTATTAAATTTCACTACATAAAAATTACCCCAAATAATTTTCACATAAACAAATTCAATATAAAATAAAATTTCTATTAATTTACAAATAACTTGTTGGAGATTAATTCCATTCTCTTCACCTCTTCACAACGAGACGTAACCATAGCAACAAAACAACTGAATATACAATAATAACTATTTTTCTCAACACAATAAAAGATATTGTTAAACGTGTCATGCTTTTTCCTTTTATTTGTACCACGCTATCATAATAACAGGTTATGGGCCCAGATTGGAAAATGTAAGAAAATTCAACTTTCTGTGAATCAAACCATAAAAGTGAAATCAATCAAAAATCATCATGACTCACAACATGGTTAACACACGTCTTGAGAATCTGACCTAGGAGAATTACGACACTTGGAAAATTCAAGCAGAGGCTCTCTTAATCAAAAATGACATGTGGGGGTACATTTGCGGCGAAAAGCCAAAACCCGAAGTTATTGGCGAAAACGCTACACAGCAACATGCAGCACAAGCCACTCTCGACGATTGGACGCGACAAGATCGTAAGGCAAAATCAGATTTAATATTATGTATTAGTCCGTGTGAATTGAAACAGATCCGAGACTGCCAAACCTCAAAAGCCGTTTGGGACAAACTTGATTCGATTTATGCTTCGAAGGGTCCTGCTCGCAAAGCATCGTTGTTGAAACAACTTTCACAACAAAAGATGAACGACGGAGACGACGTACGGGAACATCTCGCTACATTCTTCGACGCCGTCGACAAATTGCAGTCAATGGGCATAGAAATAAACGGCGATCTATTGACAATAATGCTTTTTTATAGTTTACCTGACTCATTTGAGAATTTTTGATGTGCAATAGAAGCACGCGACAACCTGCCTACCGCTGATTCATTGAAAATAAAAATTATAGGGGAGAATGAGGCCAGACAGCAAAAGATCAAAAATAGGAGCACAGGGGCATTCTATTCCAAACATCCACATTCTCAACCACGTTTTTCAAAACCACAGAGACCAAACGACAACAAATTGACGCAACCAGAAAAACAGTCGAATTTCAAGTGTCACTATTGCAAAATCAAGGGCCATGTGATATCGGAATGTCGTAAGAAGAAACGAGCCGACAGTCAAAGAAGTAATCTGACAGAAGAGGACTACTTCGCCGACGCACGCAACGTTGACTCGACTCAAACTCATCACCAAGGATACGTACCCGCTCAATGGTGTATCGACAGTGGCGCGACTTCACATCTGTGTAACGACAAGTCACTTTTCACTAGCACTGAAAGAGTTCACACTGAACTGCGCTTAGCCAGCAGTGCGACGACACCCATTCAAGCTATAGGGAACGTGAAAATATCGACGAAAGTAGGGAATTATTCCAAATCGATCACATTACAGAACACTTTTCATGTTCCTGACTTACGCACGAACTTGTTATCCGTATCAAAACTAGTTGATAAAGGTAATACTGTAATCTTCCGACGAGAAGGCGCAATTATCAAGGATAAGCAAAATAACATTCGATTACAAGTCAAACGCGTTGGCGATCTATTCTACTTAGACCAAGACAACCAGCACGCCTGTTCAGCGGCAGGCGATTCGTCCCAAGTTGAAAAATGGCACCGGCGCCTCGGTCACGTGAATTTCCATGATGTCCAGAGACTCATCAACGAGAGAAACATCAAAGGACCGAGTAACAAGATCAACGATCCATCACCTTGTAAGATCTGCATCATGGGCAAGTTGACACGCTTACCATTTCCGAAACGTTCGGAAACGTCAACAACACCCCTCGGCATAGTCCACACGGACTTATGTGGACCGATGCGTACTTTTTCACACGGAGGTGCTCGTTATTTGCTTACTTTTACAGATGAATACAGTCGCTGGACGAATGTTTACTTCCTGAGAAACAAAGATGCAGTTTGCGAAAAATTCATCGAATACAAGAATGAGGTAGAAAATCAAACAGGATATTCAATCAAAGCTTTACAATCAGACAATGGCAAAGAGTTTTGTAACATAGCGGCATCAAAAGAAGACTCACAACTCCGCACACTCCACAGCAAAATGGTATAGCCGAAAGAAAGAACCGAACCTTAATAGAAATGGCTCGCTGTATGCTATTCGAATCGGGGATGCCACCTTCTTTTTGAGCAGAGGCCGTTGCTACTGCTAACTACATCAGAAATAGATGTCCAAGTAAGAGTTTGATTACAGGAACTCCATACGAGAAGCGAATCGGTCGTCGACCGAAACTAGGATTCCTACAGGTATTTGGATGTTAAGCTTTTGTGCTTGACAAACGACCTGGTAAAGGAAAATTTGAAGTCAGAGCCATTCAAGGAAGATTCGTCGGGTATTCGGAGACATCCATATACGGAACGCCTTTGACCGTATATGGATCCCGAGTGAAAATAAGATCCGTATATCCCGAGATGTAAAATTTCTTGAGGAATTTGATTCAAAACACGAATACTCTGATTTTATCACCGAGGATACGATCAACGGAAACAAGAAACTACTTGATGTCAACGTTCAATTCAACCTGTCGAATCCAATCGAACAAGAAATGAGCGATGACCTTCCAATCAAGATTGCGAAAAATTCATCCACAGTATCCAGAGCATCTGAAAACTGTTTGTTGGATAAAAATCAAAATCCATCACAATCAAATTCGATCCGAAACTCCAGCACCAATACCGATGTTCACAACGAAAAAGGTAGCCAGAAACATACCCCTGGACGTCCTTTCAAGATCAAGACTGGAAGACCCAGAAGACCAAGAAAAGGATATCATATCGACAATACTAATCAAGTACGAACTATCGATACTACGACTCATGAATCTAACACTGATTCAGAAGATGAACCTGCGTTTAGAGGATTCGAACGAGTTCCCAATATCGATAGTAACCGAGAAGAAACAAACAGGCATGATGCAGAAATGGCGATGTTCTGTTCCGAAATACCACTTTCTGTCGCCTTGTCCGGCCTTGACAGCGACGAGTGGCGACGAGCGATTTACAACGAAACTGTAAGTCTTCTCGAAAATAATGCTTGGAAGATTGTCGATCGACCACAAAATCGAAAAGTCATAGGATCGCGAACAATTCTTCGAAACAAAATCAAGAGCGATGGAACTATTGATAGACGGAAGGCTAGAATCGTGGCAAAAGGATTTACGCAATTACCTGGCATCGATTACTACGACTCCTTTTCTCCAGTAGCAAGACTGAGTTCCTTGCGAATCCTAATGGCTTTGTCAGCAAAATATAACCTTGAGGTAGCTCAACTTGACGTTACGACTGCATATTTATACGGAGATATAGATGTTGAACTTGTTGAAGGCAGAGTGAATAACGAATACAAATCGAATACTTGGTGATATTAAATGTGGATCAAATACAACTTATCAGAACAGGTGTTGTGTTGGGTGTTTTTTGATTTGTTAAATTGACACTCGAATTTGTTGGATTAGTTTATTTTACACTTGATACATGGTTTAATTACTCATAGTCCACTGATCTTGTGCCTATGAGCTCTCTACCAACAATGTCTTCCTAGCCGAGAAAATAGATATTTTCCCAGGGTAGAAACCCCACTCCACATAACAGTTTGGTGGGAGGCAATACGCTAAAGATCAGTTTGGTGGTAGGCAATACGCACCATGCCGCCCCCCTTGAAAGCCTATAGGCTTCAACATACGGAACATAGTTATGCAATAGATATTAATAGAAAGGATAGTTAAGTACATAATAAGATTCAATACAGATATGAAGGTAATACATTAAAAAATAAACCTATTTACATTATATACAATCCAGTACATGGTACACATATGTTTAGTATATTCGTGTAAATGAAACAATCATGTAGATTCCTTATAATAAATGTCCTGTAGTAGGGTCCAGTGAACTATAATTAGCACAATTTGTCACTTCTTCACTTAGCACTTGCACTTTATTGGAGTAGAATGTCTAAGTGTCTAATTATCTATTGGGAGTACACACACCTTGCTTACACCTCTCTTAAAGGTGCCCTTGTTGGTTCTGACTGTTAGCACTCGAATTAAACCGTCGTTTCCGGGGTAGATCTCCTCGATGCGACCAAGCGGTCAATGTAGCGGAGGTAGGTTGTCCTCCATCATAAGAACCATAGTTCCCGGCTTGAGTACCTGTGCTGTCTCTTGTTGCCACTTGGTCCTGCCCTGCAGTTGTGACAGATATTCACGTGACCATCTGCGCCAAAAGTATTCTTTCGATTAGTTGCCATCGATTTAGTCGATTTAATTTCATTTCTTGTAGATCAGGTTCCATCGGAGCAGTGAGAATTTCTCCAATGAGGAAGTGTCCAGGGGTAAGGGAAGTTAGATCATTTGGGTCACTAGACAGAGGAGTTAATGGACGGGAATTGAGACAAGCTTCAATACGCGTCAAAACAGTATACATTTCCTCATAAGTCAATAAAGTGTCGCCTAAAACCCTTTTTAAATGGTATTTAACCGATTTTATATTAGCCTCTCAAATACCGCCAAAATTAGGTGATCTTGGTGGAATAAAGGTCCACCGTATGTTATCTTGTACTAATGGGACTATTATTTTATTATTAAATTCATTTCCATTGATGAAAGTTGACAAATCGCTTAACACTCGCTTTGCTCCTATAAAATTTGTTGCATTATCTGAAAATATGTGTGAGACACGGCCTCTACGTGACATAAATCTCCTCAGAGCATTGAGAAATGACTCAGTTGTCAAATCTCCTACCAATTCTATGTGAATAGCCTTAGTTGCGAAACAAATGAATAATGCAATATATGCCTTAACTGATCGTTTACCACGCCCGCGACTTTCTTTATTTAAAATTGGTCCACAATAATCCAAACCTGATTTTAAAAAGGGACGTATTGGTTCAATTCTTTCAGTTGGCAAATTACCCATTCTTTGCACTGAACGTATTGGTTTTATCCTATAACAAATAACGCGTTTATGCAAGATTTGTCGGACAATACTACGACCAGAAATAGGCCAATATAATTGTCTAATTGCCGCTAATGTCGCTTGTTGTCCTGCATGAAGATTTGCTATGTGAAACTGATTTATTATTAAACTTGTTAAATGGTGATTTTTTGGTAGAACAATGGGAAATTTTTTATCAAAATTAAGCCTTGTCGTATTTTTTAATCTACCTCCTACCCTGATCAAATCATGTTCATCACAAAATGTATTTAGTCTAACTAACTTACTATTTTTCTGAATATGTTTATGCGTTTTCAAGTCATGTAATTCTTTACTAAACTCTTGACCTTGAACTAACTTGAATATTCTCTTAATTTCATCATTAAGCTCGATGGTTGTTAATGGTCCGTTGCGTTTTTGTTTATCCTTACAATTGTCAAAAAATCTAAGAATCCATGCGATTGTTCGTTGCAATTTTGAAAAGGATGAATATTTTTTAAAGATGTTTATATCTAGGGTAGTAATTAGTGCAGCTGTAAATTTTCGCTCCTCCATTTCCCCTTCTTTATAGTTTTGAATGTTTGTTTGATTATTAGAGTTTGAATTAAAAGTTATATCTATTAATTTCTGAGCTGTTACTCCGCGGGAAAGTAGATCAGCTGAATTTTCTTCGCTCTTTACATGACGCCAGTCGCTGATGTTAGTAATCGATTGAATTTCAGCTACCCGGTTAGCTACGAAAGTTTTCCACCTTTTGGATTCCGATTGTAACCACGCAATGACTATTGTTGAGTCAGTCCAAAAATATTTTTTATTAACGTTAAGTTTTAAATATGATAATACGTTACTAGTTAATGTGGCTAATAACAACGCGCCGCATAGTTCTAGTCGCGCTACTGAAACAGTTTTTAATGGAGCTACTCTTGATTTAGCGCATAATAAGCAGGTAAATACCTCACCTCTTGTATTTATTGACCACAGATAGATTGCAGCCCCGTATGCCTTTTCTGAGGCGTCTGAGAAACCATGTAATTCTAGCTGACTCGCCGAGGATAATATAACTCTGCGGGAAATTTGTAATTGATTTAAATTAGGTAACTGATTTATAAAGTGTAAAAACTCTGTGTGAATATGCACTGGCACTGATTCAACCCAATTACATTTCAAAGACCATAGTTTCTGTATCATTAATTTACTATTTATAATTAGTGGGCCGATTAATCCTAACGGGTCGAAAATTTGCGCAATGATTGAAAGTATTGTACGCTTCGTAATTTTGTTTGATATGGCATCGTGTTTTATTTTATATTTAAATACGTTATTTTGACAGTTCCATAACATACCTAGTGATTTAGTTTCGCCATTTTTATCTAAATTAATTAAAGTTAAATGGGCTGTTTTTTGTGTTGAAGTGGGCAATATACTCTTGTGATTCGAAGCTACTTTACATAGTTCAAAACCGCCGGTTTTTAGGATACATGAAAGATTATCGCGTAATTGAATAGCTTCTTCTAGTGATTCGCATCCAGTCAGTACGTCATCAACGTAAAAATCCTCTAAAATGACCTCACTTGCTCGTTTATAATTATATCTCTCATCGTGTGCCAACTGGTGCAAGCACCGAACCGCTAGAAATGGAGCACAGGTAGTTCCGTAAGTTACGGTGGTTAGACGATAAATATTTAACGGTTCGCTATCATTGTTTCTCCAAATAATTCTTTGATAATTCGCGTCGTGTGAATCTACATTTATTTGACGAAACATTTTACTTATGTCAGCAGTAAACGCGAATTTATGTGTTCGAAAACGTGCTAGTATACTAAATAATCCTTGCTGAATAGTGGGTCCGGCTAACAAATTATCATTAAGACTTAACCCATTAGTTGTTTTCGCGGAAGCGTCAAAAACTACCCTAAGGGATGTCGTCAAGCTAGATTCCTTAAAAACCGCGTGATGGGGAAGGTAATAGCCGTCCTTGTGAATCTCCGTGCTTGGAACTGATTCCATATGATTAAGTGACAAATATTCGTTTATGAACTCACTATATTTACGTTTTAAATGTGGGTTGCTGGCAAGTCGCCTTTCTAAATTCATAAACCGTTTCAATGCTATTTCCTTAGAGTTCCCTAGGTTTATTGTACCCGTCTTCGTTGGTAATTTTACAATAAAGCGTCCGTCAGTGTCCCTTTTATGACTGTTAACGAAATATATTTCACAGGCCTGCTCGGCCTTGCTAAGCGTCCTTGAAATGGGTTGTTCGTAGTTTTCAAGTACCCAGAATTTTGTAAGTTGTTCACTAATAGGGTCGGGGTTACTTATACCTAAATTGCAGTAACTATTTTTCTTCGGGACATTATATTTTATGGCACCGCCTGCAACCCATCCGAGATGCGTCTTTTGAAAATATGGTTGGTTAGGGAAAGTTTGTAATTGCCCTACACAAAGAAGTTCCCAGAATACTTCGGCGCTTATTAAAAGATCTATTGGTGTTGAAATGTAAAAATGCGGATCAGCTAATTGTATGCCGCTGGGAAACTTAAACGTATTTAACTGTATTGTTTGTTGAGGCAAATTATTTGTTACTTTCGGCACAACTAAGCAATTAAATGTTGTATTATAATCATTGTATTTTGATTTTAAATTTATATTTACAGCGAAAGAAATAAGATTCGTGGTTTGATTGATACCCGATACTACGTACTCAGTATGTTTTAGTTTGAGGTTCAATTTGTCACAAAGAGACTGTGATATGAAGTTTGATTGTGATCCAACGTCTAGCAGAGCTCTACAATCTTGAAATATTCCCTTGTTATCTTTAATTTGTACAATCGCCGTAGCTAGCAAAACGTGAACATGGTTATTTTTTACATTTAAACTGTGGGCAGTGCTTGTACTGGGAAATATGTGATTATTATCAATAATAGTTCCCCTCGATTCTAACACTTGTGAGCCTTTATGCAGTAAAGTATTATGCTTTAAGTTACATTCGCGACATTTTCTAATTGACTTGCAATTAATAGTTTCATGATTATTACGCAGACAATTCTTACATAACTTTAAATATGATGCTGGATTGATTCTGTCTGGAATGTTAAGTTTTAAGAAGTCTGGGCATGTATAAATAAAGTGATTCTCTCCTTTACACAGAAAACAGGCTGGTTTTTTAGTAGCTAAGTGCGCGCTTATATTAGTTCTAGATTTGTTGATCTTGTGCATCGACATATTATTTGTAATTGCAGATTCAAAATTTAAAGATTCGAGAAATTGGCAACGTGATTCTAAGAATTCTATTAATTGAGTAAAAGATGGAATTTCTGAATTAAGCTTAGACTGCCATTCTCGGTTTGTGTTGTAGTCTAATTTGTCTGTTATGATCGGTACTATCAATGCATCCCAATGCTCTACAGGTAGTTTTAACACCTTCAACGCTTCTATGTTATTTATCACATCATTTAGTAACTGTCTTAAATTTACATGATTACCCCTTGAAATAGCCGGAGATTTAAATATGTTGCGCACATGCTCTTGGACAATTAACCGTTGGTTCTTATAACGCCTAGCAAGAATTTCAAATGCAACACTATAATTTTCGCTGGTGATGCAGAGATTCTCAATTGCACGTAGAGCTTCATTTTTTAAACACGATTTAAGATAATGAAACTTCTGCGTATCTGATAAGGCATCGTTATCGTGAATTATTGTTTTAAACGAATCATAGAAGGCCCACCATTCTGTAAATGAGCCGCTAAATTCGGGTAATTTTAATACCGGCAGTCTAGAATTATTTTGTCGATGTCTAGAGTCGGTAGAATCTGTGGTTTGTATTATTGCGGAACGCGCTGCACGGTCATCCAATATAGTGGTAGACCCGCTAATAAAATCATAATATTGATTGTCGAACGCGTCTCGATAATCTGCTTGTTCATCAGTCTCGTCAACTAAATCTAATTTATTTTGAATATCACAAAATTCACAGTAAATCCTTTCTACGATAACTTGACGTGATTTTAATTGATTTATGTTATCTCCATCGTTAAAACTTGATAAAAAGTTACAAAGCTTGGTTAAGCGACCTTTTAGCACCCTTCTTTTTGATTAAAGCTCAGCTACTTCGGCCATATTATTACCTCAATTTAAGATCGCACGGAAATGTATACTGTTTATATGTGGTTAAATGAATATTGTCCGATAGACAGGTAAAACAGGAATGAGAAATTCTACTACCTATTGACCTGAAGAATGATAGCTGCTGGTGATGACGTTGGAATGTGGTCTATGGTTCACACGGCCTCTTCTTCGGTCATCTGTCTTGTCGAATGATTTGATGTTCGTTTATTGGAATCACTGTATACACTGTTTGTACGGATCCGGTTCGAAGGACCAATTTTAATGTTGGGTGTTTTTTGATTTGTTAAATTGACACTCGAATTTGTTGGATTAGTTTATTTTACACTTGATACATGGTTTAATTACTCATAGTCCACTGATCTTGTGCCTATGAGCTCTCTACCAACAATGTCTTCCTAGCCGAGAAAATAGATATTTTCTCAGGGTAGAAACCCCACTCCACATAACAGTTTGGTGGGAGGCAATACGCTAAAGATCAGTTTGGTGGTAGGCAATACGCACCAACAGGGGTGAAAAATATATTGATTGTCATTATTTTTATTGAAAGAACAAAAGAGAACACAGTAACCAGATAGCACTTAAGAGCGCCGCCTTCTGGATTCGAGGTTGGATCGGTCAATATCATCAACACTTCCCCTCGAGTCATCCTCGGTATTCATGATTTGCTCGTGTGTCAGACCTAGAAGACTGACACAACGTAGGTGTTTCGGCTTCGGGAGCGCTTTTATCAGTACATCCGCTGGCATGTCGTCGGTGGATATGTGCTGTAGGGAGATTTTTCCCGAGTCGACTACCTCCCGGACGAAATGGTGTCTGATGTCTATATGTTTCGTCCTTGCATGGTAGACCGGATTTGTCCCCAGCTTCAATGCGCCCATGTTGTCGCAGTATATCGTGGTCACATCTATGTCGTGTACACCAAGCTCTCCCATAAGTCTTTTCAGATGTATGGCCTCTTTGGTTGCGTCACTCAAGGCCATGTATTCGGCCTCTGTACTGGACAGCGCCACCGTGCGCTGTTTTCTGGAGTCCCATGTCACTGCACCTCCGGCCATCATGAAAGAGTATCCCGTGATCGAACGTCTATCATCTGTCGATCCTCCCCAATCTGCATCTACGTAACCCACCAGTCTTCCACCAACGCGTTTGTAGTGGATTCCGTGACTTGACGTTCCCTTGAGGTAACGCAATACGCGTTTGGCGGCCAACCAATGATCTCTGTTGAAGCAGTCATTAAACTGTCCCAGTAGACTTGCTGCATGAGCGATGTCTGGGCGCGTTGCTACGGATAGATACAAGAGGCAGCCGACTAGTTTCCGATAAGGTGGTTTTTCCCCGTCTAATACCGACCATTCTTCTCCTCTGCTCAGTCGGTTTCCAGGATCAAGTGGTGTCGAGATGGGCTTGCACTCTTTCATGCCAAATCTTCGCAGCATCTGGTCAACATAGGTCTTCTGGTTAATCAGAATCCTCTCGTCATCCCTGGTAAATTCTATCCCGAGGCAGCGTTTGATGTTCCCCAGGCTCTTCAGCTCGAAAATCTCTCCCAGCTGTTGGCCGAAGGTTCAATCTGCTCAGAGTCTCGACTCATGACAAGAATGTCGTCCACATAAATGGTTACGATCATCTTCTGTCCCTTCCAAGACCCGAGATAGATGCATGGATAGCTTTTCGATGACTTCAATCCCAAAGTCTGTAGCTCTCTGTCCAAGCGCTTCTACCAAGCTCGGCCTGCCTGCTTCAGTCCGTACAATGCCTTCTTCATGTGACATACATTGTTCCCACTAGCCAGTTTCTTCAAAGTTAATTTCGCCTCGTTGACGGCGAAGTTGTTTTCTTTTCTGTTGTCGACAATGTACTGAAGTACCTCTGTCATGCGATCCGGCACCTCCATGAAGACGTCTTCTTGCAATCTTCCGTTGAGGTATGCCGTGGCTACGTCGTACTGGCGGATGTTCATATTTTCTTGCACCGCGAATGCGATAGCGGCTCGGATGGATCCCAGCCGAGCTACCGGTGCGTATGTCTCGTGATAGTCCTTCCCGTAGACTTGCGAGTAACCCTTGGCTATGACTCTCGCCTTGTGCTTTTCCAGCACGCCTCCCGTACCGTATTTGTGACGCAGAATGAAACGACTCCCGATGACCTCGTGATCTGGTGTTCGATCGGTAAGCGTCCATGTCCCCTTCTCCAATATGGATGTTATCTCGTTGGCCATGGCGCCCAGCCAATCTTCTGCCTCTGGACCAGATAGTGCACGAGCAACTGGGATTTCCGTTACGAGTGCCGACATCTCCATGAAGCTGGCTGAGGCGTACATCTTGCGCGGTCTGCCTCGAGCTCCGGAGCGCAAGATTCTCGGTCTGCCTCCGCCCCTCTTAGAGACCGCGCCAGTGTGTGATATTCCCGTTGTTGGAAATTTCACGGGATCTTTGTCCGTGCTTTCGTCCTCCGTGTCCTTTGATTCGTCTGGCTGTTCAATCTGTACATCTAGTGGAACGTTTTCTTCGTCTTGAAATAGATTGATATCGTTCTCTCGAAGTGAATTGGTAGATCTCAGTGGCTCCATCGGGCGGTCCTCTGCTGTCTTGAAGTGTCTCGCGATCTCGACTTTTCTATCATCCGGCAGCCAAATTCTGTATGCCTTGGCTTCCGAACTGTAACCAAGGAATATACCTTTCTTTGCACGAGGTTTGAGCTTCCCCTTGTCCTGCGCCGTGTCTCTAATGAACACCTCGCGACCAAATCTCTCGAATGTGGATACATCTGGGGTTGTTCCGTGCCAAGCTTCGTACGGTGATCTTCCATTCAATCGACTTGTGGGGTACCTGTTCCGGACGTAGTTCGCCGTATGTACGGCTTCTGCCCAAAATGTCAGCGGCAGCTTTGATTGAACCAATAGACAGCGTGCAGTGTCCATCAGCGTGCGGTTCCGCCGCTCTGCGATTTCGTTTTGCTCCGGGTTGTGTGGGGCTGTCAGTCGTCGAGTCACTCCGTGTTTTGTGAGTAATTCGTCGAACTGGCTGTTTATATACTCACCACCATTGTCGGACTGCAACATCCTTATCTTCCTTCCTTGTTGAGTTTCGACCAGTACCCTGAATTTCTCGAACTCGTCGATCACTTGACTCTTCTTGCTAATAAATCTTACCTCGCACCATCCGGAGAAGTCGTCGATGAATGTGACGTAGTACTTCTTTCCGCCAATTGATGCGACTGGCATCGGTCTACATACATCCGAGTGCACAATATCGGCTAGGACTGTCTTCCGCGTTGATTTCTTCGGAAATGGCGCCCTGTACATCTTTCCTTGAGTGCATACGTCGCATTGGAAATCTTCATCGATGTCCTCGACCTGGATTCCTTGTAGGGATCCCGTCTTAATCGCGTTGCGAAGTGTCGGGACATTGAGATGACCCATGCGAAAGTGCCACTTCTTGAGAGACGCCTTCTTTCGTGAAGTTGTCGCTGAGTTTGCTTCTGGTTGTCGACCTCGAGTTGTATTTTCCGTGTTGTCGAGGAAATACAAACCGTTGATACGCTTTGCGACTGCCAAAACCTTACCATCGACGTTAACAACTTCAGCCTTGGTGTTGTCGAAGATGACCCGATGTCCCTTGTCGGCGACCTTGCCGATCGACACGAGGTTTGCGCGCAGGTCTGGGACATATAGCGTGTCACTGAAAGTGACGATGCGTTCGTCTTTTTCTGAACCGGTGGTCGCCCGAGCGATCCCCTTTCCCTTGATGGCTGTGGAGGCATTACTTGCCAAATTAAGTTTTCCAATTTGAGAATGGTCTAGCTTTGAAAATGAGTTGATGTCCCTACACATGTGCGAGGTACACCCACTGTCAAAGCACCAATCGTCGTGACTCGCGTTATTGTCTTTTCGGTATGCGCAACTCACGGCAATGTCCGGTATCGTGAGAAAGCCCACTTCGTTCGAACCGTTCGCTGAAATCTCAATCGGTTTGTTCCGACAGTATCGTGCGCGATGACCAATTACTCCGCACTTGAAACACTTCATTGTCTTGTCCTTCTTGCCAAACTCCTTGTTCACCGATTTGCCTTTGTCCGGCCGCTTCCCGTTTCGTTTGTGTTCCTGCCTGCTTGCCACCATCGCGTTGTGCGTCCCCTTCTGTGCTTCCTTGCGAGCATCGGATTCTTCCGCGATTTTTATTCGTAGCAAGTCGAGTGACGGTAGCTCGTCCTTCGCGGTCATAGCGCACCTGAAGTTCTCGTAGCTGTCGGTCAAACTACGTAGGAGCATGACTGCCAGTAAGTCACGATTGATATCAACTTCCAATTCAGCCAGCCTGTCGACGGTGTCAAAAAACTTTCAAAGATGTTCGCGCGTGTCCTCGCCGTCCTGCATTTTTATGGAAATCAGGTTGTTCAGCAAAGCGGCCTTTCGCGCGGGACCCTTGGACTGGTACATGTTTTCCAGCCTAGTCCATATATCGCGCGCGGTGTTGCAGCCCTTGATCTGGATGATTTCCGCTGAGCTCATTGCAAGGACGATGTCGGATTGTGCCTTCATGTCTGCTTCCCGCCAATCCCTTTCTGCTGCAATAGACGTCGCCTCGCCTGGCATGATTTCCGGTTTCACTCGTTCCCCGCTCGCGTAGAACCATGCGTCATTCTTTATGAGAACCGCTCGCATCTGGATCTTCCATGTCTCGTAGTTCTCCTTGTTCAGGACTTCGAATCGTACGCCGGCCGTGTGCACCTTGCCGCGTGACCTGAATGACGCTAATGTTAAAAATGTTCTAGTTTCTACGATTCTTACTGCGTTCTGGGCCCATAACCTGTTGAAGGCAGAGTGAATAACGAATACAAATCGAATACTTGGTTATATTAAATGTGGATCAAATACAACTTATCAGAACAGGGGTGAAAAATATATTGATTGTCATTATTTTTATTGAAAGAACAAAAGAGAACACAGTAACCATGATAGCACTTAAGAGCGCCGCCTTCTGGATTCGAGGTTGGATCGGTCAATATCATCAACAGAACTATACATGGAACTACCCGAATTATTCGAAGAAACCATCAAAGCAATTCTGAGGAAAGAAAAAGATCCACTTATTCTGAAGAAAGCCCGTGAAATGTCACGAAACCTCAAGAAAGGCAAGCAGGTTTGCTTATTACAACGAGCTATCTATGGATTAAAACAAGCTGGACGTCAGTGGAATCAAAAGTTAACCAACGTACTGCAAGAAGCTGGATTCTCGCCCACAAATTCCGATCCTTGCATGTATACAGATGAAATCAAGCAAACTTTCATCCTTGTTTACGTTGATGATATTCTGATTGTTACAAAAGACAAAATTAAGGAGAAACACATCATCGATACCCTATCCAGACACTTCAAGATCAAAAATCTGGGTCAAGCTAACTTTTGTCTGGGTATAGAGATCAAAAAGATGAGGGAGAGCACACACATTTCTCAACAAGGTTTCATTCGAGAAATATTGGATAGATTCCATATGACCAACTGCAAGCCGGTGTCAACACCTCTCGCCGTGGGTACAAAACTTCACAATTTCTCTGCAGATGAGGACAACACAAATTTGAAACCCTATCGAGCCCTGGTGGGAGCACTCATGTACCTTGCTGTAGCTACGCGCCCAGTCATCGCGCATGCGGTAAGTGTTCTATCTCAATTCAATGAGAACCATGCCAACATCCATTGGATTGCCGAAAAACGGGTTGTGCGATACCTCAAAGGAACAATCGACCAGGGACTTTCATATGCAGCAGACGATTTCGCACTACGAGGCTACGTGGATGCAGATTGGGCCAACTGTCCCAGTGATCGCAGATCCTATACGGGGTATGCATTCCTATTGGCTGGAGCTTCCATCACATGGGACTCCCGCAAACAGCGCACCGTAGCTTTATCCAGTACCGAGGCCGAGTACTTGGGGTTATCTACTGTGGCAAAAGAATCAGTCTACTTGATCCGCTTTCTGAAGGAATTAGGATTTGACTCGATCGCAAACGTCGAATTATTCAACGATAATAATGGCGCCATCAAGTTAACCGAGAACCCAAGTTTCCACTCGAGAACAAAACATATAGATATGAGACATCATTACATACGTCAAGTTCTTTACGAAGAGCCTATCAGGTTATCACACATGTCTACTGATTTTATGATTGCAGACGTGTTAACCAAAGGACTACCACGAGCTAAACACGAATATTGTTCCCGGGGACTTCGCGTCACTTCCATGAGAGGTAAAGACAGCTCGAATTAAGGGAGAGTGTTGGAGATTAATTCCATTCTCTTCACCTCTTCACAACGAGACGTAACCATAGCAACAAAACAACTGAATATACAATAATAACTATTTTTCTCAACACAATAAAAGATATTGTTAAACGTGTCATTCTTTTTCCTTTTATTTGTACCACGCTATCATAATAACAGGTTATGGGCCCAGATTGGAAAATCTAAGGAAAATTCGACGTTCTGTGAATCAAACCATAAAAGTGAAATCAATCAAAAATCATCATGACTCACAACATGGTTAACACACGTCTTGAGAATCTGACTAAGGAGAATTACGACACTTGGAAAATTCAAGCAGAGGCTCTCTTAATCAAAAATGACATGTGGGGGTACATTTGCGGCGAAAAGCCAAAATCCGAAGTTATTGGCGAAAACGCTACACAGCAACATGCAGCACAAGCCGCTCTCGACGATTGGACGCGACAAGATCGTAAGGCAAAATCAGATTTAATATTATGTATTAGTCCGTGTGAATTGAAACAGATCCGAGACTGCCAAACCTCAAAAGCCGTTTGGGACAAACTTGATTCGATTTATGCTTCGAAGGGTCCTGCTCGCAAAGCATCGTTGTTGAAACAACTTTCACAACAAAAGATGAACGACGGAGACGACGTACGGGAACATCTCGCTACATTCTTCGACGCCGTCGACAAATTGCAGTCAATGGGCATAGAAATAAACGGCGATCTATTGACAATAATGCTTTTTTATAGTTTACCTGACTCATTTGAGAATTTTTGATGTGCAATAGAAGCACGCGACAACCTGCCTACCGCTGATTCATTGAAAATAAAAATTATAGGGGAGAATGAGGCCAGACAGCAAAAGATCAAAAATAGGAGCACAGGGGCATTCTATTCCAAACATCCACATTCTCAACCACGTTTTTCAAAACCACAGAGACCAAACGACAACAAATTGACGCAACCAGAAAAACAGTCGAATTTCAAGTGTCACTATTGCAAAATCAAGGGCCATGTGATATCGGAATGTCGTAAGAAGAAACGAGCCGACAGTCAAAGAAGTAATCTGACAGAAGAGGACTACTTCGCCGACGCACGCAACGTTGACTCGACTCCAACCCATCACCAAGGATACGTACCCGCTCAATGGTGTATCGACAGTGGCGCGACTTCACATCTGTGTAACGACAAGTCACTTTTCACTAGCACTGAAAGAGTTCACACTAAACTGCGCTTAGCCAGCAGTGCGACGACACCCATTCAAGCTATAGGGAACGTGAAAATATCGACGAAAGTAGGGAATTATTCCAAATCGATCACATTACAGAACACTTTTCACATTCCTGACTTACGCACGAACTTGTTATCCGTATCAAAACTAGTTGATAAAGGTAATACTGTAATCTTCCGACGAGAAGGCGCAATTATCAAGGATAAGCAAAATAACATTCGACTACAAGTCAAACGCGTTGGCGATCTATTCTACTTAGACCAAGACAACCAGCACGCCTGTTCAGCGGCATGCGATTCATCCCAAGTTGAAAAATGGCACCGGCGCCTCGGTCACGTGAATTTCCACGATGTCCAGAGACTCATCAACTAGAGAAACATCAAAGGACCGAGTAACAAGATCAACGATCCATCACCTTGTAAGATCTGCATCATGGGCAAGTTGACACGCTTACCATTTCCGAAACGTTCGGAAACGTCAACTACACCCCTCGGCATAGTCCACACGGACTTATGTGGACCGATGCGTACTTTTTCACACGGAGGTGCTCGTTATTTGCTTACTTTTACAGATGAATACAGTCGCTGGACGAATGTTTACTTCCTGCGAAACAAAGATGCAGTTTGCGAAAAATTCATCGAATACAAGAATGAGGTAGAAAATCAAACAGGATATTCAATCAAAGCTTTACAATCAGACAATGGCAAAGAGTTTTGTAACTCTCAATTTGACGCTATCTTGAAACATAGCGGCATCAAAAGAAGACTCACAACTCCGCACACTCCACAGCAAAATGGTATAGCTGAAAGAAAGAACCGAACCTTAATAGAAATGGCTCGCTGTATGCTATTCGAATCGGGGATGCCACCTTCTTTTTGGGCAGAGGCCGTTGCTACTGCTAACTACATCAGAAATAGATGTCCAAGTAAGAGTTTGATTACAGGAACTCCATACGAGAAGCGAATCTGTCGTCGACCGAAACTAGGATTCCTACAGATATTTGGATGTAAAGCTTTTGTGCTTGACAAACGACCTGGTAAAGGAAAATTTGAAGTCAGAGCCATTCAAGGAAGATTCGTCGGGTATTCGGAGACATCAAAGGCTTTCCGTATATGGATCCCGAGTGAAAATAAGATCCGTGTATCCCGAGATGTAAAATTTCTTGAGGAATTTGATTCAAAACACGAATTCTCTGATTTTATCACCGAGGATACGATCAACGGAAACAAGAAACTACTTGATGTTAACGTTCAATTCAACCTGTCGAATCCAATCGAACAAGAAATGAGCGATGACCTTCCAATCAAGATTGCGAAAAATTCATACACAGTATCCAGAGCATCTGAAAACTGTTTGTTGGATAAAAATCAAAATCCATCACAATCAAATATGATCCGAAACTCCAGCACCCATACCGATGTTCACAACGAAAAAGGTAGCCAGAAACATACCCCTGGACGTCCTTTCAAGATCAAGACTGGAAGACCCGGAAGACCAAGAAAAGGATATCATATCGACAATACTAATCAAGTACGAACTATCAATACTACGACTCATGAATCTAACACTGATTCAGAAGATGAATCTGCGTTTAGAGGATTCGAACGAGTTCCCAATATCGATAGTAACCGAGAAGAAACAAACAGGCATGATGCAGAAATGGCGATGTTCTGTTCCGAAATACCACTCTCTGTCGCCTTGTCCGGCCTTGACAGCGACGAGTGGCGACGAGCGATTTACAACGAAACTGTAAGTCTTCTCGAAAATAATGCTTGGAAGATTGTCGATCGACCACAAAATCGAAAAGTCATAGGATCGCGAACAATTCTTCGAAACAAAATCAAGAGCGATGGAACTATTGATAGACGGAAGGCTAGAATCGTGGCAAAAGGATTTACGCAATTACCTGGCATCGATTACTACGACTCCTTTTCTCCAGTAGCAAGACTGAGTTCTTTTCGAATCCTAATGGCTTTGTCAGCAAAATATAACCTTGAGGTAGCTCAACTTGACGTTACGACTGCATATTTATACGGAGATATAGATGTCGAACTATACATGGAACTACCCGAATTATTCGAAGAAACCATCAAAGCAATTCTGAGGGAAGAAAAAGATCCACTTATTCTGAAGAAAGCCCGTGAAATGTCACGAAACCTCAAGAAAGGCAAGCAGGTTTGCTTATTACAACGAGCTATCTATGGATTAAAACAAGCTGGACGTCAGTGGAATCAAAAGTTAACCAACGTACTGCAAGAAGCTGGATTCTCGCCCACAAATTCCGATCCTTGCATGTATACAGATGAAATCAAGCAAACTTTCATCCTTGTTTACGTTGATGATATTCTGATTGTTACAAAAGACAAAATTAAGGAGAAACACATCATCGATACCCTATCCAGACACTTCAAGATCAAAAATCTGGGTCAAGCTAACTTTTGTCTGGGTATAGAGATCAAAAAGACGAGGGAGAGCACACATATTTCTCAACCAGGTTTCATTCGAGAAATATTGGATAGATTCCATATGACCGACTGCAAGCCCGTGTCAACACCTCTCGCCGTGGGTACAAAACTTCACAATTTCTCTGCAGATGAGGACAACACAAATTTGAAACCCTATCGAGCCCTGGTGGGAGCACTAATGTACCTTGCTGTAGCTACGCGCCCAGACATCGCGCATGCGGTAAGTGTTCTATCTCAATTCAATGAGAACCATGCCAACATCCATTGGATTGCCGCAAAACGGGTTGTGCGATACCTCAAAGGAACAATCGACCAGGGACTTTCATATGCAGCAGACGATTTCGCACTACGAGGCTACGTGGATGCCGATTGGGCCAACTGTCCCAGTGATCGCAGATCCTAACGGGGTATGCATTCCTATTGGCTGGAGCTTCCATCACATGGGAATCCCGCAAACAGCGCACCGTAGCTTTATCCAGTACCGAGGCCGAGTACTTGGGGTTATCTACTGTGGCAAAAGAATCAGTCTACTTGATCCGCTTTCTGAAGGAATTAGGATTTGACTCGATCGCAAACGTCGAATTAGTCAACGATAATAATGGCGCCATCAAGTTAACCGAGAACCCAAGTTTCCACTCGAGAACAAAACATATAGATATGAGACATCATTACATACGTCAAGTTCTTTACGAAGAGCCTATCAGGTTATCACACATGTCTACTGATTTTATGATTGCAGACGTGTTAACCAAAGGACTACCACGAGCTAAACACGAATATTGTTCCCGGGGACTTCGCGTCACTTCCATGAGAGGTAAAGACAGCTCGAATTAAGGGAGAGTGTTGGAGATTAATTCCATTCTCTTCACCTCTTCACAACGAGACGTAACCATAGCAACAAAACAACTGAATATACAATAATAACTATTTTTCTCAACACAATAAAAGATATTGTTAAACGTGTCATTCTTTTTCCTTTTATTTGTACCACGCTATCATAATAACATAACTAAATTTAATAATTAAAATAAATAAAATTAACACAATCTTAAATATCTATTAAATTTCACTACATAAAAATTACCTCCCCAAATAATTTTCATATAAACAAATTCAATATAAAATAAAATTTCTATTAATTTACAAATAACCAAACTTAATATAAAATTCACACAATCTTAAATTTCTATTAAATTTCACTACATAAAAATTACCCCAAATAATTTTCACAATAACAAATTCAATATAAAATAAAATTTCTATTAATTTACAAATAACTAAATTTAATAATTAAAATAAATAAAATTAACACAATCTTAAATTTCTATTAAATTTCACTACATAAAAAATTACATCCCCAAATAATTTTCATTTAAACAAATTTGTTGGAGATTAATTCCATTCTCTTCACCTCATCACAACGAGACGTAACCATAGCAACAAAACAACTGAATATACAATAATAACTATTTTTCTCAACACAATAAAAGATATTGTTAAACGTGTCATTCTTTTTCCTTTTATTTGTACCACGCTATCATAATAACAGGTTATGGGCCCAGATTGGAAAATCTAAGGAAAATTCGACGTTCTGTGAATCAAACCATAAAAGTGAAATCAATCAAAAATCATCATGACTCACAACATGGTTAACACACGTCTTGAGAATCTGACTAAGGAGAATTACGACACTTGGAAAATTCAAGCAGAGGCTCTCTTAATCAAAAATGACATGTGGGGGTACATTTGCGGCGAAAAGCCAAAATCCGAAGTTATTGGCGAAAACGCTACACAGCAACATGCAGCACAAGCCGCTCTCGACGATTGGACGCGACAAGATCGTAAGGCAAAATCAGATTTAATATTATGTATTAGTCCGTGTGAATTGAAACAGATCCGAGACTGCCAAACCTCAAAAGCCGTTTGGGACAAACTTGATTCGATTTATGCTTCGAAGGGTCCTGCTCGCAAAGCATCGTTGTTGAAACAACTTTCACAACAAAAGATGAACGACGGAGACGACGTACGGGAACATCTCGCTACATTCTTCGACGCCGTCGACAAATTGCAGTCAATGGGCATAGAAATAAACGGCGATCTATTGACAATAATGCTTCTTTATTGTTTACCTGACTCATTTGAGAATTTTTGATGTGCAATAGAAGCACGCGACAACCTGCCTACCGCTGATTCATTGAAAATAAAAATTATAGAGGAGAATGAGGCCAGACAGCAAAAGATCAAAAATAGGAGCACAGGGGCATTCTATTCCAAACATCCACATTCTCAACCACGTTTTTCAAAACCACCGAGACCAAAAGACAACAAATTGACGCAACCAGAAAAACATTCGAATTTCAAGTGTCACTATTGCAAAATCAAGGGCCATGTGATATCGGAATGTCGTAAGAAGAAACGAGCCGACAGTCAAAGAAGTAATCTGACAGAAGAGGACTACTTCGCCGACGCACGCAACGTTGACTCGACTCCAACTCATCACCAAGGATACGTACCCGCTCAATGGTGTATCGACAGTGGCGCGACTTCACATCTGTGTAACGACAAGTCACTTTTCACTAGCACTGAAAGAGTTCACACTGGACTGCGCTTAGCCAGCAGTGCGACGACACCCATTCAAGCTATAGGCAACGTGAAAATATCGACGAAAGTAGGGAATTATTCCAAATCGATCACATTACAGAACACTTTCCATGTTCCTGACTTACGCACGAACTTGTTATCCGTATCAAAACTAGTTGATAAAGGTAATACTGTAATCTTCCGACGAGAAGGCGCAATTATCAAGGATAAGCAAAATAACATTCGACTACAAGCCAAACGCGTTGGCGATCTATTCTACTTGGACCAAGACAACCAGCACGCCTGTTCAGCGGCAGGCGATTCGTCCCAAGTTGAAAAATGGCACCGGCGCCTCGGTCACGTGAATTTCCACGATGTCCAGAGACTCATCAACGAGAGATACATCAAAGGACCGAGTAACAAGATCAACGATCCATCACCTTGTAAGATCTGCATCATGGGCAAGTTGACACGCTTACCATTTCCGAAACGTTCGGAAACGTCAACTACACCCCTCGGCATAGTCCACACGGACTTATGTGGACCGATGCGTACTTTTTCACACGGAGGTGCTCGTTATTTGCTTACTTTTACAGATGAATACAGTCGCTGGACGAATGTTTACTTCCTGCGAAACAAAGATGCAGTTTGCGAAAAATTCATCGAATACAAGAATGAGGTAGAAAATCAAACAGGATATTCAATCAAAGCTTTACAATCAGACAATGGCAAAGAGTTTTGTAACTCTCAATTTGACGCTATCTTGAAACATAGCGGCATCAAAAGAAGACTCACAACTCCGCACACTCCACAGCAAAATGGTATAGCTGAAAGAAAGAACCGAACCTTAATAGAAATGGCTCGCTGTATGCTATTCGAATCGGGGATGCCACCTTCTTTTTGGGCAGAGGCCGTTGCTACTGCTAACTACATCAGAAATAGATGTCCAAGTAAGAGTTTGATTACAGGAACTCCATACGAGAAGCGAATCTGTCGTCGACCGAAACTAGGATTCCTACAGATATTTGGATGTAAAGCTTTTGTGCTTGACAAACGACCTGGTAAAGGAAAATTTGAAGTCAGAGCCATTCAAGGAAGATTCGTCGGGTATTCGGAGACATCAAAGGCTTTCCGTATATGGATCCCGAGTGAAAATAAGATCCGTGTATCCCGAGATGTAAAATTTCTTGAGGAATTTGATTCAAAACACGAATTCTCTGATTTTATCACCGAGGATACGATCAACGGAAACAAGAAACTACTTGATGTTAACGTTCAATTCAACCTGTCGAATCCAATCGAACAAGAAATGAGCGATGACCTTCCAATCAAGATTGCGAAAAATTCATACACAGTATCCAGAGCATCTGAAAACTGTTTGTTGGATAAAAATCAAAATCCATCACAATCAAATATGATCCGAAACTCCAGCACCCATACCGATGTTCACAACGAAAAAGGTAGCCAGAAACATACCCCTGGACGTCCTTTCAAGATCAAGACTGGAAGACCCGGAAGACCAAGAAAAGGATATCATATCGACAATACTAATCAAGTACGAACTATCAATACTACGACTCATGAATCTAACACTGATTCAGAAGATGAATCTGCGTTTAGAGGATTCGAACGAGTTCCCAATATCGATAGTAACCGAGAAGAAACAAACAGGCATGATGCAGAAATGGCGATGTTCTGTTCCGAAATACCACTCTCTGTCGCCTTGTCCGGCCTTGACAGCGACGAGTGGCGACGAGCGATTTACAACGAAACTGTAAGTCTTCTCGAAAATAATGCTTGGAAGATTGTCGATCGACCACAAAATCGAAAAGTCATAGGATCGCGAACAATTCTTCGAAACAAAATCAAGAGCGATGGAACTATTGATAGACGGAAGGCTAGAATCGTGGCAAAAGGATTTACGCAATTACCTGGCATCGATTACTACGACTCCTTTTCTCCAGTAGCAAGACTGAGTTCTTTTCGAATCCTAATGGCTTTGTCAGCAAAATATAACCTTGAGGTAGCTCAACTTGACGTTACGACTGCATATTTATACGGAGATATAGATGTCGAACTATACATGGAACTACCCGAATTATTCGAAGAAACCATCAAAGCAATTCTGAGGGAAGAAAAAGATCCACTTATTCTGAAGAAAGCCCGTGAAATGTCACGAAACCTCAAGAAAGGCAAGCAGGTTTGCTTATTACAACGAGCTATCTATGGATTAAAACAAGCTGGACGTCAGTGGAATCAAAAGTTAACCAACGTACTGCAAGAAGCTGGATTCTCGCCCACAAATTCCGATCCTTGCATGTATACAGATGAAATCAAGCAAACTTTCATCCTTGTTTACGTTGATGATATTCTGATTGTTACAAAAGACAAAATTAAGGAGAAACACATCATCGATACCCTATCCAGACACTTCAAGATCAAAAATCTGGGTCAAGCTAACTTTTGTCTGGGTATAGAGATCAAAAAGACGAGGGAGAGCACACATATTTCTCAACCAGGTTTCATTCGAGAAATATTGGATAGATTCCATATGACCGACTGCAAGCCCGTGTCAACACCTCTCGCCGTGGGTACAAAACTTCACAATTTCTCTGCAGATGAGGACAACACAAATTTGAAACCCTATCGAGCCCTGGTGGGAGCACTAATGTACCTTGCTGTAGCTACGCGCCCAGACATCGCGCATGCGGTAAGTGTTCTATCTCAATTCAATGAGAACCATGCCAACATCCATTGGATTGCCGCAAAACGGGTTGTGCGATACCTCAAAGGAACAATCGACCAGGGACTTGCATATGCAGCAGACGATTTCGCACTACGAGGCTACGTGGATGCAGATTGGGCCAACTGTCCCAGTGATCGCAGATCCTATACGGGGTATGCATTCCTATTGGCTGGAGCTTCCATCACATGGGAATCCCGCAAACAGCGCACCGTAGCTTTATCCAGTACCGAGGCCGAGTATTTGGGGCTATCTACTGTGGCAAAAGAATCAGTCTACTTGATCCGATTTCTGAAGGAATTAGGATTTGACTCGATCGCAAACGTCGAATTATTCAACGATAATAATGGCGCCATCAAGTTAACCGAGAACCCAAGTTTCCACTCGAGAACAAAACATATAGATATGAGACATCATTACATTCGTCAAGTTCTTTACGAAGAGCCTATCAGGTTATCACACATTTCTACTGATTTTATGATTGCAGACGTGTTAACCAAAGGACTACCACGAGCTAAACACGAATATTGTTCGCGGGGACTAGGCGTCACTTCCATGAGAGGTAAAGACTGCTCGAATTAAGGGAGAGTGTTGGAGATTAATTCCATTCTCTTCACCTCATCACAACGAGACGTAACCATAGCAACAAAACAACTGAATATACAATAATAACTATTTTTCTCAACACAATAAAAGATATTGTTAAACGTGTCATTCTTTTTCCTTTTATTTGTACCACGCTATCATAATAACAAAATTCAATATAAAATAAAATTTCTATTAATTTACAAATAACTAAATTTAATATAAAATTAACACAATCTTAAATTTCTATTAAATTTCACCACATAAAAATTACCCCCAAATAATTTTCACATAAACAAACTCAATATAAAATAAAATTTTTATTAATTTACAAATAACTAGATTTAATAATTAAAATAAATAAAATTAACACAATCTTAAATTTCTATTAAATTTTACCACATAAAAATTACCCCCAAATAATTTTCACATAAACAAACTCAATATAAAATAAAATTTCTATTAATTTACAAATAACTAAATTTAATAATTAAAATAAATAAAATTAACACAATCTTAAATTTCTATTAAATTTCACCACATAAAAATTACCTCCAAATAATTTTCATATAAACAAATTCAATATAAAATAA
Source organism: Nebria salina (assembly GCA_944039245.1). Lineage (NCBI taxonomy): Eukaryota > Metazoa > Arthropoda > Insecta > Coleoptera > Carabidae > Nebria > Nebria salina. The sequence goes on from OX063288.1 coordinate 12,652,472, forward strand.
AATTTCTATAAATTTACAAATAACTAAATTAAATAATTAAAATAAATAAAATTAACACAATCTTAAATTTCTATTAAATTTCACCACATAAAAATTACCCCCAAATAATTTTCACATAAACAAACTCAATATAAAATAAAATTTCTATGAATTTACAAATAACTAAATTTAATAATTAAAATAAATAAAATTAACACAATCTTAAATTTCTATTAAATTTCACCACATAAAAATTACCCCCAAATAATTTTCACATAAACAAACTCAATATAAAATAAAATTTTTATTAATTTACAAATAACTAGATTTAATAATTAAAATAAATAAAATTAACACAATCTTAAATTTCTATTAAATTTTACCACATAAAAATTACCCCCAAATAATTTTCACATAAACAAACTCAATATAAAATAAAATTTCTATTAATATACAAATAACTAAATTTAATAATTAAAATAAATAAAATTAAGACAATCTTAAATTTCTATTAAATTTCACCACATAAAAATTACCCCCAAATAATTTGCACATAAACAAACTCAATATAAAATAACATTTCTATTAATTTACAAATAACTAAATTTAATAATTAAAATAAATAAAATTAACACAATCTTAAATTTCTATTAAATTTCACCACATAAAAATTACCCCCAAATAATTTTCACATAAACAAATTCAATATAAAATAAAATTTCTATTAATTTACAAATAACTAAATTTAATATAAAATAAATAAAATTAACACAATCTTAAATTTCTATTAAATTTCACTATATAAAAATTACTTCCAAATAATTTTCACATAAACAAATTCAATATAAAATAAAATTTCTATTAATTTAAAAATAACTAAATTTAATATAAAATAAATAAAATTAACACAATCTTAAATTTCTATTAAATTTCACTACATAAAAATTACCTCCCCAAATAATTTTTACATAAACAAATTCAATATAAAATAAAATTTCTATTAAATTACAAATAACTAAATTTAATATAAAATAAATAAAATTAACACAATCTTAAATTTCTATTAAATTTCACTACATAAAAATTGTTGAAACATGATTTACGCTTCTCTCTATAAATGAACATCGTAGTATGCTATGTAACAAAAACGTAAAAATACTCGCACTTGTCTTTTGTCTTTTTAGCAATGTCAATAAGTTCCTCGTGTAACATAATAAAATCTATATATACAATATACTGTATTTTGATTGACTATTAATTGTCCACGCGTACATCTCAATAGGTTATGGGCCCAGTGTGGTAAAACGAAATAAATTCACAAAAACTAAAAATTGATCAATCACGATACATACCGCGACCCGGTATTTATAATCCAGGTGTGTAGAAATTGTCAGCATGGCATTCTCGAACGCGATGAGTTCCGTTCGTCTCGAGACGCTCACAAAAGACACATGGAGGATACAAGTCGAAGCACTTCTGATCAAGAACGATGCATGGGGTTATGTATGCGGTGAAAAACCAAAACCAGAAGCCAACGCCGACGACGAATCAACTGCGGAAAATCTCGCAGAATGGATCAAACAAGACCGCAAGGCCAGGTCAGATTTGGTATTAGCAATTTCTCCATCCGAACTCAAACAAGTTCGAGACTGTCAAACGTCCAAAGCGATCTGGGATAAACTCGAAACAATATACGTTTCTAAGGGTCCCGCCCGCAAAGCTATTCTATTAAAACAGCTCCTGCAACACAAAATGCGCGACATCGATGATGCACGCGATCACTTGTCATCGTTTTTCGACACAGTTGACCAATTACAATCCATGGAGGTGGATATTACCGGGGATTTGCTGACTATTATGCTGCTTTATAGCCTACCCGAATCGTTCGAAAACTTCAGATGCGCCATAGAATTTCGCGACGCTCTTCCGTCCGCGGAATCTCTCAAAATCAAAATCGTCGAAGAAAGTGAGGCGAGGAAGCGGAAATCTGTTCCCACTTCATCCGGTGCCTTCCTCTCTAGTAACCAAGGTCCATACTCAGCATCATCGCAATTCAGAAGACAGAACGAGAAAAATCCCAGACAAGGAGAAAACCGTTCGAAACTAATCTGCCATTTCTGTAAATTCAAAGGGCATGTTATTTCTGAGTGCAGAAAGAAGATGAAAATCGATTCGCAAAAGAGGAAAGAAGAGCAAAAAGGAAACTTGACCGACGAAACTTACTTTGCCGACGCCTGCAACATTGAAGACGATCCATCGCCTCATCAAAATACATCCAGATGGTGTATAGACAGTGGAGCTACATCTCACCTTTGCAATGACTATTCCTCAACCACGAATTGGCATCGACGTCTTGGCCACGTAAACTATAACGATGTCAAACTCCTGATGAAAAATTCCCACATAAAAGAACCCGACCACTCTACAAAAATTATTCCTGCGTGTGAAATTTGCATCACCGGCAAATTAACGAGGAAACCATTTCCCGCACGCATCGAAAAATCGTTGACTCCACTACAAATAGTTCACTCTGATCTATGTGGACCTATGAGAGTAGAGTCACAAGGAGGAGCAAGGTACTTCCTCACACTTACCGATGAGCACACCAGTTGGTGCAACGTTTACTTCCTCAAAAGCAAAGACCAAGTCATCGAGAAATTTTTAGAATACAAAACTTACGCAGAAAACCAAACCGGACACAAAATCAAAGCATTACAAACAGACAACGGGAAGGAATTTTGTAATGCTCAAATGGACGACATCCTCAAGAAAAACGGAATTCAGAGACGACTCACAACCCCATACACCCCACAACAGAATGGAGTGTCTGAGAGAAAGAACCGGACATTAGTAGAGATGGCGCGATGCATGCTAATCGAATCCGGGATGAAATCATCATTCTGGGCAGAAACAATCGCTACCGCCAACTTCATCCGAAACCGATGTCCAACCAGAAGGCTCAACGGAGGAATCCCTTTTGAACAGTGGACCAGTAGACGTCCGCACTTCAACTTCTTCAAGGTATTCGGTTGCAAGGCATTTGTCCTTGATAAACAACCAGAAAAAGGCAAATTTGAACCTAAGGCTCTCAAGGGTCTGTTTGTCGGCTACTCGGAAACCTCCAAGGCCTATCGCATCTGGATTCCGAACGAAAGAAAAATCAGAATTTCTCGAGAAGTAAAATTCATCGAAGAATTTGATTCCAGAAGCGAATATACGGACATCATTTCCGAAAACACTTTGAGCGGACAATCAAAACTCCTTAGTCCGTCTTACCAAATTCTCCCCATTCACAACTCGATCATTCCCAACGAGAGAGACTCGGTTGAAACATTAAACCCAAGAGCGAAAGATTCTTCTTCCGTTGAATGGACGAATCAATCCAATTCACATCAAGGACCAGATCTAGAGGATGAAGTCCCAAACATCGAAGTCAAGAAGCGTGCTCCCGGACGACCCCTCTTAATCAGGACTGGAAAACGGGGCAGACCAGCAAAGGTTTATCATTATCAAGATAAACTCATCGATGAGAGCAACGCAGAGCACAATATAAATCCAGAAGACGACGAGGAATCTTCGAATTTTAAAGGATTCGATCAACGATTTATGTCCCACGAAAGCAACTATTCGGACGCAGAACACGCCATGATGTGTACGGAAATTCCCCTGTCTGACGCCTTATCCGGACCGGATTGCAACGAATGGGAAGAAGCAATCTAGCGTGAGATGAAAAGTCTTCTGAAAAATCTCACCTGGGACCTCGTCGACCGACCTATTAATAAAAAAGTAATCGGATCTAGAACCATTCTACGAAATAAATATGACAGTCAGGGAAATATAGGACGCCGCAAAGCCCGCGTTGTGGCGAGAGGATTTGCACAAATTCCTGGGATCGACTTACACGATTCCTTTTCCCCAGTAGCCCGTCTCAGTTCGTTTAGGATCTTGATGGCTCTTGCTGTCAAATATAGCCTTCACATCACACAACTGGACGTCACTACAGCATATCTCTATGCCGACATTGACGTAGAAACGCACATGGAACCACCTGTATTAATCGAAAAGATGCTCGAGAAGATGGTCGTGAGAGAAAAAGATCCTCATCTCCACAATAGAGTTCGAGACATGTTATCACAGATACGCAAGGGAAATCAAGTATGTAAATTAAACCGCGCAATTTACGGTTTAAAGCAAGCAGGACGACAGTGGCACTCCAAATTGACAGACATGCTGATCAGAGCTGGTTTTTCACCCACACACTCGGATCCATGCATTTTCATAGACGAGTCCAAACAAACATACATACTGATTTATGTTGATGACCTGTTGATCGTTACCAAAGACAAACAGAAGGAAAAATCTATCATCAACGCCTTAAGAAACCAATTCGAAATCAAATTACTAGGAGACGCCGAATATTGTCTTGGTCTGGAAATCAACAGATCAAGGGAGAGTATTCACATTTCACAATCTAGTTACGTCAAAGAGTTACTGAAACGCTTTAACTTGGATGATTGCAACCCTGTCTCAACCCCTCTCGCTCCAGGCACAGATCTCAACAATCCCTCGGGGGATCAAGACGACGTGAAGTCCGACCAACCGTACAAAGAACTCATCGGTTCACTGATGTATTTAGCGGTCGGTACACGACCCGACATCGCCCATGCTGTAAGTGTCTTAAGCCAGTATAATGATCGTCACTGTGGCCGACACTGGGCAGCAGCAAAGCGAGTTCTGCGCTACCTAAAAGGGACAATCAATTACGGACTTTCCTACCGACAAGATAACCAAACCCTGCTAGGCTTCGTCGACGCCGACTGGGGAAACTGCTCCACCGATCGCAGGTCATATACTGGATTTACATTCATCCTGAGCGGCGCAGCCATCACCTGGGAGTCACGCAAGCAGCACACAGTCACACTTTCGAGCACCGAAGCTGAGTATCTAGGACTGACTACGGCGGCTAAAGAGTCTGTCTACCTGGTACGCTTCTTAAAGGAACTTGGTGTGGACCTGGGTGACAAAGTACACCTATACAACGACAATCGTAGTGCTATTAAACTGTCCGAAAATCCAATTTATCACGCAAGAACAAAGCACATCGATGTCAGAGATCAGAAAACACTACATTAGACAAGTTCTTAGAGAAGAATCTATATCGCTTATGCATTTATCCACAGACTTCATGCTCGCGGATATTCTAACGAAGGGTTTGCCTCGATCCAAACATAATATTTGCATTCGAGGAATGGGAATCTCGCAAAAACTGATTGATGACAACGCTCCAATCAAGGGAGAGTGTTGAAACATGATTTACGCTTCTCTCTATAAATGAACATCGTAGTATGCTAAGTAACAAAAACGTAAAAATACTCGCACTTGTCTTTTGTCTTTTTAGCAATGTCAATAAGTTCCTCGTGTAACATAATAAAATCTATATATACAATATACTGTATTTTGATTGACTATTAATTGTCCACGCGTACATCTCAATAAAAATTAACCCCCAAATAATTTTCACATAAACAAATTCAATATAAAATAAAATTTCTATTAATTTACAAATAACTAAATTTAATATAAAATAAATAAAATTAACACAATCCTAAATTTCTATTAAATTTCACTACATAAAAATTACCCACAAATAATTTTCATATAAACAAATTCAATATAAAATAAAATTTCTATTAATTTACTTATAACTGAATTTAATATAAAATAAATAAAATTAACACAATCTTAAATTTCTATTAAATTTCACTACATAAAATTTACCCCCCAAATAATTTTCACATACACAAATTTAATATAAAATAAAATTTCTATTAATTTACAAATAACTAAATTTAATATAAAATAAATAAAATTAACACAATTTTAAATTTCTATTAAATTTCACTACATAAAAATTACCCCCAAATAATTTTCACATAAACAAATTCAATATAAAATAAAATTTCTATTAATTTACAAATAACTGAATTTAATATAAAATAAATAAAAGTAACACAATCTTAAATTTCTATTAAATTTCACTACATAAAAATTACCCTCCAAATAATTTTCACATAAACAAATTTAATATAAAATAAAATTTCTATTAATTTACAAATAATTAAATTTAATAATTAAAATAAATATTATTATAAATTTATATTAAATTTAATTAAAAAATTAATTTTCAATTCGATAAAAAAAAGATAAATTATAAAAAATATACCTAATATTAAACTTTATTTAATTAACTATAAAACAAGGCAATAAATTAGATGATTATATTAATTTTCATTATTTTTGTTAAAAAAATTTAATTGAACATTAATTTTTTTTGACCCATTCTTAAACTTTATTTAAAATAAAATTAATTAAAATTATAATTTTAAATATATAAATATTAAATTAATTAATTAAAATTTTAGAAAAATAATTTACAAAATTAGAATATTTAATACTTTATAAATTAACAAAATTATTTCATATAAATTACAATATAAAATAAATTTAATTTTAAATTTATCGATCAATAAATCAATTAAATTTTAGAATTTATAAAGCAAGTTATTCATTAATTAAAAATTAATATATAAATTCTATATTATAACAATTATTTCAACTAAATTTTTTTTTTCTTTTCAATAAATATTTACATAATATATATATATAAGTAAATAACATATTTATATATATATATATATATATATATATATATAAATAATTTATATAGAATAAATATTAACCTATTATATAATAAAAATTTAATATTTATATATTTAATTATTATTCTTTCTTTCTTTAAACAATTTCTATATTAATATATATTTTCTATATATTACTATATTTTAATAAAAATTAAATATAAAGATCATAGAAACACATATATATTTATATATATTTATTATTTATATATATGTATATACACGTATATTTTATAATAGGAAATAATTAAATATATATATATATATATATATAAATAATTTATTAATATATATATATATATATATATATATATATATATATATATATATATATATCAATATTTATTAGTGTATATTAAATCTTTAATAACGAAAATTAAATCCAGAGAAAAAAGTGTATACGCAAAATTAATAGAAATTTTTATGAAATATTTGAAAAATTAAACCGTTCAAATAAAGTTGGGAAATTTGGCCGATTTTTCACTGTCCTTCAATTAATTTTAATCTAATTAAACTTATTTTTATTGATTCAGAAATTCAATTTAGCTAAAATATTCTTGGGCATAAAAAAATTATTTAACTAATTATATTAATTATATTTAAATTAATATAATTTTTACAATATTAATAACAAATTTATTGATTACTATAATTTTCATTATTAAAAAATTAATAGAAATTTAATAATAAAAATAAATATTAATTGTTTACTATCTAAAATTATTAAAATTAAAATTTATAAAAATTATTATATTAAAATTTTTTATAATTAAATTATAACTTAATTTTTAAATTATAATTTTTAAAATTAAATTAGATAAAAGATTCTGTTAAGATTTAGGTTAAACCTAATTAACGAAAGGGTTATTTGATATTGTAATGAACTTTATTAATAGTAAAGATGTACATAAAACAAAACAAACTACATTTTTATATATAATTACCGTTGACATTTTTTGTCGAAGAACATGTATGTCAACTTAATCAAACAAAAATACGGACCTATGTCAAAACACTCAATGGCGGGACATTTAAAGTGTGTATTGGAAAATATACAGATATTTCTAACACGCCCCCTCAATACACACATTTACGCACACAACGCTCTCGCAGAAGTTAAACCAAGTCCTTCCAAACACTTTTGGTGACTTACACGCACTAACGGTTTAGTCAACACATCTGCGATCATTTGTTCCGTTGACACATGCTCTAACGAAAACATTTTTGCGCTTATCGACTCACGTACGAAATGATGTTTGATGTCAATATGTTTCGTACGCGCGTGAAACACAGGATCATTCGCAAGACACTGGCTCCTTGATTGTCCACGTTAATAACGATATCAGTCCAATCTTCTAAACCTAGCTCATACAATACACTGCGTAAATATATCGCCTCCTTCGCCGCTTCCGCTATGCTCACATATTCGGCCTCGGTTGAAGACAACGCAACAGATCGTTGCTTTTGCGATTTCCACGTAATCGCAGCACCACTGAGTAAAAATGCGTACCCCGTATATGAATGACGGTCAATGGTACAGCCACCCCAGTCGGCATCCGTATATCCAAACAACGGATCATCAGTCTTCGTATAATTTAGTCCTATATTTGCAGTTCCTGCGAGATATTTTAGGACTCTTTTCGCAGCAATCCAATGACATTTGCGTGGCTTTGTCGAGAACTGCGCTAACCTCGACACAACATTGGCAATGTCCGGTCGCGTGGCCACCGATAAATACATTAGCGCACCAATTAGTTCGCGATACGGACAATTTTCAATCGAATCGTCGTCACTTGCGCTGTCAAAACGCACGTTCACCTCCGATGGTGTCGCAACAGAATTACACGCTTTCATTCCGTATTGATTCAACAATCCAAGAACATAACCAGTCTGTGATAACTTAATTTGACCTTCACGTTGGTCAATCTCTAAACCAAGACAGTACTTTGCGCTTCCAAGTTCTTTTATTTCGAAGTCTTCTAGAAGTTTTGTTTTTAAATCTATCACACGGTTGAATTTTCTTGATGCCACTAGTATATCATCTACATATACTAGCACAAGGAAGATATCATCACCTGCATTATTGTAGAATAAACATGGTTCATTCTTCGTTGGTTTCAGTCCTAAGTTCATTAGCTTCTCACTAAGTCGTGAATACTACTGACGGCCGGCTTGTTTCAGTCCATACAACGCTTTTTTCAATCTACATGCGTTTCCACCGTCACGAAGACTCTTCAGCATCTTCCTTGCACGAACACCAACATCTCTAGATCCATGCTTGGACCCAATTCTCTCTAGTATTTTGTTCAACAACTCTGGCACTCTCATGATCACTTCTTCATTCAGCGATCCATTTAAATATGCCGTCACAACGTCGAATTGCCAAATGTTCAATCCAAACTGTACCGCGAGCGCTAACAACAGTCTTAGCGTTTCTAATCTCGCAACTGGTGCAAAAGTTTGATTGTAATTTACACCAAATTTCTGACTAAAGCTTTTAGCGACCAATCGAGCTTTTCGTCGCTCTACTTCACCATTCGCACTGTGCTTATTCGTCAGCACCCAACGACATCCAACAATGTTTTTATTGTCACTTTTGACAATAACGTTCCAAGTGTCGTTTTTCAGTAAACTTGCAATTTCTGACTCCATCGAGTCTTTCCATTCGTCGCGCGCTTCACTATTCAAAGCATCTTCAACGCTGACCTCAGCGACTCCAGCAAAAACATCGTCTTCTACATCACTGCTCGTACCGTCTACTTCGACATTTGGCTCATGCGTTACAGCGTTTCTTGATCGAAATTACTTCTTCGGTCGCCCCCTGCTTCCTGTACGCACTATACGAGGTCTACCAGGACCCCTTGGCAAGTCCTTATCCGTTTGTATCCTGATTTCGGATACATCAGGTCGCAATGTTTCTACCATTTCCTCTCTCATCGGACGTGGTGAAAATTCGACTGTCCTTGGACTACCGTTAACACTTTCTACCAGACCCTCCACATATGACCTTTCGGTTGACGTAAACAATTCGTCCAACACACTGTCGTCGCGTACACATTCCTGAGCCTTTTCAAGAACTTTTACATCACGAGCGTGAATTATTTGTCGCGTACTTGGAATCCAAACTCGATATCCTTTATGATCTCGAGGATAACCAATAAACACGCCTTCCACGGATCTTTGTGCGAATTTATCCTTACCAGGACTCTTATCTAGCACAAATGCTTTAGATCCAAATTTTCGAAGATGGTTTATCTTCAATCTACTCCCAGTCCATTTTTCATATGGAATTTGTCCATTTAAAGTGCTTGCAGGACATCTATTACGCAAGTGGCAGGCTGTCGCGATAGCCTCCGACCAAAATGATGCACTCAAACTAGACTGCAATAGCAAGCATCGAGCCATATCGAGCAGGGTACGATTCATTCTTTCAGCTACCCCGTTTTGTTGAGGAGTACCTGGAATCGTTAATCTCCGCTCAATTCCCTGACATGCTAAATACCTATCAAACTCTGCGTTACAGTACTCGCGACCGTTATCAGACTGTAAATACTTCACTTTCTTTCCGATTTGCTTCTCAACGAGTTGTTGATACAGTTTAAACGCGTCAAATACGCCGCACTTCTGTCGCAAGAAGTACACTTCACACCACCTCGTGCTATCATCTATAAACGTAACAAAATATTTAGCATGACCAGCAGATACCGTCCTAAATGGATCAACTACATCCGAATGAACAATTTTTAATGTTTCTGCGCATGGTACTCTACCTTTTGAGAAAGGTAACGCGGTCATCTTCCCTTTTATGCACACTTCGCACTGTGACAGACGCTCAGCATTTCTAGCATCACTCACAAAAACTTTTCCGTCACGAACAAGTTTCAATAAGTCTTTACCGTTTCTTCGCGCATATAATAAAGATCGCCCTTGCGATCTGCTATCACCGACACTTTACCGTTTGTATCTCGAATATAAGCGTCACTTTTACGAAATGTCACTTCGTGTCCTTTATTTGTGATCTTAGCAACAGATATTAAATTGGTTCGCAACTCAGGAACATAAAGTGTATCTTTAAACTCAATCAAACGAGAACCACTGTCACTCGCTACTGATACATGAACAACACCTTTTCCCTTAACATCGGTAGATGCTTGACTTGCAAGGTTCAGTTTTGTCTTACTCGATGCACACATTGACGTAAATAGTTTTTCGTCACCACACAAGTGCGCGGTACATCCACTGTCCAGAAGCCAGGCTCGGCTAGTTGTCTCTGTCTTCGCGCAACTCACATTGTGCACGCCAGGGGTAATCGTATGATTTGCTACGTACGACTCATCAACACTATTCACCGACTGTCTAAATTTTCTCCGACTATCTTCGAATTTCTTCGTAGGGCACACATTTGCTTTGTGTCCTATCGTACCACACTTGAAACATTTAATCACATTAGTTTTTGAACCACCGGTCCCTTTTCCTTTCCAAGGGTGCTTTTGATGTACATTTACGCGGTTTCCAGCAACCATTGCTGTAACCAGGCTTCCTGACGCTTGCTTTCGTGCTTCAAATTCCTCAATTATCTTGACCTTCAATACTTCGGCGTTGGGCAATTCATCCCGCGACTCTATGGCGCATCGGAAATTTTCATATGACGAGGGCAAACTATAAAGAACCATAATAGCTAACAAATCACCATTAATTTTTACATTCATGTTTTCCAACTTATCTACTGCGTCGAAAAATCGCGCTAAATGATCCCTAACATCTCCGCCATTTTCTAAGCGTTGCAGCATCAACTGTTTCAAAAGGGTCGCCTTTCTTGCTGGACCTTTGGATGCGTAGATGGACTCCAGCTTGAGCCATACATCTCTCGAGATTTCGCATCCACGTATCTGCTTTAACTCGGACGGTTGAATGGACAAAATTAAATCAGCCTTAGCTTTCGCGTCCTGCCAAAACACTCAATGGCGGGACATTTAAAGTGTGTATTGGAAAATATACAGATATTTCTAACAGATTCTATTTAAATTAATGAATAATAATTAAATTAATTTAGATTAATTTAATTTAAATTATATAAATTGATATTTTATATATTTAAAAAATATAATTTTAATTAATTTAAAATGCTAATATATTAAATTAAATTTATTTAATAAATTAATAAAAATTTTAAATTATATTAAAATTAAATATATTAATTAATATTTTATAAATATAAAAATTAAATCTAGTAAATATTTAATTTTATTAAGTAATAATATAATTAAATTAATAAAATTAATCCCACATTCATCAAATATCTAAATAAAGTTTAAAAATGAAGTGCCTGAAAAAAGGATTATTTTGATAGAATAAATTATGTAAATTATTTACGTTCATTAATATTATATTTAATAGAATTAAACTATTTCCTAAAGTATCAAAAACTTTTGTACATTTTATACTAAAATATAAAAAGATAAGCTAATTAAGCTATTGGGTTCGTACCCCACATATAAAGGTTTTAATCCTTTTCTTTTTAATGAATAATTTATGTAAATTAATTTTTTTAATTACATTAACTATAGGTACAATAATCACAATTTCATCATATACATGATTAGGCACATGAATTGGTCTTGAAATAAATTTATTAACATTTATTCCTTTATTAAAAAATAAAAATAACCCGCTTTCTTCTGAATCATCTATTAAATATTTTCTTGTACAAGCACTAGCATCAACTATTTTTATATTTTCAATTTTAATAATAATAATATCAATTAATTTAATTAGAAATATTATTATTAATAATAATTAATTCTTCTTTATTAATAAAAATAGGTGCTGCTCCATTTCATTTCTGATTCCCGGAAATTATTGACGGAATAAACTGAATTAATAGATTAATTCTAATAACATGACAAAAAATTGCCCCAATAATTTTATTATCATACACAATAAAATTTGAAAATTTTATTATTATTATTATTTTATTATCAACATTAATTGGAAGAATTGGAGGACTAAATCAAACTAGATTACGAAAATTATTAGTATACTCATCAATTAATCATTTAGGATGAATAATAAGATCTTTTTTAAATAATTAAATAATTTGAATTATTTATTTTATTTTATATTCTTTTATTTTAATAACATTTATTTTAATATTAAAAAAATGTAATGTATTTTATATAAAACAAATATTTTCTTTAATAAATAAAAATTCAATTATTAAATTTAGAATAATATTAAATCTTCTTTCATTAGGAGGATTGTCCTCATTCTTAGGATTCCTGCCTAAGTGAATGATTATTCAATACTTAAGAAAAAATTATATATGATTACTACTATTTATAATTATAATAACTTTAATTACTTTATTTTTTTACTTACGAATTGCATATACAAGATTAATTTTAAATCATAATGAAATTAATTTTAATATATTAATTAATATTGAAATAATAAATAATTTAATAATTATATTATTATCTTTTTTATCAAATAATGGATTAATAATTTGTACATTAATTTTTAATTTTTATTAAAGGATTTAAGTTAAACTAAACTAATAGCCTTCAAAGCTATAAATAAATAAGGAAATTTTAAGCCTTAAAGAAATTTATCTATATAAAAATTATTTAATGTAAATTTTATATTTAAAATTTATTATTTAATTAAAAACAATTAACTTTTATAAATAATTAATATAAAATTAAATTGAAATGTAAGGCTTTATTGGTTATTTGTATAAAAATTTTATAATTAATATAAATTAACACAAATAATTAATTTATAAATAAATTGTTGGAATGAAATCGAAATGCGCTCATGAAATGTCTACAATATCGACAAATCAGTGTATCGAGGTGTCAAGCAAGAGGGCGTTGACTACCTATATAGTTATTGATATTTTTCTTTTCTTAATAAAGTTGTTGTCCGTGTGTCTTTTTTTTCCCACGCATATAATTGTACTATCCTTTTTTCTTTTAAGTGCTAATAATAATAAATACGTTTAATCAGTTCATAATAAAGTGTCTCAGTTATTTTACGAAACCTACATATTTCTGACAGGTTATGGGCCCAGGCTAGTGAGCTTCGCGTTACGTTAAAAAACACTTTGTTTTTGGTTAGAGCAAAAATGGCTACCGCAACGGGTTTTTCAAACATTGAAAAATTAACTGAAAACAACTATGAATTGTGGAAAGTACAAATGAAAAGCGTGCTAGTATTTAACGACCTTTGGCCATACGTTGACGGCACAGAGGTTAAGGCAGAAGAAAACGTTCAAAACTGGATAACCAAAGACTCGAAGGCCTTGGCGCTGATCAACCTGAGTATCACGCACAGCCAACTCAACCATGTGAAGAAAGCGACAACTTCCAATGAAGCATGTGATGGACTTAAGGTAATATTTGAATCACGAGGCCCTGTGAGGAAGGCTGCGCTCTACAAGCAACTCCTACGAATGGAAAAGCCGGCGGAAATCAGCATTTCGCAGTATGTAACGGATTTCACGCACACGGCGGAACAACTCGAAGAAGCAGGTATCCAGATACCAGATGAATTGTTAACGATAATGTTACTAGGGTCATTGCCGACCGAGTACGAAAATTTCAGTGTAGCAATAGAGTCACGAGATAACATACCAAGCTTCGAAAATTTAAAAATTAAAGTCATCGAGGAGGAAGCGAGGCAAAACGATCGCGTAGTGAAATCGGGAGAAAATGCAAATGAAGCATTGTTAACTCGCGGGCGTGACGAACAGCCGAAACGAGCTGTTTGGTCGAAAAATGAAAGTTTAAGAACAAATAAGTTCAAAGGAAAGTGTTTCAATTGCAATAAAGTCGGACACTTGAGTCGTAATTGTAAATCCAAACCGAAAAATGACAGATCGCATAACAGGAGCGATGCAATGACAGCGATTGCTTGTAACGCAGACATTGTTAATCGGGATAAAGTTTGGTATCTTGACAGCGGTGCGACGCGACATATGTGCAACGACGAAAGACAATTCGCTATTTTGAATGAAAACACGAAAATGAAAGTATATACGGCATCAGATCATTTCGAAAAATCGATTGGCGACGGTGATGTAAATTTAAACGCGAAATTAAATCAACGTGAAACGAACTCTGTTAAATTGAAAAATACATTATGTGTACCAGGTCTACGTAACAACCTGTTATCTGTATCAAGTGTCACTGCTAACGGTTATACGGTAACATTTAAAAGAGACCATGCGACAATTAACAGAGAGGATGGTTCGATAGCTCTTACAGCGACGAAACGTGACCATATGTACATTGTTAATGAAAAACCGGAACAAGCCGCAATCGTAAATAAAGGAAATAACGAAAATCTGCTTAGATGGCATCAGCGATACGGGCATCTTAATATTCAAGACCTAAAGAACATGAAAGATCAAGAAATGGTTTGTGGTTTAAACTTAACGTCAAGTGTAGGCGAAATAAACTGCGAAGTTTGCGCGAAATGTAAAATTCATGTGCAACCGTTTAAACAATCAACGAACCGCGAAAAACAAGTTCTTGGACTAGTTCATTCAGACATTTGTGGTCCAATGACAACCGAATCGTTAGGGGGCGCAAAATATTTTGTTACTTTTATCGATGATTGTTCCAGGTATACAGAGACGATTACGCTTCGAAAACGATCGGATGTGCTGAATGTCTTCAAAAGCTACAAACGAAGAGTAGAGAAGCAAACCGGTTATCAAATCAAGAAACTCCGTACTGACAACGGCAAGGAGTATCTATCAAACGACTTCAGGAGGTTTCTTGAAGAAGAGGGTATTTCGCACCATTTGACAGTCGAGTATACGCCTCAGCAGAATGGCGTCGCGGAGCGAGCTAATCGCACTTTGGTCGAGATGGCCAGATGCATCATGCTGCAAGCTGACCTTCCAAAGTCCCTGTGGGCTGAAGCAATCAACACGGCGACGTATCTCCGGAATAGATGCGCGACAAAATGTCTTAACGGAACGACTCCTTTTGAGGTATGGACACAAAGAAAACCGTATGTTGGATTTTTTAGGATCATGGGCAGCAAGGCTATTGTACTGAATAAGAGTCAAAGAAGAGGCAAGTTCCAACCAAAAGGTGACGCATATATACTTGTGGGTTACTCTGAAGAGTCGAAGGCTTACCGACTTTGGAAACAAGGAACGAAAACTGTAATTAAGGCACGGGATGTTAAGTTTATCGAGGACGTCGAAAGGCAGACGCCTGAAATTGAAATTTTCGAATCAACATACCCTGTGACCTACGAATCGAGTAAAACGACCCCAGAACCACCCAAAGAAGCAATCAAGCATGATGACAGCTACAGTAGAGAGGATGCATCAACTGAAACAGATTCGGAAGCTGACGAGAAAGCATCGAGTAATCAACGTCGAATGCCGGGCCGTCCAAAACTCTTGAGAACAGGCAATGTGGGCAGACCGCGAAAAATCTACAGTAAGAAAATGGGAAACCCAGATCCCACATCTGCATCCCAAATCTCAGAGCTTGACAACAAAGAAGCATGACTAACCGCCATGCAAAAGGAATACGACACACTTCAAGAAAACAATACGTGGATTCTCGTGCACAGACCTACTGAAACAAAAGTGTTAACAAATAAATGGGTGTTCAAGACAAAAATCAACGAAGACGGTAGCATCAACAAATACAAGGCAAGACTAGTTGCCCGCGGACACACTCAAGTAGCAGGCCTCGACTACGAAGAAGTATTTGCACCTGTCGCAAGGTACGAGACAATTCGCACATTATTTGCTGCTGCTGTAAAAGAAGAAATGCATGTACACCAAATGGACGTAGTATCAGCCTACGTGCAAGGAGAACTAAGCGACGAAGTGTACATGGAACAACCCGAAATGTTTGTTGAGCCTGGACACGAAGAAAAAGTCTGTAAGTTGTTGAAACCACTGTATGGTCTAAAACAGTCAGGTCGTGAGTGGTACAGGAAACTTGACAAGTACATTACAGACAACGAAGGCAAGCGAATTCCGTCAGATCCTTGCGTTTATGTGTTTGGCGAAAATAAGGACAGAGTGATCATGATAATTTATGTGGATGACTTCATCCTGGCATCCAAGAACATCAAGTCACTGGAAAGCATCAAATCAAAAATGAAATCAACGTTTAAGATGGTGGATCTTGGACAGATAAGCAACATTCTGGGAATCAATATTCAACGCGATGGCGCTACCGGCGGTATCAGACTTTCTCAGAAGAAGTACATCGATGAACTGCTTACGAGATTCAACATGGAAGATGCAAAAACCACGTCAACACCAATAGAACCGAATTTGAAAATTACTAAAGATATGTGCCCGACAACGGACGAAGAAAGACAGTCAATGAATAACCGACCTTATAGGGAACTAATAGGTGGCTTGATCTATTTAGCAAATGCGACCCGTCCCGACATAGCGTTCGCGGCGAGTACATTGAGTCGATTTTGCTCTGATCCAGGACAAGACCATTGGTGGATTGCTAAGCGAGTATTAAGATATTTAAAAGCAACGTCACATCATGGCATCAATTATGTAAAAGACAAAGAATGTATTAAGGCGTATACGGACTCCGATTGGGCCGGCGACGTAGACGATCGCAAGTCATGTTCAGGAAACGTTTTAACGTTATCAGGCGGTCCGATAAGTTGGAAGTCTAAAAAGCAAGTATCCGTTGCATTTTCTACTATGGAAGCCGAATATGCAGCTCTATCCGAGGTTTCACGAGAAATTATTTATATCCAACGACTGTTAAATCATATGGGTTTTAACACATGTGTACAAACTCCGATTAAATTATATTGTGATAATCAAAGTGCGATAGAGTTAAGTAAAAATGCTGTATTTCATAAACGAAGCAAACATATAGACATTCGTTATCATTTCACACGGGAGTTGGTGGAAAGCAAAGTTATACAGATTGAGTACCTGCGAACTGACTATATGCCTGCCGACATTATGACAAAATCATTAACTAAACATAAACATGAGAATTGTATTAAAATGTTAGGATTATTGTAATAACGAAATTTATTCACTGGTCGAGCTCATGAAGCACATATCGATAGAGGGGGTGTTGGAATGAAATCGAAATGCGCTCATGAAATGTCTACAATATCGACAAATCAGTGTATCGAGGTGTCAAGCAAGAGGGCGTTGACTACCTATATAGTTATGGATGTTTTTTTTTATAATGTTGTTGTCCGTGTGTCTTCTTTTCCCACGCATATAATTGTACTATCCTTTTTTCTTTTAAGTGCTAATAATAATAAATACGTTTAATCAGTTCATAATAAAGTGTCTCAGTTATTTTACGAAACCTACATATTTCTGACATAAATTAATACAATAAAATATAATTAAAATTTAATAAAAATTTAAGATTATATTAAATATATTTATATAATAAAATTTAAATTAAATAATAATTTAATATCAAATAAATTTCATATAAATAAATAATTTAAAAGTAAAATTAATATAAAAACCCCCAATGTTAAAATTTAATAAAATTTCTATTAAATTTTACTTATTTATTATTTTTATTAAAATACCCTTATATAAATTTAATATAATTTTTATATGAATAAAATTAATACAAAATAAATTAAAAATGTAAATTAATACAAAATAAATTAAAAATATAAATTAATACAAAATAAATTAATTAAAATTTAATAGAAATTTTATTCATATAAAAATTATATATTAATTAATTTAAATGAATTTTATAAACAACTCATAAATTTAAATGCATATTAATATAAAATAAATATAATAAAATGTAGTGAAATTTAATAGAAATTTAAGATTGTGTTAATTTTATTCAAATAAAAATGATATTAATTAATCAAAATAAAATTTAATACAAATGACAGGTTTAAATTCATATTAATATAAAATAAAATTATTGAAATTTAATAGAAATTTAGTAGAAATTTAATAGAAATTTAAGATTGTGTTATTTTATTTATGTTAAAATTATATTAATTGCTTTAAATGAATTTTATACACAAATCATAAATTTAAATGCATATTAATATAAAATAAATATAATAAAATGCAAGCAAAATTTAATAGAAATTTAAAATTGTGTTAATTTTATTTGTTTAAAAATTATATTAATTACTTTAAATGAATTTTATATAAATCATAAATTTAAATGCATATTAATATATAATAAATATAATAAAATGTAAGCAAAATTTAATAGAAATTTAAAATTGTGTTAATTTTATTTATTTAAAAATAATATTAATTACTTTAAATGAATTTTATATAAATCATAAATATAATGCATATTAATATAAAATAAATATAATAAAATGTAAGCAAAATTTAATAGAAAATTAAGATTGTGTTAATTTTATTTATTTTATATTATATTAATTAGTTGAAATAAAATTTAATACAAATTATAAATTTAAATTCATATTAATATAAAATAAAATCATTTAAATATAATTAAAGTTTAATAGAAATTTAAGATTGTGTTAATTTTATTTATTTTATATTAAATTTAGTTATTTGTAAATTAATAAATGAATCTTCTAATACAAATAATAAATTTAAATACATAATTATATAAAATAAATCTAATAAAATATCATTAAAATTTAATAGAAATTTAAAATTATATTAATTTTATTTTATATATTATTTAAAATGAACTTTAAATACAAATTATAAATTAAAATACATATTAATATAAAATAAATATAATAAAATATAATTGAAATTTAATAGAAATTTAAGATTGTGTTAATTTTATTTACATAAAAATTATATTAATTAATTAAAATGATATTTAATAGAAATTATAAATTTAGATCCGTATTAATATAAAATAAAATTATTTAAATATAATTAAAGTTTAATAGAAATTTAAGATTGTGTTAATTTTATTTATTTAAATATTATTTATTAAATTTATTTAATAAACTTTATATAAAAATAACAAATTTAAATATTAATATAAAATAAATTAAATTAATATAAACTTAAAATTATATTAAATTTATTATATAACAATTATTTTAATATTTTAATAATTTTTATTAATTAATACTTAATTAATAGAAATATTTTAGCTATAAAGCTTTAAGAAATCTCATCTGTTTTTAAATTTGCAATTTAATATTTTAATTAAATTATAAAGCCTTAATGGTAAAAGAAAATAATTTCCTAAATAAATTTACAGTTTATTGCCTTCAGCCTCAGCCATTTTACCGCGACAATGATTATTTTCAACAAACCATAAAGATATTGGAACTTTATATTTTATTTTTGGAGCCTGAGCAGGAATAGTGGGAACTTCATTAAGAATATTAATTCGAGCAGAATTAGGAAACCCGGGATCTCTAATTGGTGATGATCAAATTTATAATGTTATTGTTACAGCTCACGCATTTGTAATGATTTTTTTTATAGTAATACCAATTATAATTGGAGGATTTGGAAATTGACTTGTACCTTTAATATTAGGGGCTCCTGATATAGCTTTCCCCCGAATAAATGATATAAGTTTTTGATTATTACCCCCCCTCTTTGACTCTTCTCTTAATAAGATCTATAGTTGAAAGAGGTGCTGGAACTGGGTGAACAGTATACCCCCCATTATCATCTGGAATTGCCCATAGAGGAGCATCTGTAGATTTAGCTATTTTTAGATTACATTTAGCAGGAATTTCTTCAATTTTAGGAGCAGTTAACTTCATTACTACAATTATTTATATGCGATCGGTAGGTATAACTTTCGATCGAATACCTCTTTTTGTATGATCAGTAGGAATTACAGCATTATTATTAATATTATCTTTACCAGTTCTAGTTGGGGCTATTACAATACTTTTAACTGATCGAAATTTAAATACATCTTTCTTCGACCCAGCTGGAGGGGGAGACCCTATTTTATATCAACATTTATTTTGATTTTTTGGTCACCCAGAAGTTTATATTTTAATTTTACCTGGATTTGGAATAATTTCTCATATTATTAGCCAAGAAAGAGGAAAAAAGGAAACATTTGGGTCTCTAGGAATAATTTATGCAATATTAGCAATTGGATTATTAGGATTTTTAGTATGAGCTCATCATATATTTACTGTAGGAATAGATGTTCCTACTGGTATTAAAATTTTTTCATGACTTGCTACTTTACATGGAACTCAATTATCTTATAGTCCTTCATTATTATGAGCTTTAGGATTTGTATTTTTATTTACAGTAGGTGGATTAACTGGAGTTGTTTTAGCAAACTCATCTATTGATATTGTTCTTCATGATACATATTATGTAGTTGCTCATTTCCATTATGTATTATCAATAGGCGCAGTTTTTGCAATTATATCAGGATTTATTCAATGATTTCCTTTATTTACTGGATTTGTTATAAATAATAATTTATTAAAAATTCAATTTATTGTCATATTTATTGGGGTAAATTTAACATTTTTTCCTCAACATTTTTTAGGATTAAGAGGAATGCCTCGACGATATTCCGACTATCCTGACGCATATACTTCATGAAACGTAATTTCTTCAATTGGATCTACTATTTCATTTATTGGAGTATTATTATTAATTTATATTATTTGAGAAAGTTTTATTGTTCAACGTTTAGTTATATTTTCAAATCAAATAACTACTTCTATTGAATGATTTCAAAATTATCCCCCAGCTGAACACAGATATTCTGAATTACCTATATTATCTAATTAAATTCTAATGTGGCAGATTAGTGCAATGAATTTAAGCTTCATATATAAAGTTTCTTCTTTTATTAGAAAATGGCAACATGATCAAACTTTAATCTTCAAGACAGTGCTTCTCCATTAATAGAACAATTAATATTTTTTCATGATCATACTCTTATAATTTTAATAATAATTACTATTTTAGTAGGATATTTAATATTTACATTATTTTATAATAAAAATATCAACCGATATTTATTAGAAGGGCAAACAATTGAAGTAATTTGAACCATTTTACCCGCTATTACTTTAATTTTTATTGCACTTCCATCCCTTCAATTATTATATTTATTAGATGAAATTAGAAATCCTTCACTTACATTAAAGTCCATTGGACATCAATGATACTGAAGTTATGAATATTCTGATTTAAAAAAACTAGAATTTGATTCATATATAATTCCTGTAAATGAAATACAAATAAATAACTTTCGATTATTAGACGTTGATAATCGAATTGTTTTACCTTTTAATTCTCAAATTCGTATTTTAGTATCTGCTACTGATGTATTACACTCTTGAACTATCCCTGCTTTAGGGGTAAAAATTGATGCTACTCCAGGACGTTTAAACCAAACTAGATTCTTTATAAATCGATCAGGACTATTTTTTGGACAATGTTCAGAAATCTGTGGAGCTAATCATAGATTTGTACCTATTGTAATTGAAAGAGTACCTACTAATATATTTATTAATTGAATATCTAAAATAAGAGATATTTCATTAGATGACTGAAAGCAAGTACTGGTCTCTTAAACCAATTTATAGTAAATTAGCTATTACTTCTAATGAACAAAAAATTAGTTAATTTATAACATTAGTATGTCAAACTAAAATTATTAAAAATTTTATATTTTTTAATTCCACAAATAGCCCCAATAAATTGATTATTTTTATATATTTTTTTACATGCATTTTTATTATTTTTAATATATTAAATTATTATTTATATATATATAATTAAAAACAATTATTATAATATAAAAAATAAATTTAACAAAAAAAATCTAACTTGAAAATGATAACAAACTTATTTTCAACATTTGATCCAACAACTAATATTCTAAATCTATCATTAAATTGAATTAGCACATTAATAGGAATTTTAATAATTCCAATAATATTTTGATTTGTTCCATCACGATTAAATATTATTTGAATTAATATTATTTTAACTTTACATAAAGAATTTAAAACACTATTAGGGCCTTATAGAAAAAAAGGAAGAACTTTTATTTTTATTTCTTTATTTACATTAATTTTATTTAATAATTTTATAGGATTATTTCCTTATATCTATACTAGATCTAGCCATCTTTCTATAACACTATCTTTAGCATTGCCTTTATGAATAAGATTTATAATATTTGGTTGAATTAATAATACTCAACATATATTTTCACACTTAGTTCCTCAAGGTACCCCTCCCATTCTAATACCTTTTATAGTGTGTATTGAAACAATTAGAAATATTATTCGACCAGGAAATTTAGCCGTACGATTAGCTGCAAATATAATTGCAGGACATTTATTATTAACATTATTAGGTAATACAGGTCCAATATCAAACTCATCAATAATTTCAATATTAATTGTAATTCAATTATTACTATTAACTTTAGAATTTGCAGTATCAATAATTCAATCTTATGTATTTGCTATTTTAAGAATTTTATACTCTAGAGAAGTAATTTAATTTCAATGTCAAAACATTCAAACCACCCTTTTCATCTAGTTGATTATAGTCCTTCGCCTTTAACAGGAGCTCTAGGGGCTATAATTACCGTATCAGGATTAGTTAAATGATTTCATCAATTTAACATTAATTTATTTATAATCGGAATAATTATTACATTATTAACTATAATTCAATGATGACGAGATATTACTCGTGAAGGAACATTTCAAGGATTACACACATATGTTGTTACGATGAGGAATAATTTTATTTATTACTTCAGAAGTATTTTTTTTATTTCTTTTTTTTGAGGATTTTTTCATAGAAGATTAGCTCCTTCTGTAGAATTAGGTGGAATATGACCCCCAGTTGGTATTATACCATTTAACCCTGTACAAATTCCATTATTAAATACTTTAATTTTTTATCTTCAGGAATTACAGTAACATGAGCTCATCATAGATTAATAGAAAATAATTATATTCAAGCTCTTCAAGGATTATTATTTACAGTAATTTTAGGAATTTACTTTACTATTCTTCAAGCATACGAATATATAGAATCACCATTTACAATTGCAGACTCAGTATATGGGTCAACATTTTCATAGCAACAGGATTTCATGGATTACATGTAATTATTGGAACAACATTTTTATTAGTATGTTTAATTCGTCATATTTATAATCATTTCTCATCTATTCATCATTTTGGATTTGAAGCTGCAGCATGATATTGACATTTTGTAGATGTAGTATGATTATTCCTATATATTTCTATCTACTGATGAGGCAGATAAATTATTTATATAGTATATTAAGTATATTTGACTTCCAATCAATTGGTCTAATTATTTTTAGTATAAATAATTTTAATAATTTCCTTAATAAGAATAATCATTTTACTACTTTCAATAATTGTTATAATAATAGCAAATATTTTATCAAAAAAATCCTTTATAGATCGAGAAAAAAATTCCCCATTCGAATGCGGATTTGACCCTAAAAACTCAGCACGAATTCCATTTAGATTACATTTTTTTTTAATTGCAGTAATTTTTTTAATTTTCGATGTTGAAATTGCCTTATTAATACCAATAATTATAATTATAAAAATATCAAATTTATTATCATGAATATTAACAAGATTTATTTTTATTCTATTAATTGGACTTTATCATGAATGAAATCAAGGAGCATTAAAATGAGCTAATTAATAGGATAATAGTTAAATATAACATTTAATTTGCATTTAAAAAGTGCCATATATGGCTTATCTTACATTTTATAAATAAGATGTAAAAATTACATTTAGTTTCGACCTAAAATTATGATATCATTAATATCCTTATTTAAATTAATTGAAACCAAATAGAGGTATATTACTGTTAATAATATTATTGAAAATTATTTTCCAATTAAAGAAATATGTTGAACAAGAAAAAGCTTCTAACTTTATACTTTAGCGGTTTAATTCCGTTTATATTTCTATTTATATAGTTTAATTAAAACTTTACATTTACTTAAAAATTAAAATAATTTCAATAATATCTTAAATATTATGCTCTAAGATATAAGCTATTTAATATTAATCATCTTTCATCATTTAAAGAATGTAAACTTAAAAAATTAAAATCACCTGTAATCGAATAATAACATAAACGAAAAGAATAGCAAACTGTTAAACCAGTTGAAATAAAAATAATACAAAAATAAAATTTTTAATAAAATCTATAGAAATTACTTCCAAAATTAAATCTTTTGAGTAAAATCCAGCTAAAAAAGGTATGCCACATATGCCAAATTAGAAATATTTATACAAATACAAGTTAAAGGTATGTGAACTATTAAATTCCCTATATAACGAATATCTTGAACATCTTTAAAGTTATGAATAATAGCTCCTGCACATATAAATAATAAAGCCTTAAATAATGCATGAGTTAAAAGATGAAAAAAGGCTTACTTATATCTTCCTATAGATAAAATTCTTATTATCAATCCTAATTGTCTTAAAGTTGATAAAGCAATAATTTGTTTCAAATCAAATTCAAAATTAGCCCCTATTCCAGCTAAAATATTGTTATTGTTGAAATAAATAATAAAAATATTATTATATTATTATTTAAAATAATATTAAATCGAATTAAAAGATAAACCCCAGCTGTTACTAAAGTAGATGAATGAACTAAAGCAGAAACTGGAGTAGGTGCCGCTATAGCAGCAGGAAGTCAAGATGAAAATGGAATTTGGGCACTTTTTGTTATAGCAGCAATTATTACTAATAATCCAATAAATTGTATATAAAAATCATTTTTTATAAAATCTAAATAAAAAATATAATTTCAACTTCCATAATTTAATATTCAAGAAATTGCAATTAATAATATAACATCACCAATACGATTTATTAAAGCAGTTAATATTCCTGCATTATAAGATTTAATATTTTGATAATAAATAACTAAACAATAAGATACTAAACCTAACCCATCCCAACCTAATAAAATTATAATTAAATTTGGGCTAATAATTAATAATATTATAGAAAAAACAAATATTAAAACTAACATAATAAAACGATTAATATTTATATCTCCTGATATATATTCATTTCTATAAAAAATCACTATTGAAGAAATAAATAAAACAAAACTTATAAATATAAGAGATATTCAATCTAATAAAATTCTTATAACAATAGAGTTAGAATTTAATCTTAAAATTTCTCATTCAATAAAAATAACATAATCAATTAATAAAAATTTTAAACTAAGCAATAATAAAATAATTCTAATCAATAATAAAATAAAAAATCTAATTAAACAAATAGAAATTAAAAAAATAATTTAAGATAGAATAATCTATATATTTGATACCACAAATCAAAATTTTTTTTAAATTACTTAAATAAATTCATAATATAAAAAAATTTCTTTTGACAATTAATAAATTTAAAGGAAATCAATGCAATAATAATAATAAATATTCACGAACATATCCAGAAGAACAAGAAAATTTACCAGAATAAATTTTACCGTGTTGTCTATAAGAATATAAATATAAAGTATAAACAGCTCTAAAAAATGATAATAATATTAAAATAAATATTGAAACTCAAGTTCAAGAAATTAATCTATTTAATAAACTAATTTCCCCTGATACATTTATTGAAGGAGGGGCTGCCATATTAGAAGAACATAATAAAAATCATCACAAAGCTATACTAGGTATTAAATTAATTAATCCTTTATTTATAAATATTCTTCGACTTCCTATTCGTTCATATGAAATATTAGCTAAACAAAATAAACCAGAAGAACATAATCCATGAGCAATTATCATAATAAAACTACCATAAAATCCTCAATAGTTAAATGTTATTATACCAGCCAAAACTATTCTTATATGAGCTACTGATGAATAAGCAATTAATAATTTAAGATCTGTTTGACGCAAACAAATTAATCTAACTAAAAATCCCCCAACTAAACTTAATCTAACTAAAATAGTAGAAAAAGATATTCCAATTAAAATAAATATATTTAAAATTCGTAATCCATATCCACCTAATTTCAATATAATTCCAGCTAAAATTATAGAGCCAGAAACTGGGGCTTCAACATGAGCTTTGGGCAATCATAAATGCACTATATATATAGGTATCTTAACTAAAAATGCAAAAATTATACATACATATATATATATATATATATATATATATATATATATATATATATATATATATATATTAAAATAATAAATATTATTAAAAAAAAAAAAAATCAAAACCTAAATAATTATTATAATAATAAAAGATACCAATTATTATAGGCAATGAAGCAAACAAAGTATAAAATAATAAATAAATTCCTGCCTGTAAACGTTCAGGTTGATTTCCTCAACCTATAATCAAAATTAATGTAGGAATTAACCTTCTTTCAAAAAAATAAAAAATAAAAATAAATTTATAGATCTAAAAGTACAAAATAAAAATATTATTAATATTAATAATATAAATATAAAAAAAGAAGGACAATAATTTTTCTTATAAATTGACTCTAAAAGTATCAAAGAACAAATCCAAAATCTTAATAAAATTAAACTAAATGATAATAAATCATGTTGGTATTACAAAATTAATACTTAGTTATAGTTACCGATCATGTTCCCTTTGTTTAGGTTGCCATGTTAATATATATAAGTTTTTGTTTTAAAAAATACCAACAATTAAAAATATATATGAAAATACTGCTGTCAATAAATTACGTTCTCAACATAATAAACGATAATACAATTAAAAGAATATACCTGTGGTCCTTGTTTTCACTTAAAACCAACAGGTTATGGGCCCAGGGCACGCGAAACAAGATAAGTAAGAACCCAGGGTACGCGAAACACGATAAGTAAAAACTCGGAACGCGAAAGAAGTTTAAAATCGAACCCAAATCGATAAAGCGCGATAGTTGATCGTTTCGTCAGTCATCGATACAAATGGCGTACACGAACACAACGCATTCGGCGCGACTAGAACTCTTAACACGTGATAACTACGACACGTGGAGGATTCAGGCTGAAGCTATCCTGATAAAGAACGACACGTGGGATTTCATTACAGGTGAACATCCTACACCAGTATTGACCGGCGAAGGCGAAGAACTCGTCGTTGCAGAAGCATCACACAAAGCATGGCTTTCGAGCGATCGTAAGGCAAAGGCGGACCTGATTCTATCTATCAGTCCATCGGAACTCCCTCAAATTCGAGGATGCATCACTTCACGTGAAGTATGGAAGAAACTCGAATCTGTTTACGCTTCAAAGGGACCAGCTCGAAAAGCAACACTACGGAAACGCCTCACGCAACAAAAAATGAAAGATGGTGACGATGTCAACCAACATTTGTCCGAATATTTCGACGCAGTTGACAAACTGAAAGCTTTGAACATAGATATTAACGGCGATTTACTAACAATAATGTTACTTTACAGTCTACCGGATTCCTACGACAACTTTAGATGTGCTATCGAATCCCGTGATAACCTTCCTGATGCGGAATCACTAAAAGTGAAAATTTTGGAAGAATTCCATGCAAGGAAACAAAAGAGAGACGATAACACAAGTGCCGTCATGTTCGCGAAAAGTAGTCGCGCGTATACCAACAAACCGCATTTTGGCGTAAATGATCGTGCAAGAAACGAAAAGTCAAAACCGAAATATACGTGCGGTTATTGTAAAAAGAAAGGACACAAAGAATCGGAGTGTTATAGTAAGAAAAACGCGAGACAACCGGCGAAAAATCAAACGAATAATGCGAGTGATTCAGCTAATTGGTGCTATCATCTAGATAAAGTAGATTCGACTCCTCACATCGCGAACGGACTTTGGTGTATCGACAGCGGGTGTACATCACATTTGTGTAATGACAGAAGTGCATTCGCAAATGTGAGTGGAATAAATAGTAATTTAAAACTTGCGAACAATTCTGCAACGCAAGTCAATGCCAAAGGGGATGTGCGAATATCGGTCGCGAACAACGCGAATAACAATAACACAGTTACGCTGAAGAACACTCTGTACGTTCCAGATCTCCGAACGAACTTAATATCTGTTTCTAAGATCGTGGACAATGATCATGAAGTAATCTTTAAAAAGGATTACGCGGTTGTGAAAGACATGAACGGTGAAGTAAAAATTGTCGCGAATCGAATCGGAGACTTGTTTTATTTGCAAGAAAACCAATCCACGGCATGTGCAATTTCAGAACCGAAAAGTGCTATTGACATATGGCACGCGCGTCTCGGACACCTCAACGAGAAGGACCTGATGCATATGTTCCGTAACAAGACCGTAACTGGCATCGAATTGAATGATCACACAAGGATGGTAAAATGTAATGTATGTTTAGCAGGTAAAATAGCTAGTACACCGTTTCTCAAGCGCGATAGCGTTACGAAGGAACCCTTAGAATTGATACACACAGATGTCTGTGGCCCAATGAGGACAACATCTCAAGGTGGTGCAAGTTATTTTATTACTTTCACTGATGATTACAGCAGGTGGTGTGAGGTGTACTTCCTCAGCAACAAAGGACAGGCAGTCGAGAAATTCATGGAGTTCAAGAACTTAGCCGAAAACCAGACGGGGCGTCGAATAAAAGCCGTGCAGTCTGATAACGGCAAAGAATTTTGCAACAAAAGATTGAATGAAATATTCAAAGATGCCGGAATCCAACATCGACTGACCATACCCTACACACCTCAGCAAAATGGCATCGCAGAACGGAAAAACCGGACCTTGGTAGAAGCTGCACGTTGTATGCTGATCCAGTCCAAAATGCCAACTCAGTTTTGGGCAGAAGCGATTGCCGTAGCAAATCACGTTCGAAACCGATGCACGACAAAAGGATTATTGGAAGGAACTCCATATGATCGATGGTTTGGGAGACAACCTGATGTATCACACTTGCGTACATTTGGCGAGAAAGTGTACATCCTAGACAAAACACCCAACAAGGGAAAATTTGACCCGAAAGGACTATCAGGTATCTTTATCGGATATTCCACTAATTCTAAAGCTTACAGAATATGGATACCCAGTGAACGCAAGGCTCGTATCTCACGAGATGTCAAGTTTCTAAATGAGTTCAAGACCGAAAACATTGGCGAGCAATCTCCTCCGAAGGATGACATCGAGAATGAATCTAGGAAGGACGACAGAACAATTGAAGTCGATTTAAACACCTGGATACCACCCATGATCCCAGATGTCCATGACAAGCCAATTCTGGATGTTGAAAGAGTTGACGACATACATATTGATGACAACGAACCTCAGCAGGTTCTTAATCAAAAGGTTTTGAATCCGAATGATGATCTTCCGAAACGACTACCCGGAAGACCAAAAAAGGTGTTTACTGGTAGGAAGGGACGTCCTTCAAAGGTATATAATACCGAGACAAGACGCATAAGCCGGGACATCGCTCACGAAGAAAATGGTGAGATATTTCTTGACACTAATATTGCGATGAACGCTTCCGAAATAAACATCGACGAAGCGTTGAACGGGCCAAATCAAGACGAATGGTTTGACGCAATCTATTCAGAAATGAAGTGTTGATCGCAAATCACACCTGGGACATTGTAGAGAGACCAGCAGATGGGAAAGTTGTAGACTGCAGAACTATTCTACGGAACAAGCAAAATCCCGACGGGACACTATCTCGGAGAAAAGCGAGAGTTGTCGCTCGAGGATTTACTCAGAGACCGGGGATTGACTTCGTTGATACGTTCGCACCAGTTGCTAGGATGGAATCCTTCCGTTTGTTGATGGCTCTATCTGCGAAACATGGACTGCAAATTTCACAACTGGATGTTACAACAGCATTTCTCAATGGCGACATCGACACATTGATATACATGGAACAACCAGATCTACTCGTGGAAGCCTTACAGAAGATGGTAGCAACCGAAAATGATGATTCAATTGTTCGCGAAGCTCGCAACATGCTCAAAAGACTGGAAACTGGTGACAATGTGTGCAGACTACGAAAGGCCATCTACGGTCTTCGTCAGGCAGGTCGAATGTGGCACGCAAAATTGAACAAGACTCTTCAGTCGATTGGATTGAAGCCATCCTGCTCTGATCCGTGCATTTACATCGACGAACATGCAAAAAGTCACACATTTGTGCTTATTTATGTTGACGATATTTTAATCGCTTCTCGAGAGCCAAAGCGAGTCAGCTACATTAAGGAAGCTCTTTCGAAGGAATTCATCATAAAAGATCTTGGGGCGGCGAAATGCTGTCTTGGTATTGAAATAAAACAGTCAACCGACGAAATCTCTTTGTGTCAAAGTGGGTTTATCAGGGACGTACTGCAAAAATTCAACATGACAGACTGCAAAGCTGTAAAAACTCCATTGCCAGTCGGAATCAAGTTGATTCACCCTGAGGTAGGAGACAAAGATAAGCGTTATCTCTTTAGAGAGCTGATTGGTGCTTTGATGTATATCGCGGTTGGTACACGTCCGGACATCGCTTACGCAGTAAATTTCTTGAGCCAATTTAACAATAATCATAATGAAAGTCATTGGCAAGCTGCTAAACGTATCCTACGATATTTACAAGGAACCGTAAACCAAAAATTGACCTTCAAACGAGACGACAAAGACATTCAAGGCTACGCAGATGCTGATTGGGCAAACGACGTATCTGATAGGAAGTCATACACTGGGTATACATTCATTTTATCTGGTGCAGCAATATCCTGGTGCTCGAGGAAGCAAAGAGTTGTCGCCCTCTCTTCAACTGAGGCTGAATATGTGAGTCTCACTGAAGCTTCCAAGGAAGCAATTTACTTGTCAAACTTCGTAAAGGAGTTGGGGTTCGATAGTCTTTCCAAGATTTTGGTTTTCAATGATAACCAATCCGCTGGGAAACTTGCACTCAACCCCATTTATCATGCTAGAACCAAACATGTGGACATAAAGTACCACTTCATTCGTCAGGCGCTCCAGGAATACCCGTTAAAGTTGGAATACTTGGAAACCGAAGAGATGACTGCCGATATTTTAACTAAACCTCTCGCTGGACCCAAACATGAAAAATTTGTTATTAAATTAGGATTACTTAATTAAATTTTTCTTTCAGTATTAAAATTGAGAGGGGGTGTTGGTATTACAATATTAATACTTAGTTATAGTTACCGATCATGTTCCCTTTGTTTAGGTTGCCATGTTAATATATATAAGTTTTTGTTTTAAAAAATACCAACAATTAAAAATATATATGAAAATACTGCTGTCAATAAATTACGTTCTCAAAATAATAAACGATAATACAATTAAAAGAATATACCTGTGGTCCTTGTTTTCACTTAAAACCAACAAATCAGAACCAAAAAAATAACTAATATTCATTCATAAATAATTAAATCTTCCTATTATTATAAACATAAATCTAATAAAAAAATATATTAATTGATTAATTCAAAATCTATTTTTTTTAAAACATAAAGGAATTATAAATAATATTATTAATAAAAATTTTAACATATATTTATAGAATAAAAAAAAATCATTCCCATGAGTTCGATTTAAAGATACTAAAAGAGATAATCCTAATACACTTTCACAAACACAAAATGTTAAAAATAACATTCTAAAATAATATTCATAATTAAATATAGCTAAATAAAAAAATACCAATATATATAAAGATAAAATAATAAACTCTAAACTTAATAATATTAATAATAAATGTTTTCGTTTAGAAGAAAAAACTAAAATTCCAATAAAAAATATAAAAATAAAAATTATAATATTTAATAAATAAATAAGTTTTAATAATTTAAATAAAATATTGGTCTTGTAAATCAAAAATAAGAAAATCTTTTAAAACTTCAGAGAAAAAATAACTTTTTTCATTAATCTCCAAAATTAATATTTTATATAAACTACTCTCTGTATTTATTATATATTTATAACTTTAAATTTAATAATAACAATTATTTTTTTATTTTTAAATCACCCCATATCTATAGGATTAATTTTATTAATTCAAACAATTTTAATTTCAGGAATATTTTCATATTCTTATTGATTTTCTTATATTTTCTTTTTAGTAATAGTAGAGGGAATATTAGTATTATTTATTTATATAACTAGTTTAGCTTCTAATGAAATATTTTATTTTTCTTCAAAACTAATATATTTTATATTAATATTTTTTTTATTAATATTATATATATTTATAATATTAGATTATATAATAATTAGTGCAATTTTAAAAAACTCAAATTTAATTGAAATTACAAATAATCTGATATTTTTAAAAAACGAAAATATATTTAGATTAAATCAAATATATAACCAACCAAATAATTTATTAACAATTATATTAATAAATTACTTATTTTTAACAATAATTGCTGTTGTAAAAATTACTAATATTAACTATGGGCCTTTACGGCAGAAATTTTAATGAATAAATCTTTACGAACTACACATCCTTTATTAAAAATCGCTAATAGAGCTTTAATTGATTTACCAACTCCCTCTAATATTTCATTATGGTGAAATTTTGGATCTCTATTAGGATTATGTTTAATAATTCAAATTATTACAGGATTATTTTTAGCTATACATTATACAGCAAATATTGAAATAGCTTTTAATAGAGTTAACCATATTTGCCGTGATGTAAATTACGGATGATTTTTACGAACTTTACATGCAAATGGAGCTTCCTTTTTTTTCTTTGTATTTATTTACATATTGGACGAGGAATATATTATGGTTCTTATAAATTTAAAGCAACATGATTAATTGGAGTTATTATTCTATTCCTAGTGATAGAAACAGCTTTTATAGGATATGTACTTCCATGGGGACAAATATCATTTTGAGGGGCTACAGTTATTACTAATCTTTTATCAGCAATTCCCTATTTAGGAACTATAATAGTTCAATGAGTTTGAGGAGGATTTGCCGTTGATAATGCAACTTTAACACGATTTTTCACTATCCATTTTTTATTGCCATTTATTGTAACAGCTATAGTAATAATTCACTTATTATTTCTTCATCAAACAGGATCTAATAATCCATTAGGAATAAATAGAAATATTGATAAAATCCCATTTCATCCTTACTTTTCATATAAAGACATTATAGGATTTACTATTTTAATAATAATTCTTGTTATTTTAACTTTATTAAATCCTTATTATTTAGGAGATCCTGATAATTTTACCCCAGCAAATCCTTTAGTAACTCCTATTCATATTCAACCTGAATGATATTTCTTATTTGCATATGCAATTTTACGATCTATTCCTAACAAATTAGGAGGAGTAATTGCATTAATTATATCAATTATAATTTTAATAATCTTACCTTGCAATAAAATAAATAAATTTCAAACCTTAAAATTTTATCCAATAAATCAAATAATATTTTGATTTTTTTAAATTATTGTTATTTTATTAACATGAATTGGAATACGCCCAGTAGAAGAACCATATATTATAACAGGACAAATTCTAACTGTATTATACTTCACTTATTTTCTAATTAATCCTAATATTATAAAATTATGAGATAATTTTTTATATTAGTTAATGAACTTGTATAAGTATATGTTTTGAAAACATAATAAAGAAGCAATATCTTCTATTAACTTTACTAAAAATAATTCACTATATTAATATAGAATAATATAATATTTTTAACCCTATATATAAAAAAAGATAATTTAATGACAAAGGTAAAAATCTTTTTCAAGCTAAATACATTAATTTATCATAACGATATCGAGGTAATGTACCCCGAACGCAAATAAATACAAAAGATAAAAATACTATTTTTAAATTAAAAAAAATAGAAAATAAATCTCTACCTAAAAATATTACACAAAACAATATTCTTATAAATAAAATTCTAGAATATTCAGATAAAAAAATTAAAGCAAACCCCCCTCTACTATATTCAACATTAAACCCAGAAACTAATTCAGATTCACCTTCAGCAAAATCAAATGGAGTGCGATTTGTTTCAGCCAAACTAGAAACAAACCAAACAAAAGATAAAAGAATAGAAATAAAAATTATTCAAACAAACATTTAATATTTTTAAATTCTATAAAACTAAAACTTTCAATTAAAATTATAAAAGATATTAAAATTAAAGATAATCTCACTTCATAAGAAATGGTTTGAGCAACAGCACGCAATCCCCCTAATAATGAATAACTTGAATTAGAAGATCATCCTGCAATTATAACAGTATAAACACCCAAACTAGTACAAGCTAAAAAGAACAATATTCTTAATCTAAAAGAAAAAAAATTAAATAATAAGGTATAATAAAGATAAAAATAATCTTATAATTGGAGAATAATAATATATAATATAATTTGATAATAAAGGATATGTTTGCTCTTTAGAAAATAATTTAATTGCATCACAAAAAGGCTGAGGAATACCTATATAACCAACTTTATTTGGGCCTTTACGAATCTGAATATAACCTAAAACTTTACGCTCTAATAAAGTCAAAAATACTACTCCCACTAAAACACAAATCAATAATAATAATATACAAATTGAAGAAAATATTATATCTATAAAAAACAAGTATTATTTGAAATAAAATCACATATATGAATTCTAAATTCATTGCACTAATCTGCCAAAATAATAATAATAATCAAAACTAAAATACTTTGTATCAAATAATTGGTCCTTTCGTACTAAAATATTATAATTTATTAAAGATAGAAACCGACCTGGCTTACGCCGGTCTGAACTCAGATCATGTAAAGATTTAATGGTCGAACAGACCAAAATTTTCAAACTTCTGCACCTGAAATAATCTTTAATCCAACATCGAGGTCGCAAACTTTTTTATCGATAAGAACTCTCTAAAAAAATTACGCTGTTATCCCTAAGGTAACTTAATCTTATAATCAATATAATTGGATCACAAATTCATAAATTTATGTAAATAAAAAAAAAGAATTATTTTAATCTTTATATTAATAATTAAAATAATAAAATTTTAAAAATTCTTAATTAAATTTAATATTTTAAATATAAAGATCTATAGGGTCTTCTCGTCTTTTAATATTATTTAAGCCTTTTAACTTAAAAGTTAAATTCTAAATTAAATTTATTAGAGACAGATTTTACCTCGTCCAACCCTTCATACAAGCTTTCAATTAAAAAATTTAATGATTAAGCTACCTTTGCACAGTCAAATTACTGAGGCCATTTAAAAAAAAAATCAGTGGGCAGGTAGACCTTAAATTAAACTCTAAAGGACATGTTTTTGTTAAACAGGCGAGCAAAATTTTTGCCGAATTCCTTTAAATAATCTATAATAACCTATTATATAAATATTTAAAATATATACTAATTCTATCATTATAACTAAATTTTTAAAATTAAAAATTAATTATTTATAAAAAACTTAAAATTATATAAAATAATAATTTAAATTAAATTAATTATAACAAATTATTATTGATAGCTATTTCTAAACCTACATTTTTTAAATATTAAAAATAATTTTTAAATTTTTAATTAAAAGCTAAACCCTTTAATTATTAATATTAAAATTTAATAATTTAAAAAATTAATCTATTAAAATTAAAATATCTGAATTAAATTCATTTTTAAATAAACTAGATATTTTTAAGAACGAATAACAATTCATTACTAATAAATTATTTTAAATATTTATTTTGCAATAAAAAAAAATAATTTATTAACTCTCTTAAATTCGAGAAAATTAATATAATTAAAATTTATTTAATAAACCCTGATACACAGGGTACAAAAAATTAATTTTACTTTAATAAAATAAAATATTATTTCAATTATCTTTTACAATACTGTAACTGTTAGATGCTAACTACGCTGCCACCACCACGTGTGATGCACGTGGACATATCGCGGGGTTCTTGTCCGTGGGATCTAGTTTGGTTGCGAAATAAACCCTTCTACTTTCTGCTTGGTTTGCTAGTGAATTATTTATTTAAACTAAGTTACAGAAATGGCTGAATGTTACTCACGTGGTGTTATCGACGACTGCCCACTCTAAATCTCGTCCGACCTTTTCTTTTGGAAACCAGCACACTACTGCCGTTCTAACCACCCACCTACCCTTGACTTCCTACACTTCCCTTAGGGGCAAGGGGGTGAGACTTGGAGTGGGTATGCCGTTTACTAACTTATACCTAACAACTGGACATTTGTTACAATGCCCCCTATTTTTTTAAAACCGGCTCACTATTAGTGAGCAGTGTTTTAATCAAAATTTAGCCCTAAAATTTTGGAAACACGCGATATGAACTCAGATAGGAATAACAGCAAATAAGAACCT
This sequence comes from Nebria salina, assembly GCA_944039245.1. Lineage (NCBI taxonomy): Eukaryota > Metazoa > Arthropoda > Insecta > Coleoptera > Carabidae > Nebria > Nebria salina. Next base: position 12,689,483 of record OX063288.1, read on the forward strand.
AAAATAGTAATACAAGCTAAAACACAATAAGAATTACTCCTTAAACATGAACACGAAACTCATTAGAGAATACCTACATAAATATAGCAATAATATAATAAAATAATAACTAATAGAAGAACATAACATACATTAAAACATGCAAATATGAATTATAAGAAAATATAATATAACCTTACAAACTAACACAAATCTTAACTAAAATTTAGTTCCCAAAGTACATATGTCTGTTTGTTTCAAGCACTTACACAGATATAATCACTGAACACAAGGGGGGGGGGGGGGGGATTGGTTTCATTTTTTTCACATCACCACCGTATAGGCTGCGGTCGAGGAGGCTGCTGGGGCTGGTTCGGTAACCACTGCTACCTTTGTGGATTCACCTTCCAGAATTTCCTTTAGTTCGACTTCCTCTGCGGCTTCGAGGGAGAGGTGGGGTTCAACTTTCAGTCCTCGATTTTTGTACTGGATCCAAAGCAGATACGACACCAAGGCAAAGCCTCCCGAAAGTACCACGCCGGAAGTAGCACATTGGTTCTGGTTTGATGGTCTTGATCAGTTAGAGTACCGACTAGATTTTCGAGGTGTTTCAACTGAATTTCTTGGTCCTTAGGATCGGAGATGCTGTCCAAAATCTTCGAAACTTGTTCCAGGAGTGTGGTACTCTGAAAAAGCGGTGACATCAAAGTCAGGTTCTCTTTCAATATTGGGGACGGCATATGGAATCTTGGCAGTTTTGGTTCGGGCGCATCTTCTAGAATATTTGAGTCTGGTAGTAAAATATTACCAGCTACTACCAGCTGACAGTTTGGTTCCACGTTGAGGTAGCCTGTTCAACTGATTGACAGCATCCGTGGTGCACCGCCTGGACATTGGCTACGTGCATTGAGGGGCCCAGGAACACTATAAACCCATCTTCTTTCCCTCTGTATTTTAATGAACATTGCTGCCGGATTCTTGATTATCTTTCTAGTGCACAGGGCTTCTGATTCTTGGTCATTCCCAATATATAGTGCCGAAAGACAGGTGTTTTTACCGGTTTTCAGTGCTCTGTGTGCTGGACAAACCTTCATCAACTCACCACGACAATATTTCATGTCATTGTAATCTGCGTTCATAAACCGGGCGCCATCATGTGAAACAAGTAAAAATTGAGCCTCGGGCTCTATAAACATAAATACATTTCCCACCACCTTTACTGGTAGGCTACGAGCTTTATACATTTTTAATTTCCGATCATTATTTACTAAGGGGAATTGTACAAAAATCCGAATTCCAAATTCTGACACTGCGGTACGAACATACGCCGTTTCATAAAACTCTAATAGATCATGTCTGTCCAAATTACCTACGAAGGACATTCCTTGTGGTAACCTGGATTGTACATGCCTTAAAATTTCGTACAATTCCGTGGCACTAATTATATAGGGCGTTAATTGGTGAGTGAAAGCTAAATTTAACGAAAATAGTATTTGAGTTACTTAATTTTCGATTCCTGATAAAATAGAACTTAATATGCGGATGGCAGAATCAATGTCTAGGTCGTGTTTTACAGTTTTTAAATAATAATTTATTTCTGTTTGGAAATCATGAACATCAATTTTAATTGAAGATATTTCTATTTGAAGTATAGTAGTTACGTTTTTAAGTGTGTTAATCGCACCTCTATTTTGATTGGCAAACTCAAAAGTTGCATTTAGTACTGTTGCTTGTGCCTGAATGATATGCGTTATTTTACTTTGCTTATTTTCTAATTTTGAGATGTGGTCATCGATGCGAGACAAATCTTCGTCATCAGCGTTACCAAACATGAATTTAATCATTCTACCTCCTAAGTTTACTAACCCGCGCGCATACCTACGTGTATTGAACCGTGGGAATAAAGTCGTAATACCGTCGATTTCACGGTATAGTCCTACGATCCTTTGCTCGATTGCCTGTAGTTCCTCATGGACATTCTTTTGTTTCTGCACTTCTTTCTTCCGGGATGCAATTATGGTTGTTTCCAGTTGTTTCGTTTGGGTGGCCAGCTCATTGACCATGGCCCTGTACTCGGAGATGTTTAAATTTACTGCTACCGTCCAATACTCGTTGGTAAGCCACATATCCCCTTCATATACAAATATGAGTCCCCTTTCCAAATTCTCTGTCGGATCCGCTTTTATTCCCAGGAATAACATTATTATGATTGTGCCTATCATATCGCTTCTGACTACGGTATTGCATAGTTTTATATGTCTGAAATCATAAGTTGTATTAATATGCTCTACGTCTTACATTGGGCAGGTCAACCACAGGTCCTCGACTACGGGTGTAGTACCTGGGGGAGAGCGTAGTGGGACTTTTGGTTCGATCAGTCTGAACATGATCCGGGGGAGGTAGTTCAGGTTCTGGGGCTATCGGGAGCTCCACTACGTTGTTAGCTACTTCGGGTTCTAGTATTACTGGGTGTTCTACTACGGGGGTATTGGTTGTGGGGTCTAACTGGTACGTTACTTCCTCCGGAGTATCAGGCAGAGATATAATGAATTCAGGAGGATGAGTATCGTGTTTTAGTGGTTGAATTGATAGTGGTGCATTGTCTCCTATTAATAACCCGTCGATCAAACAAGCTTTTAGCCGATCACTGTGTACTACTGATTCTTTTTTGTTATACAAAGTTTTCACTTTAAAAATAACAGAACTCTTTTGATCGATTATGCGGTATGTGCCTTCCCATGGTCTAGATAATTTTTTAGACACGCCTACTTCATTCGCCATATTTTTCAAATAGACCTTGTCGCCAATTTGGAATATAGGGTATGACCTAGTACGATTTGCGCGGTCATTTCTGATATGTGCGGAGTTCTTAAGATTTTCAGCTACCTCACGGAACGCTACTCTTAACCTACAAATCATTTCTGACGCATAATTTTCATCAGTGTTATATAGGGTCCTACGATCCTTTAATATTTCGTCAAGTGGCAACTCCATATCGCGACCGTGAATTTAAAAATGCGGGGTTTCTCCGGTTGAACTGTGTATTGAGTTCCGATACGCCATTAACACAAACGGTAACATTTCGTCCCAATCGCGCTGATGTTTGCGTATGCAATGGGAAAGCATATCTTTCAAAACACGATGAAATCGCTCTATCATACCATTGCTCATAGGGCGATAACTGGTTGTATGTATTTAACTGATATTCAGTAAAGTACAAACTTCCTTGAAAACAGAGGACATGAAATTGCTACCTTGATCAGTGATTAATTGACGCGGGGTACCATGACGCGTAATTAAGTGAGTAATAAATGCTTTTGCAACAGTACTAGCTTTTTGGTCTGGGAGCGGGATTGCTTCCGGGTACCGAGTAAACGCATCCTGAAATGTGAGGATGTATTTGTTATTATTGTCAGTGGTCACTAGTGGTCCCACAATATCCATTGAAGTTCGTTCGAATGGGAAACAAACTGCGGGAAACGTCTGGATTGGCGCGGGTTTGCTATGAGGAGAGGTCTTTCGTTCGTTACAAGATCGACAGTTATCGCAATACTTTTTTATGTCGCGACTCATGTTTTCCCAAAAATATTTCTGTTTAATTTTATACAAGGTTTTCGCGTAGCCTTGATGGCCAGAAAAAGGTAAATCGTGATATATCATAATAATTTTTAGTTTAAGAGATGCGGGGGCTACTACTTTATAAAATTCGCTATCCCTCCTCAATAAAACGCCATTCTCATCCAGTTCATAACGCAAGTTAATATCTAAGTCATCAATGATATGTTTCAATGCGGGATCTCTATGTTGCTCCGTTACTAAATTGTGGGTGTCTAAAATCGGTTCGCAATCTATAGAGTCATTCTGATTTACCAGTGCAATTGGAAGGGGTATTCTACTTAGCGCGTCCGCGTTGCAGTGTATTCTGCCAGCCCGATATGCTATTTCGAAATCATATTCCGAAAGTAAAAGTGACCACCTGCTTAGTCTAGAACTAGGGTCTTTTAGTTTCATCAACCACATTAATGACCGGTGACCTGTTATGACTTTAAATCTTCTCCCGCTTAAATAAACTCGAAAATATTTGATTCCCCACACAACGGCTAGGCATTCCCTTTCAGAAGATGAGTAATTTATTTCTGCGCGCGTCATATGACGACTCGCATACGTGACAGGGTGGACATATTCCCCATGCTTTTGGCTCAATATGGCCCCTAACCCCGTGCCGGAGGCATCGGTTTCTAATATAAACGGCAACAAAGTGAATCGCGAAGTTTGAGAAAGGCCCCCTGTGCTTCTTCATTCCATGTAAATTGGAGGTGATCGTTTTTTGTTAATTCTGTTAGTGGTTAAGAAGAGTTCGAAAAATGGGGGATAAAATGACGATAAAAACCTACTAAGCCTAGAAAGGCTCTGATATCCCTCTTTGTTTGAGGTACAGGGTACTCTCGAATAGTCTGAATTTTACTTGGACACGGTTTGACTCCGTCTGTACTAATAACGTGCCCTAAGTAATTGGCTTCAGTCGCAAAAAATTTGCATTTACTTGGTTTAAATTTCAAGTTCGCGGTTCGCATCCGTTTAAAAACTGATTCTAATTTTACTAAGTGGTCATCTACTCCTTTTGAATTAAATATTATTACGTCGTCTAAATACGCACAAACATAATCGTTTGTAAGACCCGAAAGAAGAATATACATAAGTCGCTGCCAACTACTCGGACTGTTCGCGAGACCAAAGGGCATCCGTCTGCATTCATAATGTCCGTCTGGAGTGGAGAAAGCAGTTTTTTCGCGATCACGTTCATCTACCAACACTTGCCAGTAACCGCTTGCAAGGTCAAGGGTAGTGAAAAGGTTTGCATCGCCCAATTGATCTATCGTTTCATGAAGGTTGGGCAAAGGAAAATAATCTCGTTTCGTGATTGAATTGAGCGCCCGAAAATCTATACAAACACGGATTTTACTTTCTCCCTCCCCACCTTTTTTGTTAACCATAACTACGGGAGCTGACCACGTACTACTTGAAGGCGTAATAATACCGTCAGTCAACATAGACTCTATTTGTTCCTTTAGAATATATCGTTGGTGAAAAGGTACGCGATAGGGCGCTTTTGTGATGGGTGGCACGTCTTCCGTGATTATTCTATGTTTTAATATGTCAGTATAACCTAATGTATCCCCTTCAACTAAAAATATTTCTCTTTATTCTTCCAGTAATTGCTCTAATTTATCTCTACTATTTTTATCAATATGTTCTAACTTAAACTAATTTGCGATAAGACTTTTATTTACCTCACGCAAGGGTTTACGTCTATCTTAATTTACACCATGAACTGAGATCGGCTCTACGTTGTCTAACTTTACAGTGTGACCTACTATTGTTCTGCTTTTTAAAACTACTACTTTGTCAGATACGTTCACAATTCGTACTGGTACTAACGGTTGCGCTTTAACAATCACTCTAGCCACAACCAAACCGTGAATATTGAGTTCCGCGGGTTCAATCAATAGATCGTCTTCAGAGTTCCGGATACTCTGCTTTGCAAAGAAAACACACTCGCATCTAGCGGGGATTTCCACGTCTTCACCTAACCGAACAATAGAGTGGCCATCTTTATTGAACTGCGATGTATCGCTTGATTCCCCCCCTGACATATTGTGTATTTCCTCAATTTTCCCTACTTTACTCGTATCCCCATTTGGTTTTTGTGTTTTTCTGACTTCTAGTGGCCTGCCTACTTTTATCGTTGAATCGCATACCGGTTTGAATGTTACTTTCTGCAAGTTGCAGTCTACTAACTTTAGATCCTTCTGCATTTCTACGTTTACCTTAACATCGCGAGTCAAATAGTGTTCCGCGCCTATTAAAGGGTTGCATAATGCACCTAGATTTAGAGTATTATTTTTCAAATCTACTACTGCTTCATGACGTATTAAAAAATCCATTCCTAACAGTCCATCTGCTCTAATGGGTACCGTTTCATCGCATACCAAACATTCTATTTCATATATTCTATTGTTTAATACAAATCTACATATCGTACTACCTATGATTACAATTTCCTGTCCGGATATTCCGGAGACTGCTACTTTATTCCCTACGTTAATATTATGCCCTCTAACCACGTTGTGTTTAACTATTGTTACTGCAGCACCGGTATCTACTATCATTAAAGTCGACTTCCCGTTTACATACATCTCCAGTAAATTATTCAAATCAGCATGATTCTGCACCTGATAATTAATTTGTGGAATAACATGCTCCTTAGCTAATGGTGCCGATTGTTTAAAAATATTCTTATCGTTACTGTCTTTATTTACATTTTTGTTCTTCGTTTGCGGTTGTTCGTTTCTACGATTCCCCGGGCATGTGGTTATCGCATTAGCTAGTTTTTTTGACAATTACTAGCTATATGGCCGGTTTCTTGGCATTTGAAACATAAAATTGACTGTTGAAATCTACATTCGCGGGATAGATGCCCTGGTTTGCCACAACGGTAACACACGTTTCTAAGTGCGGGGGGAGCATTGTGCGTTCTTGGTTGGCTATAGTTATAACCTTGGCTTGCAGGTACCGTTTTATGACCGACCCTATCTACCAACTGCCTTGGACGCGCGTTATTGTAAAGGTTTAGGGGACCCGAGTTCCCAGAAGTGTGACCTTGGTAATTTCCACCCGTTTGTGTTTGCTGGTAAGAATTTTGAGGGCCCGCGTTCCTAGAATTAAGGTTTTGTCGACCTTGGCTATTTCCGCTGGTTTGTGCTGGTGTATTTGTTTGCCCTTCGCGCCAAGAATCTCTACTAAAGTAGCTCTGATTATTTGTCCAGTGAATTTTCAACCTGCCTAAATCTATTTCACAATTTAACTCTTCCTGTTCGGCAATCTCTACTATTGTCTCGAATGATGGAGTGTTTTCTAAAGCCGAGATTCTACTAAGAACTGTTCGTCGTATGCTTCGATGCATCCCGGTTTTAAATTGTTCGACCAATTCTGAATTTAATAGTTTCTTTTGAAATATTTTTTCGGCGTTGACGCTACTCAACTGAATAATTCCGTCTGACGCTACTTTTAATCTAGTGGCATAATTGCTAACAGTTTCATTCGCGTTTTGGATATATTGTGAAAATTTTGCTTTTGCTTGTCCCGCGATTATTTTTTTTCCAAATTTATTTACTAAGATAGTTTTCAATTTATCGTAAGTATGATTTTCTGCTGCTAAATCGGGCTTAGTGTCCATATACCGACTTGCAAACCCTGTTAATTTTACTTTAGCTATAGCTATTTTTTGCGTTTCCGACCAATTGCATGCTGCCGCGTACTGTTCTATTTTTTTTAAGAATTCTCTAATATTTTCATTTTGTAAGCCCGAAAAACAGGGAATAGAATCGATTGACGTTATTAAAATAGGTGGTGTCATGGCTGCTCTAGCATTTTTCGACTGCGCGGGTAAATCGTCGTTCGGCATGATTATTTATATTTTAAATTTCCTCAATGCTATGCTACTAGTGGATATTTCACAACGTAACTAGGCTCGCTAGTGAATTAAAATAGTAATCCACTATCCTCGGACTGTTCTCAACTTCATCTACTACGTTAATTTTAATATATATATGTAATATTTCTGCATCATTACGTTAAAATCCCACCGCCGGCTACCATTGTAACACTTGCATCTCTGTTAGATGCTAACTACGCTGCCACCACCACGTGTGATGCACGTGGACATATCGCGGGGTTCTTGTCCGTGGGACCTAGTTTGGTTGCGAAATAAACCCTTCTACTTTCTGCTTGGTTTGCTAGTGAATTATTTATTTAAACTAAGTTACAGAAATGGCTGCATGTTACTCGCGTGGTGTTATCGACGACTAACCACTCTAAATCTCGTCCGCCTTTTTCTTTTGGGAACCAGCACACTACTGCCGTTCTAACCACCCACCTACCCTTGACTTTCTACACTTCCTTTAGGGGCAAAGGGGTGAGACTTGGAGTGGGTATGCCGTTTACTAACTTATACCTAACAACTGGACATTTGTTACAATACTAATAAACTATAATTAATCAAAATTTTTCTATAAAATATACTAAAAATATAAATTATTAAAATTATTTTTATTAAAATAACTAATCAAATAATAACAATAATTTTTTTAATTCAAATTAAATTGATTTGCACAATAACTTTTTAATGTAAATAAAATGCTTTACTGAATCAAGCTCTAATCTGTCATTCTAGATACACTTTCCATTACATCTACTATGTTACGACTTATCTTACTTTATAATAAGAGCGACGGGCGATATGTACATATTTTAGAGCTAAAATCATAAAATAAAAATTAATTTTATTACTATTAAATGCACCTTCATAAAGCATATTCTTACTTTAATTCATTATAAATAAATTTATTGTATTATCAATCTATCAATCTATCAATCTATCAATCTATCAATCTATCAATCTATCAATCTATCAATCTATCAATCTATCAATCTATCAATCTATCAATCTATCAATCTATCAATCTATCAATCTATCAATCTATCAATCTATCAATCTATCAATCTATCAATCTATCAATCTATCAATCTATCAATCTATCAATCTATCAATCTATCAATCTATCAATCTATCAATCTATCAATCTATCAATCTATCAATCTATCAATCTATCAATCTATCAATCTATCAATCTATCAATCTATCAATCTATCAATCTATCAATCTATCAATCTATCAATCTATCAATCTATCAATCTATCAATCTATCAATCTATCAATCTATCTTTCTATCTATCCGTCTTTTTTTTTATTCAATTTGCGGATCAACTACTCTGGTCATTACCGCTTGTACTGGTGCAGTTGAAAAATACCGGATTTTATATACCAAGAGAGAAAAAAAAAAGAATACTATTTGACAAATATTATAAAAATTAATCAAGTGAGAAAAAAAGGCATCAGGCTTAGTTTAAATAAAGCCTTAAGGGGCTCGTCTACTTATTAAAATTCAGTGAAAAATGTACTTACGTTGCGAGTATTTTACAGGCAATACATGAGTGGGAACATTTTATTCCAACATGGATTATATACTTAAAGGATCAATATACTAATGTGCCTTTTTCTTTTTTAAAAAAAAATTGTATTAAATTATAATAAATTCTTAAAAATACCCAATTTATGCAAACTTTAGTTGGCTATATCACATGACAGAAATTTATTTTAAAAAAATTAAAAAGGCACATCACTAGCATCGTCCTTCATCTATAAACTGATGTTAAAAACATGTGTTTTAAGTCAGTAATAAACTCACAGTTTACTCGCAACAAAAACACTTTTTCAGTATTTTTCAATCTCATAAATGACATGCCATAGCTTTGATGCGGCAGGGTACGGGTAGCGGGCGGTTGTGGTGGGGGCAGTAGTGAGAATAGCTGTGTAGCAGTAGAGTGAGTAGATATATAAGAGTGTGGACAATAGCTTCCCAGCAATGAACTGTTCCACTGTAAGTGGGCAGTGCTTATGACCCCCGCGCAACACTACACTTCTCATCAAAGCAGCGTGTGGTTGAGTTGGTTATACATTCACGGTTAGAATGTGCAGACACCAGTCGAAAACTGGTGTCTTTTATAGAAACTACAAAAACCACAGCGCCGGCTTACATATAGTGTGGTGAAAAGTGAAAAAAAAAATGATAATTGAAGTATTTACATTTATGGAGCGAAAAAAAAGTAGAGAACCCTTTCAGATTTGTGTCAACAAATCAGCTATACGGAGAAATGAAAGCACTTTAACAATGCTTGTTGCATTATTGCCCAATGAAATACAGATGGGACCCTCAATACCAGCATTGCGACGATGCAAATTGTAACTAGGACACTGCTCGAAAATATGTTCGAGAGTGAGCCTAGTGTTACACGTGGAGCAGAGCAGTGGTTGTTCTCCTAGTAAAAAATGCAAGTGTGTGAGACAAGTAAGGCCTATTCTCAGACGAGAGATGACCACTTGCTCACACCTTGTTAGGCGGAGCGGTGCTATTCACCGCTCCACTGACACCTTTACACGTCGCAATTTATACGTAGAAGCGTTCCACTCCTCCTGCCATGACTTAAGACAATGCACAGCCACAGACCTCAACACATCATCGGCGCACAAGGGATGACGGACAACGTAGTTGCCGTTGGCTACTCCAAGAGCAGCTCGGTCGGCACAGTGAATACCGGGTATTCCAGTATTTCCGGGTATCCACATGAGTACGACATCACTTTCTAGCTCCCGTAATCTATTGATTTCTCAGCGGATGTCCAAAACTGTTGGATCTGTGGAGAATCTGCCACCGATGTTTAAGATAGAGCTCAGGGAATCGGTGCAGATGAGCAAGTGACGTCGCTCATCGATAGCTTGATGGGAGTGTCGAAGAGAGTAGAGTATACCATATAGTTCAGCAGTGTACATTGAGCATATGGGTGACAGTGTGAACGACTGGGATACGGCATCAGTCAAAAAAGCGCAGCCTGTACCGTTTTGTACTGTTTTGAACGTATGTGAACTGTTGCAATTAGATGAAGAATTCAATCAAGTATATGGCGTTAGGAATAGAATCTTTTGGCAAGTTAGTCAGCTCTATGCTTGTCGTTAAAGAAAGAGATGCCCATGGAGGGATATTGGTAAAATTCTCGATAAAACAGTCCCTTGGTTGTCATGATGGTATTTAACAACTTTGGGTGTTTCAGTGCCAGCGGATAGAGAGAAGTTGAACTATAAGTATATATATGATTAAACTCTCGGTTATTGAAAAAGATGAAATGGTTTATATGCTGCGTGACCGAAAGAATTTTGCAGACGTACCTCAAACCAAGTTTTATGAACCTTATATGAAGTGGCAGTACACTGTCTTCATAGTGAAAGCTTGCAATTGGGGTAGTCTTGATTGCACCGGTTACTGCTCGAATTCCAGCATTGTGTACGCTTTTTAGCACAGATTTTCTCCACAGAGACACAAAAACCACGGTCGGATGCAGCCAATGAAACTAAGTCAACAGCCTGCTGTAATCTCTCCCGACAGAGGGCAAGAGATTAAGATGAAGTAAAGATCGTGAGGTCATCTACATACAGACAATAATCAACAGTATTCGGCAGGTTGGACACAATGTCATTGATTGCAATCAAGAATAGTGTTACACTAATGGAAGAGCCTTGGGGAATTCCGTTTTGCAACGGTCGTAAATAAGAGAATGTTTGTCCAACTCAACCTCTAAAGGAACGTTTCGAAAGAATCTTTTAACGAATTGAGGCAGATGGCCTCGTAGACCCCAGTTGTGCAGTTTTCGTAGAATTCCGTATCTCCAGGTCATGTCAAAAGCTTTCTCTAGATCAAAAAATATTGCGACCAGATGGTTGCGTTTTAAGATGCTAGATTGAATAGCGTTCGTGAGATACACATGCAGGTCGGTAGTGGAGTGGTGTTGACGAGATCCACATTGATGTTGGTTGATGAGATTGTGGGATTCTAGAAACCAGTTGAGTCGATAATTGATCATATAACTTTGACAGGTGACATGTCAAAGATATTGGACGGTAGCTTGATGCAGAAGACATATCAATGCCCTTCTTGTGTATTGGCACAATTATCGCTTCGCGCCAGATGTCAGGATAGACATTTTAAACCCAAAGCTGGTTGAGAAATTCCACTATTCTGAGTTTAAATATTGTGGGTTCATGACGATACATTGCGTAAGCAATATCATCATACCCAACAGGAGTATTGGCTGTGTGACTCAGTGCAAATTCAATTTCTGCTAGAGTGAATATTGAATTATGACTTTCAGAATTATCACTCTCAAAGTTTAGAAGAACCTCTTCAGCCGCTTTTGAGCGTAGAAAATGGAGCGAATAATTACGCGAATGACTAACGGACTCAAACTGGTTTGCTAGAATATCACAAATATCAACTCTGCCAGTGTGTACCTGACCATTGACCTGGAGCATTGGAATATGGGAACTTATCATGTAACCGTTCATATACCTGATTTTCTTCCAAAGCAGTTTGGTCGAAAACAGTACCAATAGAAGTAACAAATCCGCGCCAAGTTTTAGACTGAAGAATTGAACGTTTGGATTTCGCACTGGCTTTTTTGAAAGCAATTTGGTTTGAAAATGTAGGATTTCTCCGGTAAACTTTCAGTGCGCACTTTTTATAACGTATAGCGGAAGCACCGTGTTAATTCCACCAAGGAACAGACTTCATTCTGGGACAACCAGAAAATTTCGGAATTAATAACGAAGCGGAATGAAGAATAGAATCGTTTAGATGTTGCAGCTCGACATTTAAATCTGGTGACGGTTCAGGAAGTATAAGGTTGTTGACGAAAAATTGCAAATCTGCCAGATCAAATAACCATCTTCGTGCTGTTTGTTGTGCAACAGAAACAGTATTTGAAAGAAACGACCCAAAATGGGAAAATGGACACTGTAATAGGCATCGTCAACTACCTGCCACTGGAAATGGGCAGCTGGAGTAGGGCTAGAATAAGATAAGTCAATTGCCGAAAAATTTCTTGATCTCATGTTCATGAACGTGGCTGAGCCAGTGTTGAGAAGCGTGACATCATTGTTGTCCATGAAGCTTTCGACCATTCGACGGCGGGCATCTGTGCTTACAGAACCCCAGAGTATGTTCTGGGAATTCAAATCGCCAACAAGAATAAAAGGAGTCGGAAGTGGTCGTACCAAAGCATCAAGGTCATTTAAGTTCCAGTTGCCGTCTGGGAGGTAGACGTTGCAAATTGTGAACTTACGAGGAGAGAATACTTGGCATGCTCCTGCCTGTAGCCTAGTCCTAATGTTGCAGTCTTTAAAAGGGACAGAAGACTCTAGCAAAATTGCAACGCCACCATGGGCACGACCAATAGGATCAACGTCTTTTCGGAAGATGTTATATTCCGGCAAGTTAAATGAATCAAGAGGTTTTAAGTGACTCTCCTGGATGCAAACTACTCTGGGGCTATGTTCAGCCATTAGCAGCTTAACCTCAGCTAGGTGGTTGACGATTCCATTACAGTTCCATTGATTGATGAACGAATTAAACATAACAAATGAAGAGAAATAAGAAAAGTGAAAGTCGGAAAGTGAAGGCTGACTTTAGAGGTAAACCTGCAACGTGTTACGGTTTCGGGTTCCTCAGTCTGCCCTTAGGCCACCCGCGCCAATCTTTGGGTTTACGGGCATTTTTGACCGCCTCATTGTCAATCTACATAGCGCTTGACTCTGAGTCGGAGAAAGAAAGGTTTTTATCCGGTCCTGACAGAACAGGAGCAGGAGATGGCATAATATTTGAAGAAAGCACTTCATTCAGAGAATGAGATGTACCTGGCAATACAGGTACTGGCACAATAGGGAGTGGCGGCATTGTAGTGTTACTGGTTGTTGTACAGGTATTAGAAAGATCAGCGTTAATGATGGGGCCCATATTAGTGGAGATCGCCTCTTTAATCATTTTTTTGATTTCAGGTAAAAGGAGAGCAGCAATGTCGTTAACAGAGGTAGCAGAAGTAGCAGGTTTAGCTACAGCAACCTTGGAAAAGCTCAGTGTCGGAACTGCAGAGTTCTGACGCACAAAAGCTCTAGCTTCAGGAAAACTACAATTATTTAGATTTTTGTGTTTTATAATAGCATACTCTGCTTTTAATTTAGGGCAACTTTTTGACAAAGCCAAGTGACTTTCTCCACAACTTACGCACTTTACAGGGTCGGTACAGCGCTGCTCCTCGTGGGATGCCTTACCACAGATACAGATTTTTGTGTCCTTGCAAGACTTTGAACTGTGCCCAAACTTTTGGCAATTAAATCAACGCATAAGATTGGGGATGTAAGGCCTGACAGGTAAACTGTACATGGCTACCCGTATTTTAGCTGGCAATTTATGTAATGAAAAAGAAACTATTATGGACGCAATGTTCTCCACTGCGTCATTGACCTTGCGGGTTATCCGCCTGAATTCAGAAACTCCTTGTTATTTAAGCTCTGAGCCAAGCTCATCGCTTGTGCAATTAAGTAAATCGCGACAAGTAATCACTCCCTTGACGGTATTGAGGGTCGAGTGAGATGACACCTCAACTGGAAAATCAGAGGAAGTAGTGGTTTGTAGCAACCGAGTTGCTTGCTTGGCTGTTTTCGTATCAACCAGCAGACCATCTTTGATTTTTTTTAGGGATTGAACCTCGCCAACCAAACGGTTCAATTGTTTACTGATTAAAAATGGGCTGACCTTGAAAAAATCAGACCCACCTTTTTTCTTAATGACGAGAAACCGACGAGATTGTTCCACCGTCAACTGCCTCATCACCTTCTGCTTTTCGCAGGGTTTAATGTAACGGAGGGGTGGCCCCCTCCGTCGAACACCCCGTCTGCCAACGCGGACAATTAATTAAAACAAAGGTTAGTAAAAATAATATAAAAAAATAAAAATAAGAAAATGTAGTCAAAACTACGAAAAAAGAACAATATTCAATCCATTTGAGCCAAAACCGAATGAAATCAGTCGATAAACGACAAAAAACAACACCATACACAGCAAAAAAAAACACAAATGAACAAGAAAAAACCTTAGTTTCGACACGAATTTTATTTGTTTACAAATAAATTGTTTAATGACTTGTATCTAGAACAAGTCATTATCACAGACGTAATAGAAACCACTCAGAAGAAAGAAAAACAGCATAATTTAAAACACATAGCAGGGAAGTTTATGATTGAAAAATTTACATCTAAACATTTGAATGCAAAACATTGGCTGGAGACATTGGAGAAGGAGCGTGAAAGGTTTCAAATCAATGATGATAATACAAAGATAGAGATATTAAGGCTATTCCTGGACAAGTCATCTTCAGATTGGCACTTAGCAACTCTCACAATATTGAGAATGGAAGCTGGATGGTCTGACTGGAAAGAGAGATTTCAGGAGTCATTTGCAGATAAAGGATGGAGTACAGGTATACTATATTTTATAGATATAGAGAACGTTTATTGATTTAATATGCTATGACGAAAGAGAAGCTATTGCTATTGGACAAGGACATTTGTTCAAAGACCCTAGTGCTCCTTATAGCAGCAGAATTACCTGAAATTGTAAGAAATAAGATAGATAAAGAAAATTGTGTGAACTCGACTGAATTATTGCATGAAATCAGAAAATGCGAAAATTTAATGAATAAAAATAGTTTTACAAAAAAAGAGAAGAGAAATATGACAACAAGAATAATAAATCCTAAATTAATTAAATTAAAGAATAAAACAGAAGATGTAAATAAAATATTTTTAAAAACAGTCAATGGTGTGACACATTCAAAAGGTTTAGTAGCAAAATTTTTGACATGGAGGAATATGTTGATGTATTCATTGTACAGGAAAATGATTTCGAAGATTTCATCATAGGATTAGATATTATAAAAAAATTCAGATTAATTCAAGATGAGAATCTACAAATATCGCAAAAAAAAAACAATAGACAAAGAGAAAACAGAAAAAAATATTATGATAAATAATGATATTAAACAGTGTTCATTAAATTTCAATGAACATATAGAGAAAGATTAATTTCAGATACAGCTAGAAATAAAGAAAATTAAGATAGAAAAATTAATTGGAGATTAAAAGACTTATTTGCAAAAGACAAATACGATATTGGCACGATAAAGGATTATGAGGCAAGAATTGAATTAATAGTAGACAGATATTGCAGTAAAAGACCGTACAGGTGTTCAATAGAAGATAAAAAGGAAATAAAAACACAAGTGGCAAACCTATTAGAAAAGAATTTGATTGAAGAATCTTACAGCTCATTTGCTGCACCCGTTACTC
Organism: Nebria salina; assembly: GCA_944039245.1. NCBI lineage: Eukaryota > Metazoa > Arthropoda > Insecta > Coleoptera > Carabidae > Nebria > Nebria salina. The sequence continues at coordinate 12,705,315 of OX063288.1, forward strand.
TGGCATATAAGAGAGATGAAGGAATGTAAAATGAGCTGTGCATTGATTTTAGAGACCTAAACAAGAATATTGTACCACAAGCTCAACCATTTCCACTTATAGATGACCTAATAATTAAAACTAGAAACTGCAAACATTTTACAACATTAGATATAAACTCTGCTTTTTGGTCAATCCCACTCCGAATCGCAAAAGACTGGTTTCGTAATGCAGGTTTCGTAATGCAGGAAGGACGCTACCAATGGACGTGTTTACCATTTGGTCTGAAAACGTCACCAGCAATATTCCAAGGTATCCTGAGTAGCATATTAAGGAAACTCAAATTTACAGAATTTACAGATAATTATATCGACGATATATTAATTTATTCAACAACCTTTCAAGAACACATCATACATATAGAGCAGGTGCTAGAAGCAATTATAAGAGAAGGATTTAGAATAAAATTCAGAAAATGCTCATTCGCTGCGAACTCAGTAAAATACCTAGGACATATCATAGAAAACAACACAGTTAGACCAATAAAAGATAATCTAATTTCAATCCAGAATTTCTCAACTCTCAAAACTCAAAAAAATATCTGACAATTTTTAGGAAAGATCAACTTTTATCATGAATACATACCAAATAGCTCAACAATGTTAGATTCATTACATAAATTATTAAGAAAGGAAGTAAAATTCATTTGGTCAGAAGAATGTGAGAAGTCTTTTACGGAAATAAAGAAATTATTATGTTCTCAACAGGATTTAGAAATATTCGATATAGACCTACCAATAAAAATTTACACAGATGCATCGCTAGAAAGAATTGGAGGAATACTAAAGCAATTACAAATAGATCGACGGGAAAAACCAGTCGCGTACTTTTCAAAGAAGTTGAATGAGGCTAAAAACGAGAAAGAAAGCAATATATCTGGAGTGCCTGGCAATAAAAGAAGCAGTAAAATATTGGCAACATTGGCTGATTGGAAGATGGTTTGAGGTATACTCGGTTCACAAACCGCTTGAAAACCTGAACATAAAAGCGAGAACGGACGAAGAATTATCTGTCATAATATAACTTCCAAATAAAATATATACCAGGTGAAGATAACGCTGAAACGGACTGCCTAAATTGAAATCCGGTACTAGAACCGATTGAAAACATGTAAGAGGCTCTAACGATGGTAAACCTGACACAATTAGATGAAATAAGAATGGACCAAGAAAAAAACGAAATAATACGGAAAATGAAATCAAAATTAATAAGAAGGGACGGAATATTTCATAAGAATGTTAGAAATAAGGAGAAAATAATCTTGTCAGAAGAATTTAGCATAAAATTCATAAGAGATATACACAAGGAATGGTGTCATACAGGCCTTAGAGAAACTATGAACAGAATGTCCTTACTATACATCAATGAATCTAACCGAAATTAATAAAAAAATACGTAAAAATTGTAACATATGCATCAAAAATAAAACAAGAGGCCAAAGCAAATTTGGATTAAGGTCTAACTTGGGACCAGCGACAGAACCATCTGAAATAATGTCTATAGACACAATTGGAGGATTTAGAGGACGTAGATCAACAAAAAAATACATCCACTTTTTGGTCGACCACTGCACGAGATACGCATTTATCTTAAGCTCAAAGACACAGAACTCCACAGTTTTCATTAAGCTTGCACAAAATATGTTAGAAACGGATAAAATTGGAATGATACTAACGGATCAATACCCGGGGTTAAATTCAAAAAAATTTAAAGAATTTCTAGAAAAAAAAAACGTTAAACTGATTTTTACAGCAGTGAATGCACCATTTTCAAATGGCATAAACGAGAGACTTAATCAGACTCTAGTCAATAAAATAAGATGTAAAATAAATGAAAATGAAAAAAAAAGAGCTTGGACAACGGTTGCCAGAGAATGTGTAGATAGATATAATGAGATAGAACACTCAGTAACGGGTTTTGCACAAGAGTACTTATTGAATGGCACGGACACAAGTGTCATACCAGAAGAATTTAAAAGAAAGATAAACAAAGATGATTGGACCAATGATAGAAAATTAGCTTTCGAAAGGTCAATAAGATCGCATAATTACAATAAAAAACTATATGACAAAAATAGAAAACATCATGAGTACAGTGCAGGAGATATGGTATATATAGAAAATAGCAACAGACGGAATAGAAAAAAACTAGATCATCTGAGAGTTGGACCATTCGAAATAGTTTCAAATATATCAAACTCCCTATACAAAATCAAGACTAATAAGAAGAAGTCAGAAACAAGCCTATTCCACATAACAAAACTAATACCAACAGAAGAAGAAGGCACAGACGATGAAGAATATGAAATCTTTCCAACATAAAAGTGCCTTAACAAGTCTTATCCGGGGAGGAGGGAGTTGTAAAGAAAGTATACTATCTTCAATTTGAATTTGCCGCGTTTCGCATGCTCCGCGCGCCTTAAGAATAAGAATAAGAATTGAAAAACAAACTGCAAAGTAATTGTGCACAAGTGCAAACTAATCAGATAAAATTTTATATAAGAAAAACATATTGTAATTAAGTAGGGTAAATAGAGAAGCGTTAATAATAGACTTTAATTGTCGTTTCTTTGTTTACAGGTAAGATTGTAAACAATGTAAATATTTGTAAAAAGTGAATAAAACTCCCTTTGTTTACAGAGAAACATATTTTGGCTTACTTTTGATCCTGTACAAATAACAGCTTTATATATATATATATATATATATATATATATATATATATATATATATATATATATATATATATGTATATATATATATATATATATATATATATATATATATATATATATATATATCCATATGTATCCATATTATAAACGACTATGAAAAATAATAAGAATTTTAATATAGATAGAGACAAGCAAGATAGGAGCTTGAGAAGCCGTCGGCCCTAACATTGACGTACCCTGCCCCAGTAGTAACCTGGGCTATCCCGACCCCAATGGCTGCAAATACGGTTTCTGTTGCACAAAAAACTGCACAAAGATGGTTAGCTGATCTGGCTGATTGGCAATCTTTCACCAACAACCTTATGTATATATATATATATATATATATATATATATATATATATATATATATATATATATATATATATTTATATATATGTTTAGTGAAATCGAAATAAGGTACCCGTCTAAAATGTTTACACGCAGGTTCAATTATACTCATTTTATTTATTTCAATATATTTATTACATTCTTTTATTAATGTCAAGGTGATTACAATTTTTATTTACTACAAAAAAAAACTCTCTTTTTTTCACAGATATCCTTGATTTTTGTATTTATTCTGAACTTTCTCCTACCTTGGGTTACTAGATTTTAATATTGGTAAGCCAAAAATAATATAACAAAAATTATAATTTTATAAATTATTTGAAACAAAATCTTTTTCGTCTTCAAACGTAAATTCTAACGGATAAATTCGCTGAGTTGGTCTGAGCAGTTGCCGGTACCTACTATAAATATTTCATTTACAGAGATTTTACGACTAACTCGTTTTAACTGTATCCAAATGAGCAGGCCAAGATACTCATTACGAAATCTTCGACGTAGATTTTCTTTTAGTTTTTGACGAAAGCGCGCTCTTCTATTTAGACTATTGGCATCGATTTCATCACAATCAGGAGTGCCAATTACTGAAATATCTTGCAAAATCAACGATGGCGTTAATGGAACTAAATTGGATGAGCTTTCTGTGACATAAGTTAGTGTCCTTGAATTTAGAATGGATTCATAGTCACATAATACAGTCATATGTTCTTCATAGGTCAAAGGTGCTTTTTCAAGAACTTTACGAAGCAATTGTTTGAGAAGTCCTATTAAACGTTCTTATCATCCTCCCCACCATGATGCAGTTGGAGGATTGAATTTCCATTCCAATTGTTGAGCTGAACTACAATTTGCTATTGTTGTCCAATTTAGTTTTTCAAACGCATTCGCAGCACCAAAATAATTTGTACCATTATCACTATAGATAATATCAGTGAATAGCGAGTTTATCAATTCTAAATGTACAGCACGATAAACACTACAAGTAAATAATCATATCCAGCTTTTATGTCCATCTTTTAGAAAAACTGGTCCAACTAGATCAACACCAGTTATTTCAAATACAGCAGCATCACGAACGCGAGGTACTGGTAACGCAGTAGATACGGTTTCTAGTTACACTAGTTTTTGCCTGAATTAGTTTAATGTATACTCCACATTCCGTGACCACTCTAAAGAATATTACCGTTGCGTAAGCCTTTTGAATTGCATCACAGAAAACATGCATTGCTTTTTTTTAAATGTATTTTGAATCTTTAGAAATCCACCTAGGAATATGATTTTTTTCTAAGTACTTTACTTCTGCTTTCCAATTCAGAAATTGTGTTTTTATATCTTCGTCGACATCTGTATCCCATCCTTTTTTGGATTCCCAAGTCTTTTGTTAAAGTAATTTGGGACACAATATTGTAGGACACGAAAGTCCAATACTACCAAACACTCTGTTAGCGATAGAAAGTATAATTCTTTTTGTAACGACTTCTATTTTGAAATCTTTTAAACATTTCAAATTAATTTCTAAAGTATCAGTTTCACGATCCCACAAAAGACCAAGAACAGGTAAGAGTTCGGTTTTTGTTGAAATTCTATTGAATGGAGTATGCTCTTACCCTCTGAGGTCAAATTTGCCTTCGCTCATTACATTGATAGATTCCTGTATGAAATTTTGTAATTCGAATTCATTGTTTACACTAGTAACGCAATTGTCAACATGGAAGCTCTCTTTTAACTTAGAAATTGTAGAATGAGAATACGCAATCACTTGCATGGAACAGTTTTCAAGGGCTCTCTGTAGATGATATTCTATTACAGCTCCTAATAGATATGGGCATGTCGAAAAACTTTAAGGTTACCATCTCTATCAAGCCATAAAAATCGCAAAAAATCTTGGTCACTTTTATAGAGACCAATTTGTAAGAATGCTTTTCTTATGTCCGCTACTACACCTATTTTATTCAATCTAAAGCGTAACAATATAGAAGGTATAAGTTCAATTAGATTCATACCTTTTTCTAAACATTGATTTAACGAAGGATTATTCTTTTCTCTTGCTGATGCATCAAACACAGGTCGAATCTTCGTGGTTGCAGATAATTTAACAACGTGACGATGAGGTAAATAATGTCCTTCTTTCGTAACTTCAGAATCAGGTACTTGTTCAATGATATCTTTGGATAACCATTCATTGAAAACTTTATCATAAGCTTCGAAGTATCCATCAATTTTCAATTTTGTAACAGTTGAATCCAATCTTCGCCGTGCCATTTTATAATTACTGGGTAAAGGAGGATGTCCATCTATCAATGGCATCTGCACTTCGTAACGATTATCCGAATTCAGTTTTACAGTTTGAAGAAAGTGCCCTTTGACTGCAGCTTCCATTTCCTGATTGGATTTTTGCTCACGAGGATCTGTAATTCCTAAAACATTTAAACTCTACATGTCGGAAATGGTGACTTCTTTAGCCAACAATCTAGAAACTGTCATAGTAGAACTGTAAGTGATTCCGTTTCCTGGAATTTTACCCTGAAGAGTCCATCCTAAATAGGTTTCTATAGCTACAAGTCCACATTTAAGTACTCGCCTGTGACCACTGAGAAGTTTTCCTGCGACATCAGCTCCAATTAAAACTTTAATAGGTCCATGTTGTACATCACTGATATTGATGTTCATCTCGTGAAGTTCTGTCATCCATGGACCATTAATAACATACGGGATGTTGCTACAAATGCTAACTTGGTCCAAAACTTCGAATTGGCATTGATAGTTTCGGTCTAAACTACCAAGCTTTACTCGATAACATGCATGTTCTTGTTCATCTGAGTGAACACCTCCGAACAATGCATGTACAATATTTTCTTTCTTTATTACTGGATATCCCATTTTCTTAGCAGTTTCTTTCAAAATGTAAGATATTTGCGATCCATTATCAATAATTGCACACCTTTCTCAGACCTTATCTCTTTGTTGTTCATTTTGCTTCTTTCCGTTATTTTCATTTAATTTTGGACACATAAGCACCACATGTTTACTTCCACAAACAATACATCGTAATGAAGCTTTACATTTAGTCTTTATATGGCCTGTTTTTAAACATAAAAAGCTGCATCTTTTACGACTTAAAATCTTACGCTTTTCATACAAAGACATTTTTTTGCGCCTTGAAAAAATCTTCACTTGTATGTGAACCGTCACAAAACCAGCAATTCAAAACGGCATCTTTATAGTTTATTAAGCTTGCTGCCGTCGGAAGATTGAATTCGGGATGCTTCTTATTTTTTTTGCTACTGTGATCTTCTAAACTAAATCCTGCAATAGCTAAAGAAATTCGTTCTCCACCCTCCACTTCAGCTTTCAAAAAAGACATTAGTCCACTAAACTGATTTTTGAGAGTTGAATCTCTACTGGATATAGTTAATGCATTTCTTTGCCAAGCTCTTAGCAATGCTTCAGGTTAGTATGCTTCTACAAGCGGATATAGCATAGCAGCAATATTTCAGTCGTAATTCCTAAACTATCTAAGGCTCATAATTGAGATTCTATTTATCATATAATGTTGAAAGCCCAACTTTATTGGTACTTTTTTGTGCATTGTAGAGTACAAATCTTAACAACTCACATATGTCCACTTTAAATAAAAGATCATCGCGACCAAACCTGATATTTTAAACTCTCGGCAGCTTTTTCATAATTTTCGCACGTTGACGGAAAGCTTTTGACGAGTTCTCTTGCTCGAGAATTAACAATTGTCGCCTGAATCAAATACTGAAACTTATCTGCTTTCAGAATGTCTGCATCATTATGAATTTATTCGAACTGGCTCCAAAATGGCAACCAATCTTTTATATTCCCCCCGAATTTTATAAATTCAATTTCAGGCAGCTTGAATTTACGTTTATTACTAGTAAGACTAAGATTTTCCTCGCTAGCAGCAAATTTCTTACAGAGTATGTCATTCGCCTTCATTTTTAATCTAGTGAACTTACTTAGATATTCATCACAACGTTCAAGCTCATTTGAGAGCTCTTCCTCGGAGATTTCGTTGTCCAGCATCAGCTCGAATATTTTTATCATCACTTGTTCTCAAAGAAAACATTTTTTTCTCAAAAATTTCCAATATTGTTTGAACCTCTGTTACATCGATAGCTACTAGCCCAGTCTCTAATTGTCGGTATTTTCTTGAAAACCAAACCCGGTATACAGTACGTACCTTTCTTGCTTTATCCATAGTCAAGTCTTTCTTATGTCTGTATTAACTGTTTCGTAAGTATTTAAAGTCCCCTCACGGTCGCCAAATGTTTAGCGCAAACGAAATAAACTATCCGTCTAAAATGTTTACACGCAGGTTAAATTATACTCTTTTTATTTATTTCAATATATTTATTACATTCTCTTATTAATGTCAAGATGATAACAATTTTTATTTACTAGAAAAATTTTTTTTTTTCCAGATAACCCTGATTTTTGTATTGATTCCGAGCAACATTTAAATATTGATAGGTTAATCCAGAAATTAATCTGATCATTTAGGTAAATTTCTAGCGGGTAAGATATGGTGGAGATAGAAATGTTGTATTATTCCATTTTCATATTTTTCGTTATGGAGTTTTAAAGAAAGGTCAACGCCAATTAAGATTTAAAAACATGGATATATTTGAAGAATGTTGGCGGATCTTTTGCATGCTGTATTTTGTATTCATCTGGTCTGATACCGTCAAGACTTGTGTTATGTCCCGGGTGGATGATGGTTGTTTAAAAGAAGTTGTTTTTGATGGAACAACGTCCAAGTAGGCTGGATCTGGCTTTGACCAGGGTTGGACCTACTTGTGGTTGTCTGCCTAACAGGGTGTGTCTGGTGGTCACAGAATTGGACCTGTTATGGGATACATGTAGTACTAGATATCTGGTAGTATCCTGATGTGAAGTGTGAGATGGTGAAATGTCTCCAACCGCGTAGACGGTCAGTTATTTGCAAATATGAATTAATCCTTTGGGGACGAAGTATAGTCAGGATTGATCGACTGTAAGGCATTAATTTATAACGGTCCTGTGTCCTTAAAATTTCACTGTAAGAAGACGTTGAACCATATCTTTCTTAAGTAGAACAGTCACCGTTGATGCGTGAGACTGTGCACTATGGTTGTGAGTGGGTGAATTGTGCATGTGTGAGTGCATACGAGGGGTGACGCAATCCAAGGGACATGCGATGCTGTTGGTCAAACCAATGCTGTATGTTGATGGCGGATTGCAAATTGTTGAGTGAGTATTTTCACTGTCATTTCAGATATGTTCTTATTTTCTTATCTTCAATGTTATATCTGCTAATCAGGGCGTGCTTGGCTTGTTCCAAGATTACATCTATAGCAGTAATTCAATACAGGATATGATTGCATTTCGATCTAAAGACCTGTTTTTCTCTACTTGCACCGTGGGTGCGGGTGATTCTTCCTCAAAGTGGATCTGGCTTCGACCAGGGTTGGACCTGAAGGAAATTCGTCCAAGTAGGAGGGATCTGGCAGAGGTCCAGGGTTGGACTTACTTGGGGTTGCCTACCTAGTGGGGTGAGCCTGGTAGATCCAGGATTGGACTCAGGGAATGCCCGTAATGGAAGCTTGCTTTCAGAGTGGATCTGGTTGTGGACGAAGGTTGGACCTGCTGGTGGTTGCCTATCTAACAGAGTGTGCCTGGTAGCTCCAGGATTGGATCTGTTACATCAGGGTGAACCTGGCAGATGTTCAGGGTTGGACCTTTTGGTGGATGAGCTTGTCGTGGACAAGTATGAACAGGGCATTAAGGCACTGTATCTATTTTCTGTTACCTACCTTATCCTTTGTATAATGTCTTGTGGTATCGGTATGACATGTTGTATTTTTTTAATGCAGGTGTGAAGGATACCAAGGCGACGCCTAAGCTGTAGGCGCCATTATAACCATCGATGTGATCGTAGGATGACTTGGCATCAGGTCAGCCGGTCATTTATACATATTAATCGTAATGCCTTTTATTAGACTTTAGTATTGTTCTTCTTAAACTGTTTATATTGTATTTTATCACCGATCTAAAACTACGTTAGAAAAATCGCTCTCATATATATATATTTATAATACACCACAAATTGTTGGCAATAAATTGCCATCGATTCATCAATTATTAAACCAATATTTATTTTATGCGTGAAGTGAAATTGTGCTAACTTGACAGCGCATCATTGACTTTTCAAATAACAGTAATATTTTAATGCAAAGCTGGAAACCTGACAAGAGAAACGCAGCGTTACATTAAAATATTAGATTCTTCATACAAGCAATGAAGGGACATTCAAAAAAACCACAAGAAAACGAGTGAAGATTTTAAGCGAAAAGAAAATAAGGGAAATGAAACCTTTATTTATAATATACAATTTTTCTTTTAATGTTCTCCCAGGCACCAAAGTGTACTTTGTTCGAGATACACCGTCATACTGCGTGTCAATTGTCCGTGGCATCTATAATAAAAACTAAAGAGTAATCTTATTAGCAACAATATATTTTAACTCTGTTGCTAAAAGGAACTATTTTTATTTTTGTTCTAGATACCATGGAAGAGGTTGTTGCGTTTTCAATTGGGTGTATGGCTCCAATTAGTCAGGAATCAAAGTTACATATTCGAGATACGCACGAAACCAAAGCTGCAAAATCACGCAACAAACGTGCAATTCCGGTTTTGACTCAAAAAATGGCAGATGAAACCGTTATTTGTGAAAGACAGACGTTCTCTGAGACCGCGAATTTCGTAGTGGCCCTAGTTAGTGTTAATAGTGTCTTTTAGTGGAACATGTGGAGATCCAGCTAACTATACGTTCGGATTTTTTGATATTCGCGATCGTGGAATTTATATTCCGCGGGCTCAGCCCGGATTAACTGGAGATCGTCTCGACAAACCTCGAAGAGCCACCCAACATCGAAGGCTTTCACCTCGCCGTATAATTCTTATATTAGTTTAGGAACTTAACCGTCAGTTCTACTGAAACTTGGAATCTAGGACATCGTCCGCACGTGGAATCCACGTTGTTCGGCTAGAGTTTAACCGATTCGCCGCAAGGCGAATTGTCTTCCATACGTACACCGCGGAACGCCGTTTCTGAATTGAGCACCATCCCCACTCTATCGCCCGACGGCTCCGAGTCGAGACGAAGTCTGGCGCCGAATCAAACGATAGTTTGAGCTACTAGCCCAGTCTCTAATTGTCGGTATTTTCTTGAAAACCAAACCCGGTATACAGTACGTACCTTTCTCGCTTTATCCGTAGTCAAGTCTTTCGTATGTCTGTATTAACGGTTTCGTAAGTATTTAATGTCCTGTCATGGGCGCCAAATGTTTATTGCATAAGAAATAAACTATCCGTATAAAATGTTAACATGCAGGTTCAATTTTTCAACTTTTTATTTATTTCCATATATTTATCACATTTTTTATTAATGTCAAGATGACAATTTCTATTTACTACAAAAAAACTCTCTTTTTTTTCAGATATCCATGATTTTTGTATTGATTCCGAACCGATGGTATTTAACAACCTTAAAAGTTGTCGATAATTAATCATGCGTTCATATAACTTTGACAGATGACATGTCAAAGATATTGGACGGTAGCTTGATGCAGAAGACACATCTTTGCTCTTCTTCTGTATCGGCACAGTTATCGCTTCGCGCTAGATATCAGGATAGACATTTTCAAACCAAAGCCGGTTGGGTTATTCCACTATTCTTAGTTTAAATAGGGTGGGTAAATGACGATTCATTGCGTTAGCAATGTCATCACACCCAACAGAAATATTGGCTGTGTGACTGCAAATTCAAAGTCTGCTAGAGTGAATATTGAATAATGATTCTCAGAAATATCACACTCGAAGTTTAGAGGAACTTCTTCAGCCGCTTTTGAGCGCAAAAATAGGATCGAGTAATTATCCCAGTGCCTAACGGACTCTAACAGGCTTGCTAGAATATCACAAATATCAACTCTGACAGTGTGTCCCTGACCATTGCCCTGGAGCATTGAAATGTGGGAACTTATCTTGTAAACGTTCATATGCCTGATTTTCTTCCTAAGCAGAGTTTGGTCGAAATCAGTACCAATAGAAGAAACAAATCCGCGCCAAGGCTCAGTTTTAGACTGAAGAATTGAACGCCTGGATTGCGCACGGGCTTTTATGAAATCAATTTGGTTTAAAGGTGTTGAATTTCTCTGGTACACCTTAAATGCGCGCTTTTTAGACCGTATAGCGGTTTCTGAGACAACCAGAGAATTTCTGTATTGATAACGAAGCGGAATGCAGAATAGAATCGTTTAGATGTTGCAGCTCGATATTGAAATCTGTTGACGGTTCGGGAGGCATAAGCTTGTTTGCGAAAGATTGCCAATCGGCCAGATAAAATAACCATCATTGTGCTGTTTGTTGTACAACAGAAACAGTATTTGAAAGAAACGACACAAGAATGGGAAAATGGTCACTGTAATGGGCATCGTCAAGTACCTGCCACTGAAGATGGGAAGCTAGAGTAGGGGTAGAGAAAGACAAGCCGATTGCCGAAAATCTTCTTGATCTCATGTTTATGAACGTGGCTGAGCCAGTGTTGAGAAGCGTGACGTCATTGTTGTCCAAGAAGCTTTCGACCATTCGACCGCGGAAGTCTGTGCTTACAGAACCCCAGAGTATATTATGAGAATTAAAGTCTTCGACAAGGATGTAAGGAGTCGGAAGCTGCAGTCCTAAGTCTTCGAGATCATTTAAGTTCCAGTTGCCATCTGGAAGGTAGACGTTGCAAATTGTAATTTTCCGAGGTAAGAATACCTGGCATGCAAGTGCTTGTAACCTTGTTGTAATGTTACATTCTTTGTGTGGAATGGAAGATTCAAGTACAATTGCAACGCCACCATGGGCACGTGCAACAGGGACAACATCTCTGCGGAAGATTTTATATCCCCGCATGTTGAAAACTTCGAGAGGTTTTAAATGACTCTCTTGGATGCATATTACTCTGGGGTTATGATCAACCATTAATAGCTTTAACTCAGCTAGGTGTTAAACAATTCCATTGCAGTTCCATTGAATGATAAATGGATTAGACATAAAAATTAGGATAAAGAAATAAAAGAGAAAAAAATCAAAAAATAAAAGTAATTTTTTTTAACGTCAGAAAAAAAGGCTGACTTTTCAGGAAAACTCGGAAAGTGTTAGGTTTTCGAGTTCCTCGGTTTGCTCTTAGCCCATCTACATCTGTCTTTGGGCTTTCGGGCCTTTTTGATAGTCTCATTGTCAATTGATATAGCACTTGACTCTGGAGTCTGATAACGAAATATTTGTATCTTGTCCTGATAGAACAGGAGCAGGAGATGGCATGACACTAATTTTTGGAGGTTGCGAAGTACCTGGCAGAACAGGTATTGGTACAGTAGATGGTGGCAGTTTTGCAGATGAACATGTGGATTTTGTTGCGGAAGACAATGCTGCGCTCATAATGGCGCCTAAGTGATAACCTATGTAATCAATTTTTTTATTTCAGGAATGAGAAGAGCTTCGATATCGTTTACAGATGGAATGGGTGTTGCAGGTCTAGTTGCAGCGACTTTTGCAAAGCTTGGCCCAGGAGCTGGGGTGTTTAAGTGCATAAAAGTTCTAGCTTCTGGGTAACTACAATTATGCAAAGTTTTTTATTTTACAATAGCATACTCCTCTTTGAATTTAGAACAGTTTCTCGACAAAGCGAGATGGCTCTCTCCACAATTCACGCATTTCACCGGATCGGTGCATCACTCTTCTTCATGCGGGGCTTTGCCGCAAATGCAGACTTTTTCTTCCTTGCAGTTGAAGCACCGCATTGGATTTGGAAAGTATGGCCTGAAAGGCAAACTGTACATGGCCACACGAATTTTTTCTGGCAATTTATGTAGTGAGAACGAAACTATTATGGACGCACTGTCTTCCACTACACCATTGACCTTGCGGGTGCTCCGCCTGACCTCAGAAACACCTTGTGTTTTAATTCAGAACAGAGCTCATCGGTGGTGCAATTCAACAAATCACGGCAAGTTATAACACCCTTTACAGTATTGAGGGTCGAATGTGAGGAAACGTCCAAAGGAAAATCAGAGTACATGGTAATATGTAGAAGCCGAGCAGCTTGTTTCGCAGATTTAGTTTCTACTAACAAATCTTCCTTGATATATTTTAGTGACTGTACATCACCAACGAGAGCTTACATTTATTTAGATATTAAAAATGGACTGACCTTGAAAAAGTCTGTTCCACCTTTCTTTAAATGCCCACCAATAACCCACCTGATTTACGAAAACGTAGCCAAACCCAAGAAAAAATTAATCGAAATCTGAATAATTTCAGACGAAACTCGACCGAAACGACACAATAAACGACAAAACAAACACAACCGAACGAGAAAAAACCACAGTTTCGACAAGAAATTTATTTGTTTACAAATTAACACAGAGCTCACGTAAACAACGTCCGTTCACTCCGGCTGCAAGTACACGACATGGTTTGTGTGTTTTGTCATCTACCTTAAATACTTGTGATATCCAAGGGTTATAAGAAGTATATTGATCAATTTTATGTAACAATAAGCGTAGACGTTTCAAATTTGTCAAATGTGTAATTTTAAAATATATATTTCACTTTCAAAACAAGGTCATTTTGACATCCAATTATTTTATAGTTAATGTTGTCTCCAGCGTATATTTTTCATTTACATGCCCGTGAATCTGCCATCCATGCCAATATACAAGTTTTATTGCATCAGTAAAACAGCATCCGGCGATGTTGCCGTTCTTAACTTCGTATTTAAATATTGTTTGCTGAATTTTATGAATGGCGGCTGACAGAAAAAAACTATAATATAGCTGAAAAATAAAATATTACAAATATTTAATTCGAATATTACAATTACTTGTGTTAGCCATGCAGCCATTAATGAAAATTATTGTTCTACGTTATAAAGAGGTTTTATTATGTATCAAACAAGAATACAGAAATATTTGAAAATCTTCATTAATTTATTTACTATATTTATTTTGTATATAAACCTTAATTTTAAGCCAGTTTTTATTATGTAAGATATCAGGGTGTAAATTTATTAATTCCATACATTCAGATTTTTTGGGAGGTCGTTTTGTAGATATATGATTAAAAAAATGTTCATTGGCAAATCTTTTCTGTTCTTCCGTCCATGGTATAAGTTGTCTCTTTTGTTTAAGGTTGTTTCCATTTAATTTGTTTGACTTAACGTTTCCTTTCGATAATTCTTTGTCACAAGTATTTTTTGATAAATCTCTCTAATTATTTTCATAAATGTGATCTATTATATTTATATCTTCTTCGTCCGTATCAGAGTTATTGTCTCTTTCATCAAGTAAATTTTCTTCAAAGTTTACATCTATTTCATCCAAAGACTTTTCTTTAAATTGTGCCGCTGTTCCTTTTTCCATAAGCAATAATAATTTTAGAGATTTTTGCTGTCTGATAAACATCATCTGGAAGCCGATATGCTTTTGTATGGATGCCATCAGCATGACCCATAAACTTAGCTAATTGTTCAATTTCGATAGAAATTAAATTGAAAATTTGGGTAATTGTAGCAAGATGTTTTCTCAATTTGGTTGCAGTTACAGCGGCTGGATGCTGAATTCCACTAGCCAAAGCGTTTTTTTCAAATTTTGTTACCACAAATCGGAGTATATAAACCTGGTCTACCGAAAAGATACAAATTAGTTTTTGGAACAAATTGATCTCTAAATGCTAAGAGAATTTTTATGTAATTTTGAACATCGCTTCCAAAAAGGACTAGAACACCTCGTACTCGTTTACCGCGAATGATGATTCGTTTAAACCGCTTCATTAAAATCATTTCTGTAGGAGAGATAACTTCGGCAAACTCTTCATAATTTTGGGATTTTTTTTATTTCAGATTGTTCATAAGTATGTACGAAGAGTCTCTCTAGCTCCCCTGGTCTTTTACGATTTAGTAATATTGTTTTGCAATATATTAGTTCCATGACCTCCATGTAGGCTAATTTATTGGTTTTGTAAGCTTTTAATTCCGATGCGGATTCATTTGCCTTTCTATTTAAATAATCATGGAATAATTTCAAGTCTATAGCTAGGGGTACAATAGTAGGTAGGATTGAAATTGTAAGGCATATCAGCCTCTTGGGCTATTCACGCCATAAACAATATAATGAAATAAACTTACATTTTAAATATATACTGTTTAAAAATAATATTGTGAACTTAAAGTCTATTAAATGTAAAATATTAATAAAGAGGATTAAAAAAGTATATATAAATAAATTAAACGTACAGGTTTAAAATTGTAAAAATAAAATGATATTGTAAAATATTATTGAGTGCTGAAAAAAATACGTGTATAAATAAAATTAAAGACAAAGCTAGCACTTTTAAATAAAAGCAAACAGACCTGTATTCCTGAGGAACAGGACGACTGTGTCAATGAGTGGGTGTACAATAGTGATTTTATTCAATTTTTGGCTGCTTAGATCGTCTGCTGCTTGAGAAGACACATCAAATTTCTGATTTGATTTAAGCAGTTCTATCATGGTCCTTGAATCAGCTTCCGTTTCTCCAGTTTTAGGAGAAACAAACATGCCTTTTCTTTTGATTGTAAATAAAATTGCAATATCACAACATTGCTTTAAGGCTGTGGCAATGATTATTGCATATGTTGGTGAAGCATATAAATCTTTTTCTACGTCATACTTTGATACCTTTTTTGTAGCTACAACAATTATGTCATAATATGCCGGTCTCAAGGCTTGAAATAATTTTTCGGATTTCTATTAGAAGCTTTACTAGCTCTATCATTTTTCTAGATGTCACATTAATAAAATGTTTCTCACGGTGAATTTTAATATAAAGTGCTCCAAACTCACATATAAGTGGGTCTTTCTTAGCAACAAGAGATACCAAATCTGCTCTCATCCGTGGAAAAACCATAATTTTAATTGGTGATCAATTTTTAAATGACGAACCAACATGTTTTGAGCTTCAGAAAGTGGTGCCTGACTCTTACTCGTATGCGGATTTGCAACACATTTTTTCATATGTCTGGAAAGCTGTTGCTCTACGTAATATCCTAAGCAATGTGTACACGGTAAAAATTCTGCTGATGGTAAATTATGTTTTTTCACAGGTCTTGTACAATTTTCTAAATAATTCAAAAAAATTCCTTATTTTCGTAGCAAAGTCATTAAATTTTTGCGTTATTTACTATTGACGGGCTTTGAGAAACATTTTTGTACTTCTATTTCTATTATGTGATGTCTCTTAATATGTCTGCTAAAATTTGATACTGAATTTTCACAATAAAATGTTTCTCACGGTGAATTTTAATATAAAGTGCTCCAAACTCACATATAAGTGGGTCTTTCTTAGCAACAAGAGATACCAAATCTGCTCTCATCCGTGGAAAAACCATAATTTTAATTGGTGATCAATTTTTAAATGACGAACCAACATGTTTTGAGCTTCAGAAAGTGGTGCCTGACTCTTACTCGTATGCGGATTTGCAACACATTTTTTCATATGTCTGGAAAGCTGTTGCTCTACGTAATATCCTAAGCAATGTGTACACGGTAAAAATTCTGCTGATGGTAAATTATGTTTTTTCACAGGTCTTGTACAATTTTCTAAATAATTCAAAAAAATTCCTTATTTTCGTAGCAAAGTCATTAAATTTTTGCGTTATTTACTATTGACGGGCTTTGAGAAACATTTTTGTACTTCTATTTCTATTATGTGATGTCTCTTAATATGTCTGCTAAAATTTGATACTGAATTTACACAGAAATAACAAAAGTCTTTACAGCGAACGCGTCTTTCTCGTTTAGGAAAATCAAGCGATTCTTTAATTGGAGGTTAAATATTACTAAATTCTTCCGTTGAATCTAAATTTTCGATTGACTTTACTAGCTGTGATTCTGATTTCTTAGGTTTACTTATTAAAATATCAGCTGGGTTCGAGTCCCCTGAACAAGAAGAATCCCATCATAAATAGAAGCATGCATTTTTATGAATTGATCCATATTTAGAAAAGTTTTATATTGTTATCTATTTTCGAAATTTACATCAGACTCGTAAGCTGGGTCCTTATCAGAGTCAAAATAAGGTGATAGCTCCAAATATGATTCATTCTGTATTAAAATTAAGTAAAAGATTATTTTAATTAGAATCGTATTTTTTATTTACCTCGAATGTTGGAATATCGATAGAACTATGTTCAGAATCGGATACATATGAAGATAAATTAGATGGTGGAACAGACTCAAAGTAATACATACAACAAAAATTACACAGGCTTCAAAACAAATATACATTTATTACCTGATCAAAAAATGTCAATTCATGACTATTTAAAACAGAATTTTCATTTTCAATTTCGAAAATAACGGAATAAGATTTCGAATATTATCTAAAAAATGGCATAAAAAAAATAGGGGATCTAGTTGTTTAAACCATGTTAATCTATAAATAATAAAATTAAAACTTCATATATTTTAGCAATTGCTGTATCTGTAGGTTTAGTATTTTCTAATTTTGAATTCATCTGAAATTGCATAAAAAGATATTTATATCAATAAATAACTCTCCCGTAAAACAAATTACCTCAATATCAAAAAAATGTTCTGCATTTTCGCTATTTAAGTTGCCAATTTTTAATGCTATGTCATTTAGCGGTTTCAAAAATTAAATTACAAAATACGGATTATTTATGTGACGTAAAAATGATCTTTCAAACATCAGACACCTCTGAAATACTCATAGTCCAGCATTTTTCTTTCATTAATTTTTGGTGGACTTTTGATCATTAAGGGATGCTTGGCCCCTAAAATATAATAAAGATCGTAGAACGTTATTCTAATGCATTTCATTATTAGTGAAATGTTAGTGTAATTTTAATAATCATTTTAATATTTATTAATAATTATAAAAAATTAGTATTATATACAAAAATAAGTTATTTGTCCGTCGTAGCTATATGTCTTCTTATTTTAATAAAAAATTATGATTTAATAATTAATACTATATTTCTTCATGTGAATAACCATTTTTATATTGGAAAAATAACTTCTTGAGTGTGCAGTTATTTTTTCGTTTATTAATTTTTTTAATGTCATTGTTTCGATTGCATACCTAAGCAGTTACAGTAGTCAATAATACAAAAATCTCGCAGTTTTATATTTAAATTATTTATTTATATTTTATATTTCAACACAGATTATTAATTTATTTTGAAACGCTGTGATGTGCAATGCGAATTTGAAAATAGTTTTAAAGCAAGATAAGGTAAGCTCTATACAGTCTTTGGAAATGAGCCATTTATTGGACATACCCATATTTGATTGAATTTTTTACAATTTAAAGTAATAATACATAGAAATGTATCTGAATCTTTTTTTCTGTCAAATAAATATTTAAATATGTCTAATTGCTACAAAAGTGTCTAATGACTATATTTTAATTATTCTATGTAAAAAAGCACACCAAAATATATTGAGGAAATTCAAGTGAAGCCATAACTAAAGGAACGATACGTCCTTACAATAGTTCTGCTGTCTAACGCTAAATCCCGTCTGCCTGAGTTTTACAAGTTTAAAAAGAAAAATAATGCTTAACTGTTCAATAACTGTATTTTTTACCTTACCTAGAATATATCAATATAATCGTGGAAAGAAAATTTTGAGAGTGATAGTTAATTGTCCTGAGTTAATTATATGTATGTTTGAAGAATGATTACGAAGAATGACGCAATTTGAAATGAAAATAATATATAAAATATTTTCCAACATTATGCGGAGAAAGATGTGCTTATATAAATAAGGCGGTTGGGAACCGCCTGGTTATCCTAATATTTTTAATAAACTATCTTTATGCTGCAAAAAGTGCCAAACTTAATTTTCGCCTTATGTTTTTTACTAATGTAAATATTAATATGACTAATTATTACTTGTTTCTTAAAAACATTTTTAATACTGATAATCATTCTCTTACCTACAAGAGCCAACATTTTTGAGCTTCTCATAATGAGCACTTGCACTTTACATTACAAACACAAATTTCCTAGTATGTGAGGTTCGTGCGATGCTACGAGTGTGAATCGAATTGTGTTTAATGTGAAAAACATAAACACTGAGTTGCCAAATTTGCGGTTGCCAAATACACTCGTTTGTGAACGAAAAATATACACTTGCAATATACGTGTACCTGCACTAGCGCGCGGAGTGGCAATAGGCAGAACCGTTATGTACACTTTAATTTCATTTATTCATCATTTTGGCGACAAAAATTTATTTTTAGACAGTAGATGCCATGGCAAGTACGAAAAGTTGATTTAAACTGCAAAGTAAAGTGACGTCCGTATATGGAGGCCACTTTACAAGTGGATGCCAAAATGATACAAAATGACCAATTGTAGGCTGCCAAAATGATGTAAATAAGTAAAGGGATGTTAATATATATATATATATATAAATATATATATATATATATATATAAATATATATATATATATATATATATATATATACATATATATATATATATATATATATATATATATATATATATATATATATATATATATATATATATATAACTATATATCTATATAATAATATAATATAATAGTATAGTAAAATGATATAATAAAATAAAATAATAATAAATAAAAGCGTTGCTTGACCAATGTCACTAATCACGGACTACAGCATACAACTATATACTATTGTACTACTGATGTCGTTCGCTATTATGCAAACCGTAGCAGGGAACTGTCAGATTAAAAGTAAGACGTTAACTCATTAGCGCCCAGCGTCCTCTTTTAAGGACACCATTTAAATAAATTTTTAATTATTAGCGGTTGTGTTGTTTCGTTTCAATTTTAGACACCAGATATAAAGTATGTATTGTGCTATGTGGATGTTTTGTTAGTATTGTGATTTACTTCATAGTGTTTATGTCGTAATTGTTTAAAATTGTGCAATTTTTTATCTCGTTGCTTTCTGCTATATAGAAATTTATATTTTTGTTTATTGATAAGGTAAGTGAAATCCTTTATTATATTCACTAAGCCCATGTATAAGACGTATGTTTTAAATATTTTACAAACAATTTTTGTTTTAAACTTTCCTAGAAAATTTGCATTATATTTGACTGTCCTCAATCGAGGACGCTGGGCGTTGTCCGTTTTTTCTTTTCGTAATCAGGTTTCTTTTATATACTTCATTTTATTGCAGTTCTACAAACAATGAATCGAAAAACATTTTTGACATTTGAGGAAGCCTTCGAGTATGCAGTTTCTGAAGAAATAGAGGATGATATTTTAGCTCTACCGCCAGAAGTTGATGAACAAACAGACGAAGAAAATGTAAATGATGATGAATTGAGCGTACCTACAATTATGGAAATTGCTGGAACTATAGAATTAGATATCCCTTCGGATGAAGGAGATAATGTTCCTTTGGCTAGACTATTACCGTCTATTTTTACACTAGATGAACCATCTTCAAAACCTAACTGGGAGAAAATTTCATCAACTTATAATATTTGGCCCTCGGGATGCAGTGCTGATCAAAAATTTGAAAATTTACGTCATGATATGGAAGAGTGTTCCATGTTGGAAACATTTGAAAAACTATTTACTGAAGAAATATTTGAACATATTGTGACTGAAACTATGCGTTACGCAATTGGCAATAAAAATAAACAGAATTTCGTAGTAACTGTAGAAGATATAAAGATATTTTTTGGATTTTTGATACTTTCCGGTTATCACAGTTTACCTAGTGAACGGGACTACTGGAGTGAGCATGAAGATTTAGGATTGCAGTTGGTGAAAGACGCTATAAGTCGCAATGCTTATCTTGAAATAAAATCTAATATACATTTTCAAAACAATTGCAAAGCTAATGAAAACATACATGACAAGGCTTTTAAACTCAGACTATTGATAGATATTTAGAATTTATCCATCGATGAAATGATGGTAAGATATTATGGACATCATGGACTAAAACAATTTATCCGTGGAAAGCCAATAAGGTTTGGCTACAAGCTTTCGTCTTTGTGTGGCGATAGCGGCTATTGTTTCCACTTTTCCCTGTATTGTGGAAAAGAAAGAGAACAAGAAAAGTTACCATTAGGAACAAGAGTAGTACATAAAATGTTAGACATTATTGACGACCCCTGCAGCTATCACATTTATTTCGATAATTATTTTTCAAGTTACAATCTCTTTGCATCTTTGAAACAGAAGGGTTATAGAGCTACGGGTACTATGCGGGAAAATCGAACACTCAAATGTCCTCTAAAATCATCTAAAGATATTCAAAAGAGTCCTAGGGAAACCTACGACTTTTAGTTTGAAAATACCGATGGAATTTTGATAGTAAAGTGGAATGACAATAAAGCTGTCACAATGGCTACAAATTTTGATAAAATCGAACTGTTAGCATCAGTATCTCGATGGTGTAAAGAGAAAAAAAGGAAAGTATCAGTTCCTCAACCCTCTCTTATAGCAAAT